>JAKJMR010018424.1:373844-396272 GCA_024449315.1 Daboia siamensis | reverse complement strand
CAGGATAGGTGACACTGCAGATGAATTTGGGAGTGGGGGTGGGGAGGGACTTACAAACCTCCCCTCATTTCTACTGCTTTTTCACAGTTCTCACACCTGGCAGCAGAAACTGAATGCTTAAGAGAATCTCTGAATTTGGGAGGCCACTAAAGAATTTTATCTCAGTGAGAAGATAGGAAAAGAGTTAGTTGACAAGAAAGCAATTAAATTAATAGACTGATCTGTCTGGGGCTAAATTCAACACTCAAGCTGGTTGGGATACTTCATCCAATTTTTCTGCTCACCTTACTACCCCATCCCAACCTGGTTAAGATAAGATTAGAAAGGGAGAGATACCAATTGCCCAGAGGTTATTCAGTAAGCGTTATCGATTAGTGGGGAAATGAATTCTGTCAAACTAGCTCCAAAGCAATATACAGGTAGCCCTCGATTTACGACCACAATTAAGCCCAATTTTTCTGTCGCTAAGTGAGACAGCTGTTAAATGAGTTTTATGACCTTCCTTGCCACCGTTGTTAAGTGAATCGCTGCAGTTGTTAAGTTACTAACATAGCTGTAAAGTGAATCTGGCTTCCCCATTGACTTTGCTTGTCAGGAGTTCGCAAAAGGTGGTCACGGGACACTGAGGCAAGTGTGAAAAGTGGTCATAAGTCAGTTTTTTTCAGTGCCACTGAAATTTTGAACAGTCGCTAAACAAATGGTTGTGAGTCGAAGACTGCCTGTACCACGCTAGTTCTGTAGACAAACTGTTTTCTCCAATTAAACCACAGAAATGGATGCATTGGGGAGGGGAAGTTCTCATGTTCAAAGAGAACCACTGTGTGCGGGTAAGATTCTGACACTTTCACTCTGCACAATCTTTCTAGAAAAGTAGGGATTTGGGAGCACACATTTATCATCATCATCATCATCATCATCATCATTATTATTATTATTATTATTATTACTACTACTACTACTACTACTTCTACTTGGTGGAGCAGTGGGCTAATGCCTCCTTAAGTAACACCAGCTGCCTGCAATTAGTGCAGGTTCGCATCCCACCAGGCTCAAGGTTGACTCAGCCTTCCATCCTTCCGAGGTAGGTAAAATGAGGACCCAGATTGTTGGGGGCAATAAGCTGACTTTGTAATAATGCCGTTTGGGGGGGGGGGGGCGAAAGCCCTAAAAAGCAGGCATATACACAGAATGAAGGCTATTGCTAAGCACATTGATTTGTGCTTTAAATTGTAAGCCGCCCTGAGTCTTCGGAGAAGGGCAGGATATAAATGGAATTAAAATAAAATAAAAAAATAAAATAAATACTACTACTACTACTACTACTACTACTACTTGAACATTCAAATTGACTGGCGCTGATGGTTGACACGGGTTGCTGCCAGCATCCTAGGTATCAACCAGGTACCTCCTTAAAATGTAAGATGTTCCAAGTAGCACAGTTTTTTGTAGCATTGCTGGAGTTATTGCAGGAAGCTGCAGTTTCTTGATGTATTTTGCAAAGTTTCTGGAGATAGTTCGCAGTGCTTCAATGACAATGGGTATTACTGTTACATGTTTCATCCATAATTGCACAGTTTTGATAGCCAGGTATTAATATTATTATTATTATTGTTGTTGTTGTTGTTAAGGTTATCATCATCATCACAATTTGCTAGACTTGCTGTGAATGGGTCTGGTAATTTGCAATTCAGTGTAAGTGCTGGAATCCAGTCCTTGTTTATATGTGCTATGGGAGCTATGTCATCATGGCTGAGAACAACATGTTATGTCGATACAGGAACTGTATGTTATTCATCTCAGTTCAGCACGTGAACCCAGCCTTATTAAAGTAATCAAGTATTATTTAAGCTGAAAAAAAGTGAAAAAGGATGCTCATGCTTTAATACAGTCTTCTCCAGTCTAGGTGTGTTATGGCTTCAGCTCCCAGGATTTGCACAGCAAATCCAATTATCGTACTTATTGTGCTTGTATAGTGTCATGACATCTTTATGCAATCAGGTCATTTGTGCAATGATGTCACCGCACATCCAAGGTGCGAATTAAAGTCAAACATCCCATGGAGAGCAACAGGTTGGAGTAGCCCAGGCAAGAACAGTTGCACCATTTGCCATCCCATATTATGTTTGCTTAGCTAAGGTGAAGACTGGTTTAATCTACAGGAAGTCCTCAGCTTGTGACCACAATTGAGCCCAAATCTTCTGATGTTAAGTGATACAGTTGCTAAATGAATTTTGCCCCATTTTACGATCTTTCCTGCCTCAGTTGTTAAGTGAAACACTGCAGCTGATAAGTTAGTAACCCGGTTGTTAAGTGCCTGTGGCTTCCCCACTAACTCTGCTTGTCAGAAGGTCGCAAAAGGGGATCACATGATCCCAAGACACATCTACCTTCATAAATATGAATCACTTGCCAAGCATCTGAATTTTGATCACATGGATTATGGGGATGCTGAAAAGGTCGTAACTGAAAAAGAGATAAGTCACTTTCTCCAGAGCTGTTGTAACTTTGAGCGGTCACTAAGCGAACTGCTGTAAGTCGGGGGCTACCTGTACTGAGCTTGAAAAGGTCCACTTGCTAAGAATGGGAAGAGTCTTAGGAAGAGGATGGAGATGGGAAAGAAGCGTCCTGGACTCTGAAGATGCACACTAGAAGCATCTAGCCAATTGCGTGGTCCAAGACTGGTTTTAGCTGGGTGCTTCTTCCTGATAGGTCCATGATCAGCCCTTACCAGTGTGCGATATTCTAGGTCTTCTCGGAGAAGTCGGTTGTCATTCAGGGTGTACTTGGCCTTCCCAGTGACCCAGTCCACAGGACCCTTGTCTACTTGGTGCTTGATGCCCCGGAAGAGCATATAGAGGGGCTCCCCAACAGAGTCCTAGGGGAGAAACAGAGAAATCCTCATCATCTCTAGAGTTTCCACCTTGCATTTCTGACCTTCTAGCTGTACATCAGAACTAGGTCAGGGGATGACTGAAGTCTCTGGCCAGGTTCAGGGCCAAAGTTTAACTTTCATCTGGCAAACAAATCCAGTCTGATGTGCATCACGAGTAACCATGCAAACCTATTATAAAATGATGGGTCTTAGGAAAGGCATCACCTGGGCCTGAAACCCTGAAAGATTCATAAGGACATTCAACATCCAATTCATAGGACGAGGAAATCTGTTTTAGTCAGCAGCTGGCCTGCCTGCAGCAGTATTAAAAAAAGTCTGGGCTCAGCCTAAGCATTAGTGTGCCCAAAACAGGCATGGTATAGATTCCTATTTCACAGGTCTGACCGTTCCCAGTATGTCATCATGTCACTAATTAAAAAAAAAACATCACTTGGCTAGGATGTCTTGTTCCTGATCCAGAGCCAACTCAGACTCTTATTCATCTGCTTTAGCAATATTTAATGCACAAGAGGACACTGGAGTCTTGGATATCTCACTAAGCCTTCTGTACTCCTCCATCAAGATGCTAGCAGCTGAGAATTAAGGGGTCCCTGGCATTATCAGAGCAGAGGTTTATGCAACTACCTAGCTGAGAATTACATGATATATATATATATATATATATATATATATATATATATATATATATAAATATGTTGACCTTCTAGGCATAAGGGAATCGATGGATGTCTCACCCTGACAAATGCGTAGAGGCAGATGGACATCCAGTTGGTCAGCAGCTTCTCAACCACCGTTTCTGTCCTGAAAGAGACATTGAAGTTGTTTCAACTTTGACTCCCCTGTACATTGTTCTTCAGTGCTAATAAACCTCCCGATTGGTTTAAAAAAAGCTAAAACAAAGGGCAATAAAAATTAAAACTTAACACTGAAAAAGGAGGTAAATTCAGTTCTCTTAAAAAAAATATCTTTGAATATCATGGAGAGCAGGGCTTTTTTTCTCATAGAACGCTCAGAACGGAGTTCCGGCACCTTTTTTGGATGGAACCTTTTAGGGTAGGCAAGGCGGGTCATATGACGTGTGTGAGTTCTGGCACCTTTTTCTTTTACAAAAAAAGCACTGATGTATACCCACCAAAATCTCTTGTGAGAGGTGGACACTGTCAGATTCTTATGGAAGGCCTTCGCAGAAAAGACTCTTACTCCATTCTCATATCAAGAGGTGATATGCCATTATTTCTTACTCAGAGGCCTATTGTGTTAGCTGGCAAATACTGGGAATGGAGTATTACTTTCTTGGCCACAGCTAAGCTTTTTAGCAGTTCTCTGTTTGGAAATAGAACACTGGACTAAATATTCTAGTTCTGATTTACTTCTGATGGCCTTTCGTACAGCCAGGGTTCAGACCAGGTTTATCCATATGAGACAGCAATCAAGAGAAGGTTTTTCAATCTGAGAAAGGAACAAAAGCCTCTTGGATCCAATATCCTGTTTCACAAAGGTATGCTAAAAGATAAAGGTAAAGGTTCCCCCGCACATGCGTGCTAGTCGTTTCCAACTCTAGGGGCTGGTAATCATCTCTGTTTCAAAGCCGAAGAGCCAGCGCTTGTCCGAGGACGTCTCCGTGGTCATGTGGCCGGCATGACTAGACGCCAAAGGCGCACGGAACGCTGTTACCTTCCCACCGGAGTGGTCCCTATTTTTCTACTTGCATTTCTTTTACGTGCTTTCGAACTGCTAGTTTGGCAGAAGCTGGGACGAGTAACAGGCGCTCACTCTGTTACGCGGCAATCGGGATTCGACCCGCCAAACTGCCAACCTTCTGATCGACAAGCTCAGCGTCCTAACCCACTGAGCCACCACATCCTTTTTGATGCATTTACTCTTCCTCAATTTGTCTTAACTCCCCCAGGCTGTTTTTCTGACAGTGATCTCACCTTCTCAGCATCAGCTTTGGGTTCTTGACCACATATTGCTCTACCAGGTCATTCAAGAGGGTCTTGAGGATATCTGTGAAGTACTCAAGTTTCCCATGCAAGGCGACTGTGAGAAGTGATGCGACATAAGCCCGGTCCCTTGGAGAAAATGTGCGCTGGATTTCCAAGGTGTGAATAAACTAGACAAAAGGGAGATAATGTAAGATGACACTGCAGTTAGGCAATTATTTCTTGGCTGGGGGGTGGGGGGTGGGGGAGAGGAACAGGCATTTTAATTGATTGGTTGTGACCTCCATAAAAAGTTAAAACAAGCAAAAAACAAACAAAAAAACAGCTCAGCAGGAATAAACAAAGCCAAAAATTCCATGTCTTATTATATACCAATGAAAGAATACATGCAGTCTGGGTAGGTTTGCATTTTTTAAAAATCATTTTCATTATTTTGTATACTGCTTCTATTATTTTTACAAATAACCTGCCCATCATGGTCATAAGATATGACAGCTGTAAAGCAGGTTGCTCACATGGCTAACCCCATTTTATGACTATGGCATAAAATGTCATTAAGTGACCACTACGGTCATTAAGCAAATCAATGGTTAGCTTTGGGGGGGGGGGGGAATTGCCAAAAATCAGAAGCAAATGTGGTGTGAAACATTGTCACTTGACTGTGGGATGTTCTAGGTGGCCATAAATGTGGTCCAGTTTGCAAGTGAGAATGTTATTTGAGTGCAATCTGTAGGCCTTAAGCAAACCTGGGCATTATGGAAACTCAGCCATAGCATAACAACAACAACAACAACAAAGTTGGAAGGGACTTTGGAGGTAATCAAGTCCAATCCCTGCTCAGGCAGGAAACTCTATACCATTTCAGACAAATGGCTCTCTTCTTAAAATCTTCCAGTGTTGGAGCATTCACATCTTCTGGAAGCAGGCTGTTCCACTGATTAATTCGTCTAACTGTCAGGAAAGTTCTAGAGTGCTTCTGTCCTTAGTTAGTTTCCATCCGTTGCTTCTTGTCCTGCTTTCAGGTGCTTTGGAGAATAGCTTGACTCCCTCTTCTTTGTGGCAGCCCCTGAGATATTGGAACACTGCTATCATGCCACCCCTCATCCTTCTCTTCATTAAACTAGATATACCCAATTCCAGCAGCCGTTCCTTATATGTTTTAGCCTCCAGTCCCCTGATCATCTTTGTTGCTCTTCTCTGTACTCTTTCTAGAGAGTCTCAACTTCTTTTTCGCATTGTGGTGATGTAAAATACTGGATGCAGTATTCCAAGAGTGGCCTTAACAAGGCATTGTAAAGTGGCATTAAAGTGGTATACTATATGTCTCGTTTTAGCCTATTCGTTATGACCTGGACCTTGCATGGGAGAACTGTGTTTTATGTGGTTAATTTGATTTGATTCTTTATTTAAAACATACCTTGGTGAGAAAGAGCTTGCTGTTGAGAAGATTAGAGAGCTGCACCAAGCCTTGTTCAACCGTCTGCCGCCGAGATTCAGGCACATCGAGATCCCTTTGCAAGGGTGACTCCCGGTGGCCTGGGAAAAAGATGCGTTCTGCATAGGATTTGTAATCCAAGAAAGGAATCCCCGTGCCAACCAAGTCACTGGTGAGATCCATCATTTCAGTCATGAGGTCTAGAAATAGAGGAAGCACACAAGTCATACGGAAGTGAGCTGAGAAGAGAGGGGTCTCATAAACATAGAAAACTAAAAATGCTTCTGCCTTACATCACGAACTGAGAGAATGTGTCTTCTTCATCTATGAGCGTGCACTTAGTGCATTTAAACCAGAATGGAATAACTCGCCGTAGCCATCTTGCGGCGGCCATTTCACCACGACCATCTTGCCGTGGCCATTTCACCACGGCCATCTTGCCACATGCAAGTCACCAGGGGATAACTCGCCCTGGGGTAATTCCACGTGGGATAACTCAACACGCTAAATATTATCTGCCATTCCTTCTTCGATGTTGTTTTCATTGACAAAAGTGGAAATAAGGTAGAAGAAGCAGTGGTGGGTTATCCCGTGTGAATTGTCCTGCTGTGAGTTGGCTACAATAAACTGGCCACGGCAAGATGGCTGTGGTGAGATGGCTATGACGGGTTGGCCGTGGCAAGACGGTGGTGGCAAATTGGTTTTTGGCGAGATGGCTGCAGTGAGTGGGCTGTGGAAACCTGGCCCCAAGCTGGTTACAGCAAGTTGTCTTAGTCCCCATTTAAACTACATATTAAAGACCAGGAGATCCAACAGGACTTATATGCTGTACTCAAGAACGCTTTCTTGAGACCCCCTTCGTAAACCAGCAAGATACCTACTGTATATTATATAATTGTTTCTAAATTTCAAAGGACACTAACTCTAGCATGTGGCAGCGTTCCGTGCGCCTTTGGCATCTAGTCATGCCGGCCACATGACCACGGAGATGTCCTCGGACAAGCGCTGGCTCTTCGGCTTTGAAATGGAGATGAGCACCGGCCCCTAGAGTTGGAAACGACTAGCACGCATGTGTGGGGGAACCTTTACCTTTACCTTTTTTAATGTTCTCCCACAGCAGTTCTGGAGGCCTGCTATAAAAACGTCCCATATGAGCTGAGTGTGTCCTTATGAACAAGGAGCCATTGAAGCCACCGTTCAAATGCTGTTGTACTGTTCCCTCTATAACAGAGGTCCCCAACCTCTGGAGAGGTGTTTCCGTGGACAGGAAGGTGCATGGTTTTGTATGCTGCCTGCATCTCACATATGGGGACATTGCTTGTTTGTGTGGACCGGTTGCTGGCATGCCGCGGCCCAGGATTGGTCCATGGACCGGGGGTTGGGGACCCCTGCTCTATAAGGATTCCTGGGCTCATGACTTCTTACCTGGTAAAATATCCTGGAAATTTTAATCTCTTTTATGTACAGCTGTATGAGATAATTTCTTTGCACGTAGCTAAATTCTATTATGGTGCCTATAAAATGAGGCAGACTTTGGCCACTCATTGGTGATCTCACCACTGACTGTAATGTAATATTAAGTCTTGTTTTGTTCTGCTCTATTTTTTATTTTACTTTCACGTTTTAATTTTTAACTCTGATCTGTGACTGTAAGAAAGGACTGAATTGGAAGGAGAGGGAAGTACGCTTTCTTTTTTACCTGTAAATTCTTTTTTGCACCGATCGCGAACACTTGTTTCCAGATTTTCGAGCTGGATTTGGACTTTTTTGTAATCTCTCAGGGCCTGTTTGCTCTTCCGCCTATCATGAAAAAATGAAATAAAACCATGCTGGTCCCTTTCTTCCCAAATCTTATGCAGGTACCCCTTTCATTGGAGAATATACAGGAAGCCCTCGAATTACAACAATTCATTTAGTGACTGTTCAAAGTTACAATGGCACTGAAAAAAGTGATGTATGACCATTTTTCACACTTATGACCATTGCAGCATCCCCACGGTCATGTCAAAAGCAAAGTCAGTGGGAATCCAGATTCACTTAACAACCGTGTTACTACTTTAACAACTGCAGTGATTCACTGAACAACTATGGCAAGAAAGGTTGTAAAATGGGGCAAAACTCATTGACAAATGTCTCGCTTAGCAACAAAAGTTGTGGGCTCAATTGTGGTCGTAAGTCGAGGACTACCTTACTCCCACATTTCCTCTCTTTACTTCTGTGCTGGAGAATTGGCCTATTCCTTTCAATTACACCGACAAAATAATTGTTGGATTAAGCTGAGTAAAAAAAATGCATGATGTAATCCTCAGAAATTGCATTACAGGATCACTTGAGAGACGTTGGCAGACTGTGTAATTTTTATTACAATTTGAATCTGGAGAGCAGGAACTAGGGCAAGGAAAAAGTTTTTTTTTTAAGGGGTTCATTGAAGGGGAATTGCAGAAAATTTGGCGTGTTGAACACAAAACCTCAGCTGGAATGATAAAAGTTCAGACAGTGGAAGCAAAATTTATTTTGGCAAGCCTCTGTGGGGCAAGGCACACAGACTGAGATCCCGGATTAGCTGTTTCCCTGAACTATCTGCACACTAGCAAATCAGTAAAAGTTTGCAAACACAAACTGGCTGAAAGTGCTAGGATTTGGATATTCCTGTCTTGCTGAAAGAAATTAATTAGGCATGCGGGCAGCATGCGTGTGACTTACATTATCACACAGATGTAAACAAGGATATTGGATCCTTGGAATATTTATTCATCTTCTTTTGTGCCGTCTCCTTAAACGGGCAGCAGGCTGAACAAGATCATTTATTTATTTTATTTATTTATGAATCAAATTTACATGGCCGCCCATCTCATGGAAAGTCATTTATTTATTTATTTTATTTTATTACATTTATATACCGCCCTTTCCCGAAGGACTCAGGGCGGTTTACAGGGTAATTAAAAACACAGATATAAAAGTTAAAAACAGATTAAAAGAAATTATATTAATCCCTGCATTAATAAAAGAAAAAACCCAGTTAAAATTAAGATTAAAACTAAATTAAAATTAAAAATTCTCAGCCTGAGCCAGAGAGCTCGAAGAGCCAGGTCTTCAGGTCCCGACGAAACGAACGGAGGTCGGGGGCAGTCCTCAACTCCACCGGCAGCTGGTTCCAAAGGGCAGGCGCACCCACAGAGAAGGCCCTCCCCCTGGGTGTCATCCGCCGGCAATCTCTCACCGGCGGCACCCTGAGAAGACCCTCCCTGTGGGAGCGCACTGGACGAAGGGAGCTTGATGCCGGCAGCAGGTGTTCCCTCAGATATCCCGGACCCAAGCCATTTAGGGCTTTATAGGTCATCACCAGCACCTTGAATCTCATTCCCCTCACTAGTTACTAAATCCATTTTAAATGGCAGGACCAGGATGTTTTGCATATAAAGGAGATGCTCTTCCACTGGGGATGACATGTTTCCTTCTCGCTCAGGTATGGGGATGGCAAAGACGGTGTATCCAGGACTTTTTTTTCTCATAACGCTCAGAATGGAGTTCCGGCACCTTTTTTGAATGGAACCTTGTAGGATAGGCATGGCGGGTTGTATGACATGTGTGAGTTTTCTTTTACAAAAAAAGCACTGGGTGTATCTGTTGCCGCTGCTTCTCTAGATCGATACCAGACATGTGGAATAGGATCCCACTTGGGCAGGAGTAGGCAAGTATAAGCTGACTCAGGAATTTTGGGAGTTGAAGTCCACAAGTCATAAAAGAGCCGAGGTTGCCTACTGCTGCGGACTTGGGGAAATGGGCAGGCCCTGAGTCTTATCTCATTTCTGCTAGGAAATCCACTTGGCCACCTTCTTCTCACCTGTAGATGAAGACGATGATGAGTACAATCAAAGCCACAAAAGAGGTCCCCACTCCCAAGCCAATCTGGGCCTCCAGGGGGAAAGTGAGCTGACTCTCTGTGTCATATTGCACACGACCGAGCCAGAAGTTCTTGTTCCCCATTTGAACCTGCAGGAGGAGAAACATGTCAATACGCCAGCCTGGGAGATAAGCATTTCATCGTGCTGGACAAACGTAACATTTCTGTCAGGCCCAAAACCCAGGAATGACACATGGCAATTCTTCCAAGAAGCTGAGTCCTTTTCAGGCCTATCGACAGATTCTTGCCAGACTGAGCACTCGACTGATCTGCATCTACAGTAGAGCCTTGGTGGAACAGTGGACTAATGCCTCCTTAAGTAACACCAGCTGCCTGCAATTAGTGCAGGTTCGCATCCCACCAGGCTCAAGGTTGACTCAGCCTTCCATCCTTCCAAGGTAGGTAAAATGAGGACAAAGATTGTTGGGGGCAATTAAGCTGACTTTGTAATAATGCCGCTTGGGGGTGTGTGAAAGCCCTAATAAGCAGGCATATACATAGAATGAAGGCTACTGCTAAGCTTGTAAGCCGCCCTGAGTCTTCGGAGAAGGGCGGGATATAAATGGAATTAAAATAAATAAAATAAAATAAATCTGAATATTAGGGAGCAGCTGTCTTCACCCTCTTTCTCTCACACATAATATCTGGGCTGAATTACTCCTCTGGAACGCACCTCTCCCTCCTGGGAAATCTACCTCCTCACTAAATCCTATCACAATTTCTCAAGCATCACAACTAACCACATGTCCTATTTTCGCTCCTTTCAATACATGACATCTTAGGATTTGTGACATCTTAGGATTTATGATGAATGTGTGGTATCTTATGATTTATGATAAATGTATTTTATGTTGCTCACGACTTATTACTATTGCTTGAATATGCACTGAGATCTTATTGACCACACTTGGCCAATAAAAGAATTCTATTTTGGCATTATTTTCTGAATTTTCGTTTTGTTGACAAGAATTTGAGCTGCTTTATCCAACAGAACAGGTGTGTCCAGCCCACAGCCCATGGGCCACATGCAGCCCTGGACAGTTAGCAATGCAGCCCCACAAGATTGTAAACTTTTAACATTCTTGTATGGTTTTTAGCAATATTTATACACATTAGGGACATGGTGGCTCAGTGGGTTAGGACGCTGAGCTTGTTGATCAGAAGGTCGGCAGTTTGACAGGTCGAATCCCGAGTGCTGCGTAACAGAGTGAGCGCCTGTTACTTGTCCCAGCTTCTGCCAACCTAGCAGTTTGAAAGCACATCAAAATGCAAGTAGAAAAATAGGGATCACTACAGTGGGAAGGTAACAATGTTCCGTGCGCCTTTGGCGTCTAGTCATGCCAGCCACATGACACGGAGACGTCCTCGGACAAGTGCTGGCTCTTTGGCTTTGAAACGGAGATGAGTTGGAAACAACTAGCACGCATGTGCGGGGGAACCTTTACCTTTACCTTTTTATACACATTGACTATATTATATACTTAATATGCAGCCCAAGACAATTCCTCCTCACTAAATGCAGCCCAGGGAAGCCAAAGGTTGGACCCAGGCAATTACACCCTCAGAGCTGCTGATGGAGAAGGGAGAAACCAATGACCAAAAGTTTTCATTTCTTTTTTTTTCCTCCCTTCCTCTGGAACAGATTAAAGCAAAACACCAAGTTCCTAAATCAAGTTTCCCATTCTGGATTGAATTTAATTCTCAATATCTCTAGGCTACGTCTTACCGTAAATTCTGGCAGTGAGTCAGTACCTTCCCGTTTAGCCCGGTGTTGAGGGGCCGGTTGTTCAGTAGGAGGCTCACAATACAGGTGGTTCTTCGTGAGGGTCTTGACTGAGCAGACCCCAACTCCAATCATGGCTTTTACTTCATCTTTAGAAATGGCCAGATCCAGATTTTCTCCCTGGGGGAACAGAGATAAGGACACTCTTGTGAAAAGGTACTCCACACCCTGTCAGTGGTGATTCTCAATTATCCAAGTCATCGTTGTCCCACAGATGCTTTTCCAAAAGGCAACTGGACTTTGTTTTTCCTTGAAAACATTTCAGTTCTCATCCAAGAAGCTTCTTCAGTTCTGACTGAAGAAGAGTGGAGACGGAAGGATTTAAAGAACTGAAGAAGTTCTTTGGATGAGACGGTGGAGACGGAAGGATTTAAAGAACTGAAGACGTTTCTTGGATGAGAAGCAGATCATCTTCAAGGAAAAAAGACAGGTTGCCTTTTGAAAAAGCACCTTTGGTTACTCTACCCCAGGGGTCCCCAACAGCTCATCAGCTCTTTCATGACGTTTCAGATTGTTTGCTGACCTCCAAACATTTATTATATGAAATAATTTAACAAATGCTACTTTACTTAATAGTACTGTGAATAATACTAATAACAAGAACATTGACCCCTTGCATTATTCCATCATTACAATATTGTCTACTTCGAGGAACCCTGGTCTATTCATTTCCAGTTTGCAAATAAATAAGCAGTTAAAAATAAAAATAAAATAACCACTAGCTTGCTAGAAGCAGGCAAGTTCCACTTACATTTCTGTGCTGAGGGCAGAGGAGAGATTGAGGGTCTGGTGTCTCTGTGAATTCCAATTATTACCAAACATGTTCTGTTCCATCATAGCGTATTACATTTTATAACTAAATTTTAACTCCATACAAAATACACTCGAATTGAAACCTGTTTGTTTTATGACTAATTTTTCTGGCAGTTGAACTTTTTCTGCATTCATCTTTCTCTCTCATATTCACACATTTCTCAAAGACTCGCTAAGAGCAAAAAAACTGGTTTATGCATCCCCTGCCAGGTGCAGAATCTTACTTCATTTCCCAAATGTTATTCACTGTCATCCTTGTTTCCATTAAACCAGACTTCTGCCAAACATTCCCAGGCTACATCAGCAAACCAAGCTCCATGCAGTGTTAGCATTTGTTCTTCCCACTTTTCCACTTGAATAAAGCTGTGTTTTTCAAAGTTGGCAATTTTAAGATGAATGGCCTTCAATTTCCAGAATTCTCCAGCCACCAAGTTTGAAAAACATTGGTATAAAGAAACAATAGTGGCATTCCTCCAGGTATCAGGCACAGATGCACCCCTCATGCACATATTACGTAAGTTTCTAGCTCCCCATAAACAAACCACATCCATATTTTAATCACATCCATGCTTCAATTCTTTTCTGGTTAATTCAGCCATGCCTGCAGCAATATAAGTTTTCAACACTGCCTACACTTATGATTTCCTTTTTGTCCATTTTTTTTCAACCCCAATCTAGAGAGTAGTGCTAAAGGGAATTGTGGAAAAATCATAAATTCTTCATCCCTGTGTTAAAAGATTTGTCAGGTTTATGCAAGTAGAGGAGGTCAACAGTATCTTGGATTATTATCCCTGGGGATTATACAGAACATCCTAGCCTAAGGCAGACTATTTGTAAAGCGGAAGGAATAATATTCTTCCTGCTTTACTAAGGCTCATCAGTGTTCAGTAAGATGCATTGGCTAGGGCCGGACATAGCCCTATTCCAGCCACCATCAGCCGTAGAAATCAATAGCTGATTTTGAATTAAATCAGTCTGACCTTTCTCTCTCAGGCTTGTAGCTGTGAGGAAAAAATGAGTGGGACAGAAGACTAGCTATATCACCATGAGCTCCTAGTAGAAATGTGCAATGTAAATGAATGAATGGATCAAATGAATACATAAATGCATATACAGTTGATAAATAATTATTTATATATAAATAATACTTTAAAAAACTTGCATATACTTTAAAATAATTTGTTGTACACCATTCAGACTCCTTCTCTAATGGGCAGTTCAGAAATGAGTAAAATTAATAAAATACAGTATCCTGAGTATCTCAGCTGTTAATTTTTGAAACAAAACCAAAGGAATAATGCAGGATAATCACAGCCAATAACCAAAGAAGAGACGCTGCTTCCATTTATGGAGAACAAGTTCTTCTGTTTACCTCCACAGAGATGATGCTTCCAGGTTTGTGACGGTAGGGTTTGGTGATATCGTCTGTGTTGAGGGGCTTCAGGAAGGGGTCAACTTCGTAAGAAAAGCCAGTGGGATGGAAGGCATTGAAATCAAAGCTGAGATTATCCAGGACAAACTCCAGTCTTACTTGAATGGAGTGGGACAATGGCTTAATAGCTGGTGTCTTGCAAAGTATGAGGTTGGAGGAGTTGACTTGACATGGCTCTTCAAACTAGGATCAGAAATGAAGGGAAATGAATGAGTACAATCAGTGCTTTTTTTGTAAAAGAAAAAGGTGCCGGAACTCACACATGTTATACAACCCGCCTTGCCTACCCTACAAGGTTCCATCCAAAAAAGGAACTCCGTTCTGAACGTTCTATGACAAAAAAAGCCCTGAGTACAATTAATTCTCCACTCTTCCAAAGCTACTGTTTTCAAGAAATTTCTATTTCCAAGACATTCCTAAAGTGGCTCTCCTTCATATCCTTTTCCAAGATCCATTCCTAGACCCAAGTCTCCAAGCACAGTAGATAAGAATAGAGCTTAGAATTTTGGACTGAAAAGCAAAATATACACTCAAAGTTTCCCTGGTTCACTGGTGTCTTACAGCTTTCAGTCCAATTTATTTTATAAAGAGCTTGGGGGTGAAATTGGGATGGGGGAGGTTTGGGAGTCAGACATATGCTCCACTGTTATTTGCATGAAAATAAATTAGTAATTAAAAGTAAATTGTGGAAAGGGGAAAAAAAATCACCTAAAATCCAGTAGTAAAAAGGTACTGTTGATATATTTAAACAATGAACTTTTTTAAAAAAATGAGATTCACATTTGGTTATGATTCCTTCTGCCTGCTTTGCCACAACAGAGCCAGTCTGGTGTAGTGATTAAGGCACTAAGCTAGAAACCAGGAAACTCTGAGTTCTAGTCCTCTCTCAGGCATGAAAGACAGCTGGATGAATTTGGCCCACTCACTCTTTCCCATCCCAGTCCATCTCACAAGGCTGTTATTATGGGGCAAATTGGAGGAAGGAGCATCAGGTATGTTCTCTGTCTCGAGTTGTTTATAAAAATAATAAAAGTGGGATAACAAAAAATCTTTTAAAAGTATTTCTATTTTTGGCGAAGCAAAACATACAAAATGGCAGATCGCTGCTAGCTGAGGAGGTTCTGGAGAGAGTGAGCAGGGGAACTTTACTACATGGGAAAGTTTTAATTTGTAATACTGTAGTAGTTGCTCAGAATTGGTTAGAAAATGGGCGGCTGCATAAATGTCTTAAATAAAATAAATAAATACATAAATCTCAGCAAAAACACCTATGGAAACCCCTGGAATCAAACTTCTTTTATCAGCAGCATTTGCTTAGAACGAGCACTGTAAAGATTCATCAGAGTTCTTGGCAATCCTGAAAGGGCACCACACTTCCCAGCATAACAGAAAGCTTCCTAGCAAGGCCAAAGATAGTAGATCATAGAGTTGGAAGGGCCGATAGATACATCCCTCGACACAGGAATCCAAATCGAAGCATCCTCACTGAGTTTAGTTTAGTTTAGTCTAGTTTCTGCCTGTCTAGGGAAAGGGAAGGTGTCTAGGGAAGTGGAGCCCACCACTTCCCTGGTTACAGGTCGTCCTCAATTTATAACCATTCTTTTAGTGACCATCTGAAGTTACAACTTCACTAAAAAAAAAGGTGACATACGACCATTTTCCACTTTTATTTTTTAAATATTATTAATTATTTTAATCATAAAAGTAAAGTATAAAACAGTAAAACAAACAAAATGAAACAAAATAAAAGCTTATATTCAACCTTAACAACAACAACAAAGAAAAAAATAATGTACAAAAAAGAAGAAAAAGTGATAATTTAAATTTAACATGTGGGATCCACCCCAGCTGGGTGCTGAAGGAAAAGAAAAAGCAATAAATTCTCCCCTTTTATATAGTTAACCGACGAAAGCTAAGTTTAAGGTAAAGGTAAAGGTTCCCCCGCACATGCGTGCTAGTCGTTTCCGACTCTAGGGGCCGGTGCTCATCTCCATTTCAAAGCCGAAGAGCCAGCGCTTGTCCGAGGACGTCTCCGTGGTCATGTGGCCGGCATGACTAGACGCCAAAGGCGCATGGAACGCTGTTACTTTCCCACCGTAGTGGTCCCTATTTTTCTACTTGCATTTTTATCTGCTTTCGAACTGCTAGGTTGGAAGAAGCTGGGACGAGTAACAGGTGCTCACTCTGTTACGCGGCACTCGGGATTCGACCTGCCAAACTGCCGACCTTCTGATCGACAAGCTCAGCTGTCCCGGGGTCATCTGAACACCTCCCATGAACATCTCACAAGCAAAGTCAATTGGGAATTCAGATTCACTTAACAACCGTGTTACTCACTTAACAACTGCAGTGATTCGCTTAAATGTGGGAAGGAAGATCATAAAATGGGGCAAAACGCACAACTGTCTTGCTTAAAAACAGAAATTTGGGGCTCTATTGTGACTACCTGTAATCGGTTTGCTTGGGAAGTTGTTTCTAACACTCAGTTAGAATTTCCTTTCCTGTAATTTAGACTCATGCTTTTCAAAGTGTGGACTCTGGATAGATGGGGGACTGGTCTTTACCATCTGAGTCATCTCAAGAATAGAACATGGCTCTTTTCCCCATACGTGGCATGCTAGAAACTATCAGCAGAAGCCAAATGGCTCTGACTGTTGAAACAATATCCAAACTATTCTCCAGCTGGGATGCCTCTAGAATTAACTTGAAACAGGCTAAGAGAGATATTTTTTTACCTCACTTACTTGTTGGACACTGCAGAGAGCATTCTCTCGACATTCTGTTTCTGGAATAATCCTACGCCATCTTCCCACTCCCCGACGTCGGCGCTCCAAGGGTGAAACTGTGACACGGACCTTTGGCCACTGCACGACATCGAGGTTATGCCCACGAACTCTTATCTCTCGCCCACCACTGAAATAATGCATACAGATTTGTACAAACACTGATGGTTTAGTTTTGGTATTGGAAGTGTTGCGACTGTTACATTCAGGCAGGGGTGGGCAACTGTGGCCCCTTCACGGGCTGTGGACTTCAGCTGCCAGAATTCCAGAGCCAGCCATTCATTCATATTGGTTCAGGAATTCTGGGAGTTAAAGTCCACAAGTTCTAAGGGGCCATAATTGCCCACCTCTGCATTAAGGTAATGAAAGACAATCCTAGGGTGATTCTTTGCAGCCTCATAGATCCTATCACATTTGCCTCATCAGGCAGTGTAGAACAGGAGGTGGCAACTTGATACTGTCCAAATGGTTCAGAGTACAATTCGTGGCCACTCAGTTCCTTGTCTGGGGCCAATAAGAGCAGTAGTTGAAACAGATTGTGGGTTAGTAACAGATTGTGTCCCACTGATATCACAAGAACAACAGACTTGGAAGAGACCTTGGAGGTCTTCTAGTCCAACCCCCTGCTCAAGCAGGAGACCCTATACCATTTCAGACAACTGGTTGTCCAGTCTTTTCTTTAAAACTTCCAGTGTTGGAGCACCCACAACTTCTGAAGGCAAGATGTTCCACTGATTAATTGTTCTAGAGTTTGAATTTGCATATAAATATAGAGTTTGAATTCACAATTCAATGGACCAATAATCTAAGAAAGATTAAGGCAGCCTCCTATATTTCTATTCTAATAACCTTATGATATTCCACATTCTTATCCCACGATTTAAGGAAAATCACCTGAAAATAGCCAAAACATAACAACTATGAAACAACTGTGATGTCCAACAGCAGATGTTCACAGAGTTGTCTGCCTGCCTGTGCAATTATTGGTGCTTTTTAGAGAAAATATGTGGGTTCACTGGATGATCATCACTACCCTGCAGTGGTCGGAATGCTAAATTAAGAGTAGTAGAAACTCTTTTTCAATCATGCTATCTAAAGGTCCATCTTGTTGGTAACAGGACATAACTCTGGCAACTGCAGGTACATTGGCTGAAATAATTTCTCTGTCTGACTCCCAAGAGCTACTACTGGTTGGAGAATTTGATCTGATCTGGGAAATTGTAATGGGGGATACAAAAGCTACACTGGCTGCTTTCTCCTCAGGAAGACTAACTAGTTTTTGATACAGATTAGCTTCTCCTTTATGTGGACCAGAACATCATCATCAAGAGATCTGGAAGACTGCTACATCTGATAGTCATTGCAGCATGGAGCCTTGTAGGCATGATGGCACCCATGCTCTTCCTCAAATGGTATCTGTCGGATCTCAACATTAGATGTATATATAAAATTGGAAAATGATAAAAACACATTAGATTTGTCCCCGCTGTCTTCTAGGATTTTGTTTTAGTTTTAATTATTATTTTATGTCGGCCTCTATACCAGGAACCGCTAGCGTACTTCTCAGGATGCACCACAGGTTCTGAAACACCAACAGATAGCATGACAGAAACCTGCAGGTTATTTAATCCTCAAATGTTAAAATACCTCAGCATGAGATAGAATAGACATGTGCCCCTCTTTAGACATCACTGGACTCCTAAAATCCTAGTCAACCATGAGCAGAAGGGACAGGATTTCCAACCACAAAGCCTCATCTTAGATCTGTCCTATTTGTTGTTACCTCTGGAAACTCTTGGCTGGTTCTGCATAGGTGATATTGGGATCAAGGGTGTATTTGAAGAAGGAATGCTCCAACTTCCGTTCTTGATCACCGTATTTGACTGTGATGGAAAACTCTGTAGACACATTACTGGCACTTGTCTGGCACAGCAACTCATGCTCCTGCATCTCAGAACGACTTTAGAGAAAAAGGAAAGCAAGGGAAATATATAAACCTACTCTAGAAAATATTACAGTTTAGCAACAGCGCAAACCAATGAAACCTCACTGAAAAAGACAAGTTAAAAGCCACATCGTATTTGTGGGCAAAGTTGGGCACTTTGTGGCCTACTGTAAAATATCTTCCAAGTTTCCAGGAGGAGGTGAGAAGACAGACTTGCCTTTTCTCCTCAACCCATACGTTGTAAGAACATTCCTAGATTCTACCTTGCCATAAAAATGAATCCCATCCAAATACATAGCATAGCCAGTGTGTAATGAAAGGAGCTACAAGAGACCGTAGATATATGCTGCCCCCAGAGAAACCCTGATTCCTTTCCCTGATTTAATTAAACATTAGAAACATGTTCATGAAATGTTCCTGACTCTTCAGTTATATATTTAATTCTCTTTTAACTTTTGTATCTTGTATTTTATATGCCCTGTTCACTGCCCTGAGTCCTTCGGGAGAAGGGCGGTATACAAATATAATAAATAAATAAATAAATAAATATATTTTTTTATTATAGATAAAAACTTAGATTCTAGACTTTTGTTCTTAGGGACATATAAAGGAAAAAGATGCTAAAAGCATTTTGTCATAACAAAGAATAATTGGTATAAAGCAAATCTTCTCCATCCTTTCCCATGTACTGTCTAATGGCACTGGGATGCCACAAAACTCTTGTTTTTAATGTGATAACCATTTTGTTTTATTAATGTCTGAAACAATAGTGCAGGGGTGTCAAACTCAATTTCATTGAGGGCCGCATCAGCATTGCAGTTGCTTTCAGGGGGCTGGGTGGATATGGCCTGGGTGGGCGTGGCCTACTGGGTGGGCGTGGCCAGAGTGCGTATGGCCTACTGGGTGGGCGTAGCCACCTCTACGTCGTTGGCATCAAGGGTGCCTATGGGGGCCTGGGCAGGAGTGGGACAGATCTGAGGGTCTCTGGCAGGAGGAGGGTCTCTGGGCCAGGGCCAAGGCAGTGGGGGCCGTTCCCTCACTGTTTCCAGGATGGCTTTGTGGGCCACATGAAACCACTTCGCGGGCTGCATCCGGCCCCCGGGCTTTGTGTTTGACATGTCTGCAATAGTGCATTCCTAATCCTATCTATTCAGAATTATTTCCTTGGAATTGCATAGGATTTATTCCCAACTATGTATAGGATTACAACTTAAAACAGACTATTTAAAAAATAAATTGTGCTTTAAAAAAGCATAACGAGCAAGTCTTTAGAAAATGCACAAAAAATTTCATGAAAATAATGTACTAAAATGCATTGGGGAAATTGCTGGCAAAACAGAAAGAAAATGGAAAAGATACACGAATGGAAAACTGAAAACTCAAAAACTGGATTAATGCATTTGCAAAAATGAGGTCAAAACCCTCCAATCTTCCCGAAGGCAGGCAGATTGGAGATTCCAGTGCTCCTGGCCTTTCATTTAAGGGGACAAAGGTGGATGAGGATCTTCAACCAACCATAAAAAGCAGGAATTTCTGCAGCCCCCCCTCACCCCAAAGTGAATTCCAGCCCGATAGCAAAAGTTGTTTTTGATCGTGCATGTACATGTCAGTAGTATCTCTCTCTCTCTGCATGCCCATATAATTGTATGTATACGTGGGGTGGAATAGCTGGATTCCAACAACCACATCTCGGACCCGAGCCATGTTCTCACAACCTCAAACTAGAAGCAAATCTGGAAAAAGTTGCTACTGCCAGCCCCGCTTTCTTACATGTAGCAAGGGAAGTGTCCCACCCAAATGCTGATTCTTCTGGGATTTCCAGTCAGTAGCTTGGATCCAGTCAGCGTGAGGCTGGTTCCTCCTGCTTTGGGGCCTCGAACTGGAGAAACAAATTTCAGCTCTGGATTCTGCAGAGAAGAGCGGGAGAAGAATTTATTTATTTATTTATTTATAAATAAATGGCTGTATGAGAAAAAGGCAAGATACCCAGGCAAAGAATCCAGGTGCTTGGGGAGTGAGGGTGCTAGTCCTCTTCAAAACCATCAGTGCATTGAATAACAGGGTCCTCTAAATTGCTGGGGGTGACCTGTGATGCTCCAGAGGCAATTTTTGCTCAGGAAACCAAATTCTTTCCACCCAGTTCGTAGTGGTCTTCAGGAAAAAGATTGATGAGTAAAATCTCCTGGGATGATACAAAACAATCAGGCTGCCAGGACTATGTGTAACCCCGTTCACTGAATCAGGCTCCATGTGAAAGCATCAAGAGGTGGGAGGTGAAGTGGGAACTTATGGTCCTCTGAACTATCTAGCACTCCAATTTCTACCAGTCCTACCCAGCATAGCAGTAGGCACTTCTCAAATGACAACAACTAGGTTTAGCAACTGTTTGAAGTTACAGCACTGAACATAGTGACTTACAACCGTTCGTTGCACCTACAACTATTGCAACATCCCCACGCTCACAAGATCAGATTTCGGGCACTTGGCAACTGATAGGTATGTACAATGGTTGCAGCGCCCTCGGGTCACGTGATCACTGTGACCGTCTTCCCAGCTGCTCTCTGACGAGCAAAATCCTCGGGGGAGGCTGGACTCTCTTAATGACCACGTGATTCACTTAACAATTGCAGGGATTCAGCTGGGATTTGGCAAAAAAAAAAAAATTGGGTGCAATTCACATAATAATCGATTTGCTTAGCAACAGAAATACTGGTCCCAATTGTGACCCGTAAGTCAAGGACTAGCTGCTCTCAGTTGTGATGGGAGTTAGAGGGTCCCCACATCCACATTCCTGGATCAGTTGATAGGGAATGTTTTTTTATCTCGGGTAGATCTTATTTATAAGCACAAGAGTGTTTTCACACTACCTGCACACAGTGTTGCCTTGTTGATGTACCTCTTCTGGTTCACACAGCAACATCTTTATGGCTTGCCCAGATTGTAAGAAATTGCACATACTAAGTCGGAATAGGAATACAGGCATTTCTTGACTTGAGACCACACCTGAGCCCAAAATTTCTGTTGCTAAGCGAGACAGTCGTTAAGTGAGTTTTGCCCCATTTTTCGATCTTTCTTGCCACAGTTGTTAAGTGAATCACTTCAGCTGTGATTCACTTAATCCTGTGTTAGCAACACAATTCATAAGTGAATCTGGCTTCCCCGTTGACTTTGCTTGTCTGAAGGTCGCAAAAGGGGATCGCAGCACACACACACACACACACACACACACACACACATCCCGCGGGACACAGTGCAATTGTCGTAAATATGAGTCATCTGAATTATGATCACGTGGCCATGGGGTTGCTGCAAGGGTTGTAAGTGTGAAAAAGGGTTGTAAGTCACTTTTTGTCAGGCCACTCAACTTCCAACTATTCTGGCTAGATTACAAGTAAGAATAAAACATTGTAAAAACACAAAGAAAAAATCATGAGCAAATAATAATAATAATAATAATAATAATAATAATAATAATAATAATAATAATAATAATAATA
>JAKJMR010018424.1:331815-365480 GCA_024449315.1 Daboia siamensis | reverse complement strand
CAAAGCACCTGAAAGCAGGACAAGAAGCAACGGATGGAAACTAGTCAAGGAGAGAAGCAACCTAGAACTAAGGAGAAACTTCCTGACAGTTAGAACAATTAACCAGTGGAACAACCTGCCTCCAGAGGAGGTGAATGCTCCAACACTGGAGGTTTTTAAGAAGAGACTGGACAGCCATTTGCCTGAAATGGTATAAGGTTTCCTGCCTGAGCAGGGGGTTGGACTAGATGACCTCCAAGGTCCCTTCCAACTACTTCTTCTTCTTATTATTATTATGATGATGATGATGATGATGATGATGATGATGATGATGATGATGATGATGATGTCTATTCACATTGCTGCATTCTGGAACAGCTAAAGCTTCAGAGTGCTCTTCAGAACAGCCCTGTGTAGTGTACATATATTATGCAATTGCAAGTGTTTGGGGATTTGTATAAACTTGTACAAATGTATCACTGCAATTTGTAGCATGCGGTACAGCTACCTGGGCTCTTAGTGACTATTCCACTCACTTTGCTGCAGCAGTGCCTTGTTTTGTTTCATCATTTTTTCCTCCTAACCATCAGACTGTTGCGTGCCTCTTGAATATACTCACTGAACTGATATTATGAGCTTAGGAATTTTTTTTTCCTCTGAAAGGTCTTTGCGTTCCTTGGATTTTCCTCTTAGCGTACCAATGAGGTCATTAATAATAATAATAAGAAGAAGAAGAAGAAAGAATAATGGAATTCTGCCTTGGGGAAATAGGTTGGCTTTCTAGATTCTTGCTTTTTGCAATTCAGATTTTAGAAATAAAAATCAAACTATACAAGATTCTTTTCTTTGGTTAACGGCTTTCCAGATGGTTTGAATGTTGTTTTTACAAACTGATTTAGATCCTTCTTAACACTCATCTTTTTACTTTCTCCCAATTATTTCAGCTGATGACAGTAACATCTGGAGTAGTGTGAAGGATTACTCTTTTTAGCTACAATTAAATGACTTTGAGTAATCTCAGAAAGTTAATAAACTTACTTTTAGTGTCTAAGGGCAGCAAGAAATCTCAGAGCAGTAGGCTAAATTAGAAAGTCAAAATTGTATCTTGGCAGAAAATGGCACACAACTTCCATATTTTTGCCAGTGATATGGATGTGACCAGGACTTGATTTTGGCTCAATCAAGGCATCAGTATAGCTGAGACCAGCTACGGGACTTGGGTTTGGCTAGTCTAAAGAAAAGAAGAAATAGGGGAGACATGATAGCAGTGTTCCAGTATCTGAGGGGCTGCCACAAGGAAGAGGGGGCCAGGTTGTTCACCACAGCACTAGAGGGAAGGACGAGAAACAATGGTTGGAAACTGATCAAAGAGAGAAGCAACCTGGAATTAAGGAGAAACTTCCTGACAGTGAGGACAATCAACCAGTGGAACAGCTTACCCCCAGAAATTGTGGGTGCCTCATCACTGGAAATTTTTAAGAAGATACTAGACACTCAGCTGTCTGAAATGGTATAGGTTCTCCTGCTTGAGCAGGGGGCTGGACTAGAAGACCTCCAAGGTCTCTCCCAGCTTCTCTTCTATTCTGTTCTGTTCTGTTCTGTTCATTTCCTTCCTTCTCCCGAATTTTTTCATCACTAAATATTCCAGCTGGTCACCAAGCATTTACTGGCTTTCCTGTTTCTCCCCCATTCTTTTTGCCTTTGTATCTTGGCTGTTAGATATTAAAGAGGGGGAGTAACATATTTCTGATGACAGATTTACAAACTTTATACCCAGCCTACTTTGACTTACATTTTGGCAGCCACCGAGAATCACTCAACATGTGGGTGGTCTTTTAAAAATATCAAATAAGATGCATGGATACATCTGAGAGACATTTTGGGATAACAGTGGAGGCACCAGACTAGAAGGCAAGAGATTGTGAGTTCTAATCCCGCCTTAGGCACAAAGCCAGCTGGGCCACTCTCTCTCAATCCAACTCAGCTCACGGGGTTGTTGTTGGGAGGAAAATAAGAGGGAGAAGGATTACAGATACTCCTTGACTTACGACCTCAACTGAGACCACAATTTCTGTTGTTAGGTCAGACAGTTGTTAAGTGAATTTTGCCCCATTTTACAACTTTTCTTGCCACAGTTGTTAAATGAAACACTGCGGTTGTTAAGTCAGTAATGCGGTTGTTAAATGAGTCTACTTTTCCCATTGACTTTGCTTCTCAGAAGGTCACAAAAAATGATCAAATGACTCTGGGACACCGCAACCATCATAAATACATGCCAGTTGCCAAGCACCTGAATTTTGATCACGTGACCATGGGGATGCTGCAACGGTCATAAGTGTGAAAAAAGGTCATAAGTCGTATTCGAACAAATGGTTATATGTCGAGGACTATCTTTATCAGATATGATCACTGCCTTGAGTTATTGATAAAAATAAGAAAGGCGGTGTATAAATCAATAAATAAATGTTGAGACCAAAGCTAGGGCAGAAGTCCCCAACCTTTTGGGCACCAGGGACCGGTTCTGTGGAGAGAGGTTTTTTCACGGACCAGAGAGTGTGTGGTTTTGTGTGCTGCCTGCATCCCGCAGATGGGGCTTTGTTTCTTTGTGTGGACCAGTTCCTGGCATGCCACGGCACAGTACTGGCCATGGACCAGGGGTTGGGGACCCCTGGCTCTGCTCCCATGAAGCCCTTACCTGATGTAATTGGCACGTGATGAGGCAAATGGAGGGGTCATTTTCGTCTTGTTCAATGTAAGCCTCCACGGACAAAGTCTTCCCCTCCAGAACCAAGGCACATTCATAGTCCCAAAGCTGATCCTTGAAGGGAAAGAAAAATAGAATTGATTCTTATGAATGAGATTCCTGCACGTCTCTCCAAACCTTCCATGTAATTCTTTAACTTCTTCTGAGCTAGCCTTGGGCCAATGCATCAGTCTTCACTGTCTACAACATTTAGACTATTTCAAACCCAGGTTTGTTCCATCCCATTCCCAAATCACTTTGCAAATTTGATAATCTTTGTACATTGCATTTTGCCTGCGCATTTTTATTCTTAATTGCTTTATTTATGCCATTTTCCCCAACATGCACGCATTTTTGGCAATCTGTCTCACAAAGATGCATGATTTTTTTTTTGCACCTGATTCCACACAGAGGAGATTTCGGGGCTGGGGGTGGCTGCTGCCAGGTGTGGGGGAGATTTATGTGGGCGACTCACAACCTCCACTGCCGGCTTCTCTGCTGACTTTGCTTGTGGGAAGCCAGCAGGGAAGGTAACAAACTGTGATGCTGGAATGTTCCACCTGTTGCCTGAACAAGTTGCCAAGCATCCAGATCACGATCCTGATCGGGAATGGAGTGACTTCAAGGCCTAATTGTAAGCTGTCACTCGTTCAGCACCGTCTGAACAAGTGGTTGGTGAGTGAGGACTCTCTATGTAGCACTTGCTTTAGAAGGAAAGAGAGCAGAAATATACTTCATGCTTCGTCTTTCCTTTCACAGCCGCTAACAATGAAATCCACAGAATTAATTTGTAGCAGAAGTAGGAGAATCATACAAAAGGGGTAAGCAGGAGTGTCCCTGTAAACATTTAAGAATTGTCTCTGCCGGCTCCATTTCAATCAGCACAGAACAGCTGACTGGCATGCTAAGCTAGGCAATCAATCAAAGCTTTATTATTGTCATAGACGAGCAAAATGCTAGGCTAGAGGCTCAGCACTGCTCCCAATTAGCTGGCCAAATTCCAGAAAATTTAGTAATCGGCTTGCACAAGCCAGTGCAAGCTGGTTCCAGCACACCGCTGGATGTATGCCCTCTAGAAAGCACAGAGTCACAACAGCCTCCCACCTCCCCACCCCCACCTGACCCACCGCCACAGTCTTGCCTGATAGAGGTGGAAGTTTTGTCCAATCAGGGTGATCTTTCTCTGCACGTTGACCGGCATCAGAGAGGATCCCTGGATGCCCTTCACACATGGACAGGCTTCGGGCCCCCAGCTGTACTCCTCCGTCTGAAAGCACAGAAACACACTGAAGGGAGTAAAAAAATGATCCTGCACAGTTTTGCTGTGATTAATAGGACAGAATGTAGACAAAACACTGAAGCCAGGTTGTCTTATACAGGTAGTCACAATTGAGTCCATTATTTCTATTGAGAACTGAGACTTTTGTTAAGTGAGTTTTGCCCCCACTTTCTTGCCACAGGTGTTAAGTGAATCGCTGGAGTTGTTAAGTTAGTAACACAGTTGTTAAGTGAATCTGGCTTCCCCATTGACTCTGCTTGTCAGAAGGTGGCAAAAGGGGATCACATGACCCCAAGACACGCTGCAACCGCCATAAGTATGAGTCAGTTGCCAAGCCTCTGAATTTTGATCATGTGAACGAGGGGATGCCGCAACAGTCGTTAAGTGTGAAAAAATGGTCATAAGTCACTTTTTTCAGTGGCATTGTAACTTCAAAGGTCACTAAGTGAATAGTTGTTCAGTTGAGGACCACCAGTAAAAACAGAGAAAGCAGAAACAGGCCCAAGAACAGATTAAATGTCTGGGTGAAAATATATTTTTCTTGCCAATTCGTAACTCGCACAAGGCCTCTGAAAAAAAATCTCTTGCCATCACAGCTCGGCAGCTTGGAGCCACAGGCAGGAGGTTCTCCAGAAAAGCTCTCCTGTCTAAAAGTTTCTATTATAATCCAATTTTAAAAACAGGTGGGTTCCCCCCCCCCATGCTTTGCCCACCTAACATCTGGGGGTTTATCGGCCTTACAGTCAGCTAGCCTAGTTACTACATTATGGAGGAGAAGCGTGATTGACAGATGACTAACTTTGGTCCTTAAAGACAAGGACTCCTCCTACACGCCTCTCCAAGTTGTGGGAGGAGAAAAAAAATCAAGATGAATCCTGTTTTATCATTTGCCGTCATTAATCTGGCAAAAACGGTTTTAAATACATTTGGCAAAGATTTACATGAAGCAGAGTGTCACAAACACACTTGGCTACAAACACTGCGTTTCTGTATTCTTATAAACATCAGGGTTGTGCCTGGCACTCCCTGTGACGTTTGGTGGTAGTGAAAGCTGGACTTTGAAGAACAGGACAGGAAGAGTGTTGACAGCTTTGAATTTGGTTTTGGAGAAGATTACTGAGAATACCATGGTCAGCCAAGAAAACAAACCAGCGGGACATCAAATAAATCAACCCAAAGTTCTCGTTCAAGGCGCAAGTGACCGGAATAAAAATATCCTACTTCAGAGACATTACGCAAAGACTTAGGTCTCTGGAAAAAGGCTCCAATGCAGAGCAAGATGGAAGGAAAGAGGAGAAGAGGACAGCCAGTAGCCAGATGGACCGACTCAGTTACAGTGGCGATAAATGCACCATTGGAAGACTGGAAAGAACCAGCTGGGGACAGATCGTCATGAAGAAAATCTATATGGTTGCTAGGAGTTGAAAACAACTTCATGGTTTAGGGCAGGAGTAGGCAACCTTGGCTCTTTTATGACTCGTGGACTTCAACTCCCAGAATTCCTGAGCAAGCTATGCTGAGGGGAAAGTGAGAGGTTTCCAAGCTTAGCCATGCTGGCTCAGGAATTCTGGGAGTTGAAGTCCACGAGTCATAAAAGAGCTAAGGTTGCCTACTCCTGGTTTAGGATTTCTCTTTTCCCTCAGAAGTTTCTTGCAGAAAAACTGAAGTAACTGGACCAAGATTAAACTACTTAAGTTTGCAATAAATCTTTATACTCATATGGACTGCCTGAATCTCCTGATTTCCCCAGCGCTTGACACAACCAGATGCCAAACATCTGACTTTTGACCATATGACCATGGGGATGCTGCAATGGTTGGTAAGTGTGAGAAATGGTCATAAGTCACTTTTTTCACTTGTGACTTCGAACAGTCACTAAACAAATGGCTGTAAGTCAAGGACTCCCTGTATGCATATATCCCTGTGCGTGTATGCAGAGTAAACCAGCCAACCAAACATAAGTGACACACAATAACATCTGTAGTGTTCTGAAGTGAAGCATGAGACCTTACCAAATCCAGAAATTCAGGTGCATCATATTGATAATCTAGTGCTGGGTGCAGAATGCGAGGAAAATCAGAGATGTCACTCTCAGAGGAGTCTCCATCACCCGAGAGAAGGATGGACGCAGAGAAAGAGGAGGTGTCATTTTCCGGTGGCAGCGAAACCATCCATTCCTCACTCTCCTGGGATTCGGTGATGTCTTCAGGAGGAAGCCATTTTGGAAGGTCTGTTGGATAGGGCAACTCAAAAATGGGAGGCTCGGTCTCCAGGTCAATTGGTGGTATATTAGTAGATGCGGAAGGGCTTCCGGTCTGGTTAGGGGTGAGAGGACTTAGGGGAGAAGACGTCGGGGCAGAAGATGGGGCAACAGAACCTTCAGCTTCAAGGAAAGGAGTCTTCCCCTCCAGAACAGGCTGGGGGGTACTATACACGGCAGCGGAAGAATCCGTAGAGCCATCTTCTGGATCTGTAGCTGGTTCTGAGGTAGGATACACTGTGGAAGTAAGTATCTCCATCCGGCTGCTGGAGAGATATTCTGAGGTAGGACCAGCAGTGGCAGTAGTGGGCACTTCAGTGGGAGGCAATGTCAGAGAATCCCAGGTTGTCTCCAGCAAAGGAACAGTACTTGGGGTTGATGGAGGTACCTCTGTGAAAGTAAGGGCTTCAGGCTTCAAAGTAGTCAGGGCAGAAGTGGCTGGCAGGCTGGTGTAGATCATGGGAACGGTGGTGGGGACAGGCTTGGAAGTGGTCCCTGGTGTTTCTGAGAGCGTAGGGGGTTCAGTGGCCAAAATTGGCAAAGAGGACTGTGTTGTATTTGGAGTGGCTGACGAAGGGAATGGGCTGGAGTCCAGTATTTGAGTCTGGAGAAGTGAAAGGGAACAGAGAACAGACAGCTAGTCAGTGCAGGGAAGGGAAAAAAACAGGATCAGAAGGAGGCCACACTCTGTGGTTGAGTTCATACAACATGCTAAATCACAAAACCAGCTTAGTTATACTGTTGCTGTGTTCATGTTGAATGCCATCACCAAACATATTAACCACGTTAGGGGTGTGATGTGATAGGGTGGGCCACAGGATACGCTAAGATAATAGTTACGCTTCTGTAATACCAAACCCTGAAATGCATTTTAGTGTAATTAGTGTATTATGTAATACCATTTTTTAAAACACGTGAACAATTCTTGTGCAATAGTTGGGAGCGGTAGTGATGGTCAGTGATATCCAGCCAGGCATGAAAATTAATGTATTTCTGACTTCAGAAAGCAATTCTAAAAAAGATGGATTATACCTAAGTAGCCACCCGCAGATTCTCGGGTTTACTTGAAAAGTCACCAGAAGTATTCAAGTCTCTGTGAAGGTCTCATATTCTGAACCAGACCGATGGGCCCCCTGAGCTAAGATTCTTATAGGCTAGGAACAAGGTATCTTTTCATTCCCAGTGTTTTTATTGTAATTTGGATCTAGGGCTTCCCATTAAATATGTACTTATGCTCACACACATGTATTCACGAATCCCTTGTTGTCATCGTTCTCCTAGGACAGGGGTAGGCAACCTTGGCTCTTTTATGACTCATGGACTTCAACTCCCAGAATTCCTGAGCCAGCCATGCTGAGGGGAAAGGGAGAGATTTCGAAGCTGAGCCATGCTGGCTCAGGAAATCTGGGAGTTGAAGTCCACGAGTCATAAAAGAGCCAAGGTTGCCTACCCCTGTCCTAGAAGATTGGTGGTGATGATGATGATGTTATCCATTCAGACATGTCTGACTCTTGACAATTCTATGGGCCAGGTCTCTCCATGTCTTCCGATTGTGCACAGCGTGTGTTTTTTCTATGCTCTGGCTAGAGTCAGCTTTGATGGTCATGTTCTTTAATGGCCTAGTTTGATGGTCAGCTTTGATGGTCATGTTCATCATGTTCTTTGGTGGCCTGGTTTCCTTTTACCGCTCATTCTACCCAACACAATTGCTTTGTGAAATCCCCCACATGATATGGCCAAAATAAGTGAGACGTAGTTTCGTGATTTAAAAGACCTCCGAAAAACCTACCTTCTTATTGTAGATGATGGACCCATCTTCACAGACAGTTTTGTGTGTGCAGAGGTGTTGGTGGACACACCAATTACACCCCCAATGGCTGCTCACACATCCCTGGCACCTAAGAACAAGAACACAACAGCTGTTGAGTAGACCCAACAAATCAAAGCGAGAATGCAATTGTGGGAAAGGAAAGGTCTCTTCATGGACGTACGGTGCAGATCTCCTCAGGGAAGCCACCGCAGAACAGTCATAAAAGGAGAAAGTTGTTGAGGCAATGAAGATGTCGTGGAAGCGCACCTCCAGCTGAATGGTGATGTGGTCTGAAAATGGAAATCAGGCAGGCTTCAAACATGATCCCACAGCAAACAGCAACTGCAGCTGGAATTTTTTTATTTCCAGTCTTAGGGACTTACATATTAATATTTTTTGTTTCTTCTGTCTATGCTTTAGACATAAACAGGAAAGATTACAGGTACTGTAATCCTTGACTTACGACCGGTTGCCTAACAACCATTTACAATGGACTTGGCTTGAGGCTACTTATAACCTGGACTGTGACCAAAATTTAGGCATCCAGCAACATGGCCATATTTATGTCTGTTTGCAGCATCCTGTGGTCACATGACAGTGTTTTACAACCATTTTACTGAAAAGCTGACACTTCCGGCTTTTGGCAACACTACGCCTCTAGTGAACCATGCATTTTTGCTTAACAACTGCAGTGTTCACTTAATGACTGCCTCAAAAAAGCTTACTAAATCAGGTTGGTCACATGACTGACTAGTTTTACTACTATTATGACTTATGACCGAAATGGGCGGGGCCCATTGCAATCATATGTTGAGGACTGTCTGTTATTCAGAGAAATAGCTGAAGGGTGGCTAAGGCTTCTTCAAGGCCAGTATTTTAAGGCAATATTGATGCTGATCACATTCATGAGACCACAACATTTATGGTTCCCAAGTAACTACTAATACCTTTCATGACTTAAATCTGGCTTTGCCGGAGGCCCTGTTAAAATAGGGTGGGCTGATCCCTGTTGAAGACTTTGTTTCCTCTTGGAGAGTTGGTGGTGCAATAGACAGCTGGGGCATAAAAACAAAACTGTGGTGGTGTGGGGAGGATATCCATTCTCCCCCCCCCCTCTCTTTCTCTCTCTCTCAACATTGGAAGATTTTAAGCTGTCACCTGCATAACTTAAACATCAAGTACATTTTTATCTCCTGTTTTTAGGGACTTAGGGAATAATCTGTTGCAAAAATACCAAGCCACAATTTCAGCCTTGATAATTCTGGTAATGTCATTAGTTGTTCTCCTCACAGCTTTGCAGTTTCGAAGCAAGGCATAATGAAACGATATGGCCCTGAGACTGAAAAAGGATGTCCACTTTAGCCCTGTCTCTCATACCATCATATTTAAGAACCAACCTGGCTTCATTACAAAGCAAACTGCTTGCTGTTTTATTCTTGCACAGTGGCTTGATTACTCTTTCTAAAACATTTCCAACACATAGATCCCTCTGTGCTTGCCACTCACCTGTCCCTGTGTTCAAACTTGGGGCATGGTTGGGATCTGGTGAGGGACACATAATGCCTGAACCCATCAGTATGGCTGGGCTCTTGTATTCTCCAAAGAAGCATGAATAAGACTCTCCATTCTGTAGGGCTGGCAAGTCCGAAAAAGTCAGGAATATCTGTCAATCAGAGAGCAGACAGATTAGAACAGATTCTCTTGTAATTAGCACTCTCTTCCCTTCTGAAAACAAATGAGGGAAAATGGAGAAAAACAGATTTGTTTGTCAGGAGCCAGAAGAGAGTTCAAAAAACACTGCAAGTTTATTCCATGTAATCCATACATAAGAATCTGATCTAGTGAAGGTAAATTGGTGCCAGATAAGCGTCAAAAGACTTTTTTTGGGGGGGGGAGCCCTTTGGGGGATGTAGGACTCCAGACTGATGATGCATTTGACCCACCCCTTAGGGTCAACCTGGTCATTTCCTACATTGTGGGGATAGGAGCTCATATAAGTGAGTTGGAGACCTAAGTTTAAACCTATGTAAACTGACAATACTTTATCAAGAAGTGACATCCAGGCCTCTCCAAAGATTCTTGTAAAATATGATGTTGGTCGACTAAGGCCATATGAAGCAATATATATTGTCCACGGGTCATAAAAGAGCCAAGGTTGCCTACCCCTGACCTAGGAGGACTAAAGCTTTCTACTTATTCTGAAGGCAAAGAATAACATGACTTAAATTTGGTTCTCCCATACTGTATTCACCTAAGAAGGTCTCTGCAAGCTGTATAAACTTGAAGTGAAAGACCAAGAATTTAGTCAACTAATTAAACATCCGACTCAGATTGAGCTTTCATCCAGGCACTGGCCTGGCACTAACCTTTTGTAGTATGTTCCTGAATTAAAGTTTCTGGGCATCCGAAGTTCTGAACTCATGAATTCTGGGCAGTCACTGAACATTAATACCCTGTGTTTTTGGATTCTTTTATTTCTTAAATCAGAATCAACCTTCACAACCAGTACCAACATTGGGTTCTGTTTCCAGGGTGGGATGTGTCAAAGTCATGCTCATTGCTCTTACCTAGTTTGGGTAATGAAACGTTTGGAAGAAAACAACCAAGTTTAGAGAGCACCAAGGACCCAGCAATGCTTTTTATTGCTCTCTGTTGACCTATATGAGGGATACTTCTATTTCCATCAGAACTGAAAGCTCTGGAAATAACTGAATTGTAAAAAGGAAGATTTAGGATCCAACCTTCGATATATTAGCAGAGTTAGAGAGACAGGACATAAAACTGTCATTCAGTGGTGAATAATATGATTACATCCAGAAGATTCAAGATTCAATCCCGAACATTTTCCTAAGGGGTTGGAAAGAATTATTGTCTGAAATTCTGAGAGCTACTACCTAACAATATGGAAGTGATCCAAAACATGTGTCTTCTGCCTATCAGTGCATTTCCCCCTCTTCTCTTTTGGCCCACACTATGCTTGTATTACATCCATCTGTTCTGACCAGCTTTTTTTGGTTCCAATTGTTATCCCATCAACATCCATTTAACATTTTGCAACAATAGCAAAAGCACAAATAGACTCCATGTTTTCTCTTCCTGTAAAAGATGTTTATGCCACTCAGGTTTTAAGTGTCACTGGAGGGTAAGGAACCATCTCATGATGGTGTCTCCGCCTTCAAAGGGAAATGTGACGGATCACAGCTCACATTTTTCTGTTCTTCCCTGCTGATGCTGGTGGGGCTCAGAGACAGGATGGACAGACACTGCTGGGCAGAATGAAAGCCCCACAGCCACTGCTCTTTCAGGCGGAACCTGGTGCATTCAGAGTGACGGCTACACCTGCAGAGACATAGATAAAGAAAGAGCAACGAGACTCTTGAATGAGGCGATTATATGGGATTGCCTGGAAACCTCCATGCTGTTCCCAGAAAATATACTTTCTACATTAGGAAGATAATAAATGCTGCTCTCAGCCCTTTGCCCAGCCCTAAGGCAATGCTCCTCAACCTTAGCAACTTTAAGAATGCCACAGGTACTTTTACAAAAGGCAACTGGACTTTATTTTTCTTTGAAGATGTTTCACTTCTCATCCAAGAATAGAATAGAATAGAATAGAATAGAATAGAATAGAATAGAGTAGAGTAGAGTAGAGTAGAGTAGAGTAGGGGAGGGGAGGGGAGGGGAGGGGAGGGGAGGGGAGGGGAGAGGAGAGGAGAGGAGAGGAGAGGAGAGGAGAGAAGAGAAGAGAAGAGAAGAGAAGAGAAGAGAAGAGAAGAGAAGAGAAGAGAAGAGAAGAGAAGAGAAGAGAAGAGAAGAGAAGAGAAGAGAAGAGAAATGTTGGCCAAGTGTGATTAGAAACATAAGGAATTATGTATATAAGTCTATGTGTATAAGCTCTCAGTGTACATGCAAACAATAAATATAATCATAGAATACCAGTAGAAGGTAATAGAAAAAGATGAGAAGGATGTCTGAACTTTAACTTCCTAGATTCTGCAAGTTGAAGTCCAGACATCTTAAAGTTGCCAAGATTGTGAAAACACTGCTTTATGGAATAATCAGATGAGGATGATCTGCAAGCTGGTTTAATTTGGAGAGACTCCCTAACCTCTAGCACTGTAACTCAGTTCCAAAGCTGCATCCTCTATAAAGTTTTTCATCCCTCACAGAAACCAGCAATTAAAGAATGTTCACAAGGAAAGAGAAAGCTTATTTATTATTATATTGCCCATAGTGTAAATAACATAGAAACAAAAATGTGTCTCAGAAAACAAGACAAAAAAAAGTTATTACACTTTTCTGCTTCCTTTTAAAAAACTTTTAGAAATTTTCTTGCACCCTAATTCTCCAAACAGTGCTCAGAAAATACTAGGAAATATCAATGGAACATCATTTTCAATAAATTTCCTTTTATGTTTCTTGCCTGGTAACATTTGTTTGCATCAATGTGCGAAACAACAGATAATGGGTTCTTGGAAGTGATTCTTCTTTCCCATTTAGAATCTGTTTAGTTAATTTACTCATAATTACCAAATCCCAGGAACAGATGTAATCAATAAATTTGTCTGGGAACCTCAGATGATCTCCAGAAGTAGATAATACACTGCTTAACAAGGAGTTTTAATCATTTTTTTCCCCTAAATTGTAAGAAGGATGTCCTGCCAAGCCTATTATGGAACAAATGTTTAGGATTTACAGGGACTTATATAACCAACTTCTTAAATTATAGTTTACACGAACGTCCACAAACATTGTATATGAATTCAGGACTACTGCTGCATGTGAACAAAGGATTTTGCAAAATCCTCATTGGTGGCCCTGAAGGACTTTTTTTACAATCATTCAGCACAAAGCTATAACAAAACTTTTTTTGGGGGAAAAAAATCTTAGGATTGCATCTACTTTGCCCTCTGGACAGTGTTATGTTAATTTCTGGAAGCCAGCAGAGATGTCCCCTATGAAAGCAGATGGATATAAATTGAATGAAATCTTACTTTCCTTGAAGAACACACCAGCCACAATATGGGTCTTTCTTTGCCAAACAGGATTTGCAATCGGAGAACTGGGAACATTCAAAGATGGGGATTTTGGTCAACTGAAAGAGAGAAGCAGAGAATAGAATTTGGTGTGCTGTCACATTAGTACTTCTATGCCAGCATTTTTCTAGGAACTTAAGACAACGCACAGAGCAGGTCTCTCCTTATTCAATCCCACAACAGTTTTTGGAAACAGGGAGTCACTGATCTCCTTGGCTGAGCAGAAAATTCAGCCAGGAATTCCCTGATCAGTTTAGAAACCCAAGAACCTTCCAAACTGAGTCTATCTCTCTCTATTAACCTGGGGAGACGGGCAACGATTCCTTAATTTCCTTTAATCTCAACACTTATCATTTGAAGAAGTGGAGGGGAAGAGAATTTAATCAGTTTATTTGACAATGTATCACAGTTTTTGTGTACAGATAATCCCCAGGTTATGACTGTTTGTTTAACATTGGTTCAAAATTACAACAGCCACGGAAAAGTGACTTATGACCATTCTCAAAGTTATGGCTCCACAATCACATGTTTACAATTCAGGCAATTAGCAACTGGTTCCTATTTACAATGGTTACAAGTTTCTTACAGTCATGCAACCTTCCAGTTTGCAACCTTCCCAACTGGCTTCTGACAAATAAAGTCAGTTTGTTTAACAACTGTGGGATTCGCTTAACAGTCACTGTAGAAATGCTCATAAAGTTGGGCCTAGTCCAGTGGTGGGATTCAAATATGTGAACAAACGGTTCTCTGTGGGGATGCCACTTCCAGAAGTCCATTCTGGGCCTGGGCAACAAAAAATTAGCTACCGGTTCTGCCAAACTGGTGCGAACTGGCTAAATCCCACCACTGGTCCAGTGACAAGATGACTCACTTAATGAATGTATCACTTAGCAACCAAAAGTCTGATCCCAATAGTGGTTTATAAGCCAAGGACTACTTATAATTCCTTCCATTTTAGAAGCAGAAGCAGACTTTTCTCATTGTTAAAAGTAAGAAAAGATTCATATCTGGGTATAAATGTTCAAAAATCACATATTGAAGATTTGGTTTGGGGATAGTTCCTGTTTTTATAATGAAAGGCTTATTATTACTGTATCAAAAGGCTCTGTTTTGCCTAGGTGTTTCTGACTCAACACAACAGCCTCAGTTTAAATGATACAGCATATATCCAGGCCTGCCCATTTCTGTCACCGCTTGCCCTGGGTGGGAAAATTATCAAAGATCCAAAAAGGTACATCAATAGACAGGAAGGAGAGTATTCACAAAGTGAGTGAGGGTGTGAGACAGGCTCTGATGAAACCTGTTGGTATCAAATCAAGGTTGAAATTCCCAATAGGCTTGGACACAGATCTAGTCCCTAATGAGAAATTTGAGAGCAACGTAGAGAACAATTCCATCTGCTAGGTTTATGACACCCAATTATCTTATTTTTTTTGGCTGGAGTACACTATTGTCTGAACCATTTTTATAATTAAAAAGCTCATTAGAAAGCTAAAAAGCCCCAGCTCTCATTTGAATGCTGTGAAATGGGGCCCTTTGAACTGACTCCTGGAAATGTGCTTAGGAACATTCATGAGTTCAAACTCAGCACCTTTCTATAACTCTTTAAAGCATCTGGGTCTTTCCCAAAATCACGCAGCAGCTGGAGAGATAGGTGCCTCATTTGAGGGAAAGACACAACAACTTTTTTAAAAAACGCAGACTAGCCCTTCACACGGCCCTATTGTGTGTTGCAGACAAGAGCGGGAGGTTTATCTCACCCACACCAGAGAAAAATTACACCGTAACAAATCTGACCACTGCAAAATCAAAGGTCAGACAAAACTGGCAAGCCCTGTCAAAAGAAAGGCAAAGAAAGCCTTACTTAGTGTGGGAAGGTGAAAGAGGCACAAGTGGGTTTAATGATGGTTTCTACATAGAGAGCTTGTTCGTGAAATCCACCAGTTGCTGAAATTCTTTGGCTACAGCTTTTGTACTTCGTCGGTAACAATTATTTATTAGACGTTCTGGATTCTTGTGAGTCTGTAAAGTCTGACAATGTATTTACTCCAATAGGGCTGACTTACAAATAAATGGACTGCAGTCCATCCGTGCTACGTATTTTAATGCCTACCCTACATGCGTGCCCATTTGTAAATATAGTTACTTAATCAGTCTTAAATCCTTGGGAAAAAGCAGATAACAGGATGAGAGATAAATTAAAGGAAAGTATGTTTATGAGACTGGTGCCTTCTCTAAATCCCATATCCATTTTACGATTACATCTTTATTTCACTTTGAACCTAATGCTCTTATTTCCTGAGTAAATACCACTTTAATTGTAGCAAAGGTATATGATTTGACATTTCCATAGCAACCATCCAAACAACAGTGGGCTAATAACATCTGAAAGGCCATGATTATATTTAAATGTAGTTAAAGCTGCAAGCAAGAACATCACTTGTTTAAAAGAGAGTACCAAATACTTATTATCAAATAAATGGTTCTCATTCATTTCCACAATGTTGTTTCTGTAAGACTATTGATTGAATTCTAATTAAATATAGGCAACTCTTTTTTTATCCTATGGGGACACACATTTGCATACCTTAGATGTGCCATATACTGGACCAATCAATTCCTTACGTTGATTTTCTCCAGCTGTTCCACAAAACTTATGTTAAGGTTTATAAATCTTATTTCTATGTTGCTTTATTTCTCTTGAGATCTTGTACTACATTGGTGGCTTTATTTTCAATTTTATTTCAAAATGATTTTTTTTTAATTACATTTATATCCCGCCCTTCTCCGAAGACTCAGGGCAGCTTACAAGCTTAGTAGTAGCCTTCATTCTATGTATATGCCTGCTTGTTAGGGCTTTCACACACACCCCAAGCGGCATTATTACAAAGTCAGCTTATTGCCCCCAACAATCTGGCTCCTCATTTTACCTACCTCGGAAGGATGGAAGGCTGAGTCAACCTTGAGCCTGGTGGGATGCGAACCTGCACTAATTGCAGGCAGCTGGTGTTACTTAAGGAGGCATTAGCCCTCTGCTCCACCAAGGCTCAAAACTCCGTAGCTCAAATTAAATTAATACACAGCCTTTGCTTCTGGCCCAGGGGCTCCCAATATTCAACAACCATCTGGATATTATGATATTTGTTATATTTATTTATGGATGCGTATTTCTCATCCTTTACTACAGGGGTGGGTAACTACGGCCCCTTTACAACCTGTGAACTTCAACTCCCAGAATTCCTGAGCCAGCATGGCTGGCTCAGGAATTCTGGGAATTGAAGTCCACAGGTCGTAAAGAGGCCGTAGTTGCCCAACCCTTCTTTACTACACCAGTGGCTCAGAGAAAATCACCATATTATAAAAGTGTCAGAACAATCTCTCCTTTGGGGAATACAGGATGAAAAAATCACCAAATGTGGCTGAAAGTCCAAACACTGCAAGATCATGAAGATTTCATCAATTCCAAACCATTCAGCACACCTCCCAATATTTGGAATAGTTTTATTTATTGGATTTCTAAAACAAACTCTTGTTTACTACATTTTTAGTCTGCCTTTATTACTTTAGAAATAACTAGAGGCAGCAAACATAGCTAATATTCCTTCCTACTACTATTTTCTCCACAACAGCCCAGTGAGGTAGGTTGGACTGAGAGAGAAACTGGGCCAAAGTCATCCAGCTGGTTTTCCATGCTTAAGGCAGGACTAGAACTCACAGTCTCATGATTTCCATTTTCTTCAGGAGACAATCTCGTAGCATTTAAAAGGAAATTATGCCCTAATATTGATGCACAGCTGTGCCTCTGGACAGCATAATCCTATATGTTTGCCTGGAACTAAGTCTTATTATAGTCCTACCATATATATTCTTAGATATGGATAAAAAATTGGATTGTATCTTTCTTTCTTTCTTTCTTTCTTTCTTTCTTTCTTTCTTTCTTTCTTTCTTTCTCTATCTATCTATCTATCTATCTATCTATCTATCTATCTATCTATCTATCTATCTATTTATTTATTTATTTAAATTTCTATACCGCCCTATTCCCGAAGGACTCAGGGTGGTTTACAGGGCAGCATAAAATACAATATAAAAGATAATATAAAGTTAAAATAAATTAAATTAATTAAGCCCAACAATTAAAACAATATTTAAAAAGCTAAAACCCCTTCAGTCCAGGCCTGATAAATCGAAAAGCCAGGTTTTCAGGTCCTGGTGAAATGAACGCAGGTCGGGGGTGGTCCGGAGTTCCACAGGTAAATCATTCCAAAGGGCAGGCATGCCCGCAGAGAATGCTCTTCCCCTGGGAATAACCTGCCGGCATTCCTTAACCGGCGGTATCCTGAGAAGGCCCTCCCTGTGGGAGCACACGGGATGAAGGGAGCTTGATGCCGGCAGCAGGTGTTCCCTCAGATAACCCGGACCTAAGCCATTAAGGGCTTTATAGGTCATCACCAGCACCTTTAGATGTTTAGATGAAGAGAATATTTTTTTGACTGCAATGTTTTTGTTAAGATTTGAGGTGGGATACATTAGTTGGGAATTTGGACACTACTGGGATCTTCTACTGATTTAGCATGTATAAAATATAGGATGGGATGGGATGGGATGGGATGGGATGGGATGGGATGGGATGGGATGGGATGGGATGGAATAGAATAGAACAGAACAGAACAGAATAGAATAGAACAGAACAGAACAGAATAGAATAGAATAGAATTCTTTATTGGCCAAGTGTGATTGGACACACAAGGAATTTCTCTCCGGTGTACAAGCTCTCATCATCATATGATGCTTTCCTCATCTCTATCCGCAGGTCCTCGTCTATTCTCACCATTGACTGAGTCATGACGTAGAGGTGCTCCTTATGCTGGTCAAACAGGAAGTCTCTACATACTGCACCATTCGGCTGGATCGTCAAAGAATCATAGAGGATGGTCTCTCCTGTTGTTTCCATGTAGACCTGCAAGGTAGCAAATCAAAATGGCTAATGAGTCATTTAATTTAAGGGGGTAGAGGAACTAAGCAGCACTTGTATGAAGCTTATAGTTGTACTCTTTGGTGAAAAGAAAGATTATTTTTATATCTTTTTATCACAAACCATAACCAACATTTAATGTTGCAGTCAAAAGTAAATTAGGAATTGGCAACAATGGGCCCTACCCAACAAAATGAATTTTAATGGGGAGAAAAGTGAAGTTTTACATTTAGGCAGGAAAAATCAAAGGTATAAATACAGTTTAGGCGAGACCTGGCTCAAAAACAGTAACTGTGAGGGACCTTGGAGTCCTAGTGGATGATCACTTGAATAAGAGCCAGCAATGTGCAACAACAGCCAAAAAAGCTAATACAATCAGGGGTTGTATAAACAAAGGCATCGAATCGAAATCACGCAAAGAATTAGTAAAGGTAAAGGTTCCCCCGCACATGCGTGCTAGTCATTTTCAACTCTAGGGGCCAGTGCTCATCTCCGTTTCAAAGCCGAAGAGCCAGCACTTGTCGAGGACGTCTCTGTGGTCATGTGGCTGGCATGACTAGACGCCAAAGGCGCACAGAACGCTGTTACCTTCCCACCGTAGTGGTCCCTATTTTTCTACTTGCATTTTTACGTGCTTTCAAACTGCTAGGTTGGCAGAAGCTGGGACTAGTAACAGGCGCTCACTCTGCTAAGCAGCACTCGGGATTCGACCCGCCAAACTGCCGACCTTCTGATCGACAAGCTCAGCATCCTAACCCACTGAGCCACCACGTCCCTTCTAATTATTAGTATTAGTACCACTTTATAAAACCCTACTAAGACCACACCTGAAATACTACAACCAGTGTTAGTTGCCATAGTACAAAAAAGATGTTAAGACTTTGGAAAAAGTTCAGAGAAGAGCAACTAAGATGATCAAAGGTCTGGAGATTAAAACATATGAAGAATGGCTGCAGAACTTGGGATTGGCTAGTCTAAAGAAAATAAGAAATAGGGGTGACATGATAGCAGTATTCCAGTATTTGAGGGGCTGCCACAAAGAAGAGGGGTTCAAATTATTCTCCAAAGCACCAGAAGGCAGGACAAGAAACAATGGTTGGAAACTAATCAAAGAGAGAAGCAGCTTGGAGTTACGGAGAAACTTCCTAACAGTGAGGACAATTAACCAATGGAACAGCTTGCCTCCAGAAATCGTGAGTGTTCCATCACTGGAGGTTTTTAAGAAGAGATCGCTAGACAGTCACTTGTCTAAATTGGTATAGGTTCTCCTGCTTGAGCAGGGGCTGGACTAGAAGACCTCCAAGGTCCCTTCCAGATTCTATTCTATTCTATTCTATTCTATTCTATTCTATTCTATTCTATTCTATTCTAACATTCTAAGATGGGGAGCACTACAGTTCACAATCTTACAATAGTGTGGGTACCTCCAAAAAATATACAGGGCCAAAATCTCACAAGCTCACCCAAATGTCAGAAAACTGTTAAAAGTCCTAATCTAAGATTTTTCATATTCTCAACTGAAATCCTATCGGGGCTGTGAAATTTCATAAATTTCAACCAGCCTGGTGTTTTTAATTAACCGTTATTTAATTTTGGCAACCCTAGGTGCTATTGATGATGGGCCAAGAGGACTAGTGTTCATTGTCAAGTTCTGTTGCAAATATCTTTTAAGACATTTCTGTACAATCAGTCAAACTCAGTTACATTTTAGATTTATAAAAAAGGCCGAGAAGAACCTGTGTTGCCGTCTGTTCACTGGGAATATTAGATCAAGATAATGGTGTTAGGAAGAGAAACTTGCCATATGGAAAGTGGCTGAGGAAGGCCCCTCCCTCCCAATTCTGGTTTGTAAAAAGGCAGCTTGTGGTGGATTCCAGAGCACCGGAGCACAAAGGGGTGCATTGCAAACAATTGGATTTTTGAAAAAGCAAAAGGTTGCCACACTAAAGCAAGACCAGGGGGAAGAAGATGGGGAGAAGCAGGGATGGGTGTTCAATGCATTAAGCAGATGTGCCTGGATGTGTGCCTGCACTGGAACTGTTAGGATAATACCCCACATCTCCTCCAGACTCTTAAGGGAATGAAATACAAGTAGTGCTTTGACTTATGATCACAACTGAGCCCCAACATTTTTATTGGTAAGTGAGACAGTGGTTAAGTGAGTTTTGCCCCATTTTACGACCTTTCTTGTTACAGCTGTTAAGTGAATCATTGCAGTTGTTAGTAACATGATGTTAAGTGAATCTGGCTTCCCCATTGACTTTGCTTATTAGAAGGTCGCAAATGGTGATCACATGATCCCGGGAGACTGCAAACTTCATAAATACATGCCAGTTCCCAAACGTCCAAATTTGGATCAAGTGACCATGGGGATGCTGTAATGGTCCTAAGTGTGCAAAATGGTCATAAATCCCTTTTTTTTCCAGTGCTTTTGTAACTTTGAATGGTCACTAAATAAATGGTTGTAAGTTGAGGGCTACCTGTACAGTATAATCCTCCTTCCCCCAATTTCTCCCTATGATAATCCTATGGTGTAGCTGAGCTGAGCAAGAGTGACTGGTATCTGGGAATGCAGGAAGAAGAGCCTCAGCCTAGACTACCATCATGCATCAAGTAGAAGGAAACTTCCCTGGTTTTCTGGAAAGCAAAAGTGAAGAAGGGGACAAATGCTTTCAGACTTGCAAGATTGTGCTACTGCGACTTCACAATAAAGGTTGTCTTGGTTTGTGCTTCTTGTCCCCCACCTTGAAGGGCTGACATCTTCCATGGCTGAGGTTGGACCTGACTAGGCGTCTTCCTGGCCCCCCAAGTCCAACATTAGACCATGATGATTCTCCCGTATGCAAAAAAGGAAGGCCCAGGTCTTCAAAGCACGACAAAAAAAAGTTAATTTGGTAGGTTTATCTACCATAAAGCTATGTATAGCTTTCTGTATCCCGATGTCCTCCAAAGGCCTCACTGGCTAAAAAGGATGGTTTCCTGACAGGTAGAACAATTAATCAGTGGAACAAGTTGCCTCCAGAAGTTGTGAACGTATGGAATGAATTCCTAAATACCCAGCCATCATGGAGAATTCAAGAATAGAAGTCAACACCTCTTTAAAGTTGCCAAGCTTGAGAAACATTGTCCCAGTGGGTAAGAAAGCATACAAGCTGGTGCCATATCTCTTCACCTACTGCAAGTCCATGCCAAGAAAGTCACTATTTCTTGAATAGCAGTGTGTACAATCATTGTGTGTCAAACCATTCTGAGCATGACATTTCCCTAAAGTCCCATTTGCAGCACAAAACTGTTATTTACGGTCTGTTCCAAGCACAAAACGGCTGCCGGGAACCTTTTCTGCCCTTGAAACAGTACTTTCATGCTTCCAGTGGGATTTGCAATGTGAGTTCAATAGATCAAATGAAATGTTTTGCACTCTCCTATCCTGTGACCTAGAGAGAATCCAGATGTGAAACAATGTAGATATGGCCTTGGGAAGAGGAGAGGGAACAATGAATCATTAAGGGGGGGAGAGGGAAATGCAAGGAAAGAAATCTCAAAATAATGTCCCCTTCTTGATTTTGTTAAATATAAGATGTGGCAAAGAGAAACTATGCAGGATGAAGGCAAATATACGTGTTCCCAGGATATCCCAAAGGTGGTTTTTCATGAGGCAACTGGACTTTCTTTTTTCTCTTTGAAGACATTTCACTTCTTATCCAAGAAGCTTCTTCAGCTCTGATTGGATGGTGGGGAAATGGAAGGATTTATAATCCTTGCAGACAGCTGATCATTTGCATTCTTTTAGCGAGTTATTGATGCCACCTGGAGGCTTATCTGTGTTGTCAGGGTCACCGGAGTAGTGCAAATGGATGTGGAGCCTTCTTGGAACTGTTGAAAGGACTGCGTTGTAGACCAGAGCCCCCCAACCTTTTGGGCACCAGGGACCAGTTCCATGGAGAGAGGTTTTTCTGCAGACTGGAGGTTGCGTGGTTTTGTGTGCTGTGTGCATCCCACAGATGGGGCTTTGCTTGTTTGTGTAGACTGGTTGCTGGCATACGGCGGCCCGGTACTGGTCCACAGACTGGGAGTTGGGGAACCTTGCTGTTGACTGAAGATAGATGATGTCATATCTCTCCCCCTCTGTTGAAAGAGGGCTGTTTAGTTTTACATAGATGGCCTCTTTGACCCCTGTCTCAAACCAGCGGTTGTTTCTGTCCAAAATGTGGACTTTGATGTCTTTGAAAGAGTGGCCTTTGTCTCTTAGATGCAGATGGACTGCTGAATCTTATCCTGATGGGTTTGTTCTCCTACATTGTGCCATCCCGCTGGTTTGAGACAGGGGTCAAAGAGGATCAAAGGAAACCTTCTTCCATGATGCTGTTACCCAAAACAGAAAGTCATTTATGCATTTTCCTATCTTGAAGTGCTGCAAATGGATGCCAAGAAGCCCTTAGATAATGGAATGTCCTCCTCAGAAAGATAGTTGCTTTGCAGGTCAAAGCAAATAACCCATTTTATTCTTTCAGGTCTTCTAATATTGTGTTCATGCTGTTACGATTTTCTCTTTTCCTTTGGCTCTTTTTCTCCTTTTTCTTATTGTTTTGAAATTTACCTTGCTACATATGTGATTCTGCATTTTAAACTGTAAATGTTGTCATAAATTGCTTTCACCAACTATCGCATCCTGTAAAGAAGCGTTTCTCAACCTCCAACTTTAAATGTGGGGGGACTTCAACTCCCAGAAGCACTAGGTGGCGCTAATGCCCCAAAATGCAACAAGGTTGCTTCTCAGTGTGGACTAACTGGTGTAGACAGACAAGAAGCATAGCTGGGGCACCAGGTGTGTCCGTGGAAGAGGCACAAAGGTAATCCTCAACTTACAACAACCATTCATTTAGTGACCATTCGAAGTCACAATGGCACCGGAAAAAGCGACTTATGACCATTTGTTTACACTTACAACCATTGCAGCATCCCCATGGTCATGTGATCAAAATTTGGACGCTTGGCAATCAGCCTGTATTTATGATGGCTGCAGTATCCGGAGGTCATGTGATCACCTTTTGCAACCTGCTGGCAAGCAAAGGAAGCCAGATTCACTTAGCAACTGCATTATTAACTTAACAATTGCAACGATCCCCTTAATGACCGTGGCAAGAAATGGGACAAAACTCATTTAACAATTGCTTTGCTTACCAGTGGAAATATTGGTGTCAATTGTGGTCCTAAGTCGAGGACTATCTCTATTGTGATGTTACAGCACCCACCCTGTGGAACACCATCCTCCATGAAATTAATCTGACCTCAACCTCAACAATGTCTAAAGAGCCTGGAAAACTGGTTGCTCTTCCTGGACACTTGGGGTTTTTCAACTGCATGTCATCTGCATTTTATGAGTGTTTTTATTTTTACTTTTGCTATCCAGAGTTATTACAGAGTTCAGCTGTTTTGTATGGTGAATATGAAAAATAAACAAAGATCACCATGCAAATGCTGCAAAGTGTGTGGTTGCATCAGACTTCACAAAAAAGTCACTGGAGATTTTTAAGAAAAGACTAGACAATCACCTGTCTGAGTTGGTATAGGTCCACCTGGTTGAGCAGGGGGCTGGACTAGAAGACCTCCAAGGTCCCTTCCAGCTCCTATTCTATTCTATTCTATTCTATTCTATTCTATTCTATTCTATTCTATTCTATTCTATTCTACTCTATTCTAAAGCAAGATCCTTGAGTGATGACATCATCACGCACATGCATCATTTTGGCACAGCAAGATTTGATATGGATACCGCCATGTGGTAGCCTTCACTTACCCATCACTGCAATTGGCCATTCCATCACTAACCAATACAGTTGTTAAATGAAACATCATGTGAGGGTGCCCAACTTATGATATCAGTTTCAGTTGCAGTTGTTAAAGAAATCTTTGGGTAATCGTTAAGGTCAACATCAAGTGACTATGACTTGTGATTTCCTGCCGCCTTCCCCAGTGCCTTTGTTTCTCTGAATCTGGCTATGAAGGTCCTCACGTGGTAATCATGTGACTGCAAGAAGCCGAGACAGGGATGAAGCAGCTGAATGGTGGTCACATGACCACGGAATGCTGTGTTGCTGCAAGTTCAAGGTCTGTTTGTACTTTTTCAACACCGTGGTAACTTGGAACAGTAGCTGAATGAGGCAATGGTAAGGAAGGACTACCTGTACTGTAAAGCCTCGGCATGTCTTTTTGTCTGACAAGACAGTCAAGCTAAAGACAACTGAGCTTCAGTTTGGACATCTATGATGATCTTGCAGTTTCAGTCTTCTCATCTTAAATATGGAAACTGCATACCAAATACCAGGGTTTTCTCCTTTTCATGAACCCACCCAAAATAATTGCCATTCTGGATTGCAAAATCCTCCTTTTAGAAAAGAAAAGAAAGCATTTCTGGTTGATAGCTGAGAATAACATGTAGTTCTAAATCTTGATTCAAGGTTGTATTAAATGCCATTGCCACTAATGCAGCGATATATCAAATCAAGGTTCATATTGCAAGTTATTTATATATGGAAAAATGAGCTCAGTGACTTTTCCGAATTCAGAAAATTACCTACTTTTCAAAGAAGCTGTACGTTTTATCAAATATACACTGCAGGGCAGAGTGTTCTACACCTGCCTGCATTGCCAAAAAGAAGAAAAATTATTTAGAGATATGTAACATAATAATAATAATAATAATAATAATAATAATAATGATAATAATAATAATAATAATATTTCTATAATTTACCACAAATACAGAAGTTGGTGCCAGTTGAGAAATCTCAGACTCTAATTTTTCTTGAAGATTCTGATCATTGATGCAGCTGTGTGAAATCTCAGAATTGCTCAATTCACAAAAGCCACTCAAATTTCTAGAGATCTGTGATTAGTTTTATTTTATCTGAAAGCGGATGTGGCCTGTAATGTGGTCACAGGTAACATCAATAGAATTATTAGGGAAACTAGCCAAGCATGCGTGTGAGAGTATATTCCTTTATATGCTACATTTTGTGTGGTATTTTTTCTTTGAGAGTTCCAAGGCAGTAGGCATGGAAATTTCCACTTATAGGCTAGTCCTCTCTTAACCAGATTTCATGTAGCAACTCTTTGAAGTTACAATGGTACTGGGGGAAAAATATATCTATGACCAGTCCTCTCATTTACCATCCCTGAAATTCATGTGATCTGAAATTATGTTCCCACAATTATGTGATCAAAATTCGGGCATTTGACAACTACTGCACATTGATGATAGTGGCAACATCCTGCTTATCTCCCCTCTCATTGTCTCTCCTCTTTTGGCTGCCCGAGATGGCTGACATGAAGCATGGCTGAGATGAAGAGGATGCTACACATTCCTCCTACTTCCTCCATGCTTCCTGGAGGTGGAGTCACGCCCAGTGCTGGCAGAGCCCTCACAGCACCCCAGTACCACTGAGTCCTGGCCACCGCCTCCAACGGACCTTCTTCTTACAGAATAACAGAGTTGGAAGGGACTTTGGAAGTCTTCTAGTCCAACCCCTTCTCAAGCAGGAGACCCTATACCATTTCAGATCAATGGCTGTCCAGTCTCTTCTTTAAAACTCCCAGTGCTGGAGCATTCACCACCTCTGGAGGCAGGTTGTTCCACTGGTTAGTTGTTCTAACTGTCAGGACGTTTCTCCTTAGTTCTAGGCTGCTTCTCTCCTTGACTAGTTTCCATCCGTTGCTTCTTGTCCTGCCTTCAGGTGCTTTGGAGAATAGCTTGGCTCCCTCTTCTTTGTGGCAGCCCCTGAGATACTGGAACTATCATGTCACCCCTCGTCCTTCTCTTCATTAAAACTAGACATGCCCAATTCCTGCAACCATTCTTTGTACGGTTTAGCCTTCAGTCTCCTAATCATCTTTGTTGCTCTTTTCCGCACTCTTTCTTCTTGTTGTTATCCAAGGGGGTAGCACAGGGGCTAAGCCAGGCAGTGGGCTTGTCCCCACCCCCCACTGCTGTCCCCATTTGGGGTGTGTGTGTGTGCAGAGAACAGGGTGGGATACAGCAGCCTCTTCACCTTGGCCATGCTGCACTGGGCAGAAATAAGGGAGAGGAAAGATGGGGCAGATGGGAGGAACTGACCTGGAAGCAGTTGACACAGGACAGAAGAAATGAGTTGGCCTCTAATAAAGGAGAGTATTTGTAGGTCAGGGTTGACATGAGGGGTCCTTGGTGCTCTCTGAGCTTGTTTTTTTTTTCTTTTTTTCTTGCAGACGTTTCATTACCCAAACTAGGTAACATCATCAGTGCTAGTCAGAGTTGGCCTCTTTTGGCTTGGTGATCCTCTGAAAGCATCTCTTGTCTTGGAAGCTGGGATCAACCAAGGCAGGAATGGCTTGGATTGAGGTGAATCTTTACCTAACAACCATGCAAGGTCCTGTTAACGACAAGAACTGGGACTGCTGGAACTGCCGTAGCTAAGCAGCCAGGTTATGTGATGTTTCACTTAAGAACCACTTTGCTTAGCAATGGAGTTGCCAGTCCCAGTTAGGGACATTAAGTGACGTCTGCCTATATTTCATTCCCAAAACTTTTTCCCATCAGGCCATTCGCTTGAGTGTGGTTGGCTATAGCAGACATGTCAAACTCGCAACATCACATGACATCACGCAACCTATCGAAGCCTTTTCGCCATTGCCGGCAATGGAGTGGGCGTGGCTTCCCGTGGACCGGCAGTTTCACACCCCTGGCCTATAGCCACTCAGTTAATTCTGTGGAAACCTGAACCTAAATGTCTCCAATTCTGGTCACATATCTTAACCACTACATACATATATTCACTTTCATAATCTGTGTGGGATTTTTCTTGACCACAAATGTTTATTTTTTATAGATTTTAGGCTACTCACCCTTGCACTCATTATATAATGAATATTTTCTAACTCAGACAAACAGACAGTAAACAACAGCCTAATCAAGAAAATACCAAGAACTGACTGACAAGACAAACCACTTAACTATAAACAGACAGCAAACCCCACACCCTACTAGCACTGATGGTGTTACCTAATTAGGTAATGAAATGTCTTCAGGAAAACCATCAAGCTCAAGGAACCCCCCAGTTCAACCCTGAGCTACAACTATTCTCTTCTACTGGTAAGATTTTTTCCTGAAATAGACTCAGATTTCTGTTGGGGCAAGGCATATAGAGAGCTATCCTCCTCTTGGCTGTAAAACCCAACGTTGAGAAATAATAAAATCATATAAGCTCGCCTTCCTCTCCAGTCTGAGCTTACTACCTTGTGTAGTTGGCCTTGGCTGTCACCCAGGAAAACAACCGTGTGTCCATCTTCGATGCTGGCAGCCACGGCAGTTAGTCGGGCATTTGACTTTTCCAGGACTGGTGCTGCTTCAAGGGGCACTCGACTCGCCATGGGGCTGGGAGTGTGGTCCGACCCACAAGGATAGGCAGCCAAAGTGTCCTTTGGATGAAGGAAGAAAACATGATCAGTGTTTTGACACAAATATATCATGATGAGTTCAAGAGTTCATGAGATCAAGAATACTCATCACTGCCCAGGGCACCGTTTCTCAACCTTGGCAACTTTCAAGATGTCTGGATTTCAACTCCCGGAATTCCCCAGCCAGCATGCATGGTAGCTAGAGAATTCTGGGAGTTGAAATTCAGACATCTCAAAGTATATGGGTAGTAAGTGGATGGGAACAGAATAGAAAATCACATGAAGTTGTGTAGTGCACCAACAAATGTAATTTCGACAAAGATAGTCTCCTCACATAATTTAATAGTAGTAACAACAGAACTTTTGCCCCATCCCTTGGCAGATGTTTGACATAGTAACTCAAATAAAGATATTCCATCATTACTACCATCATCAGCATATTTGTAAGCACCTTCCGACCATTAAGTGATGGAGACAATGTCCAACCATTAGATAAAACTATTTAACAATATAATGTGCTTGCATTCGCCATCTTGGTAATTGTTCATGTTACTTGGACTGCATATAAAGGCATAAATTAATTAATGTAATAAAATGTAATGAATTGTGTCTAAGAATAAAATAAATAAGTAAATCTGAGAGAGAGAGATCTGGGAATAAAATAAATAAATCAGAAGCCAAGGCATTCATCGCAATGCAATCGGGAGACAATATCAGAAACAAAAACCTTAATTGTTTTCATTGCTGACTGAAAGCATGGTAAAAGACCTCTTTGCAGAACATTTTCAAGGATTTGAAAATCAGCAGCAGATACATATGGGAAGAGGTAGTAGGCCTGTAACTATTTCGATTGCAAATGCTTTAAGAGTTTCAAGGAGAAGAACCAGCATGAGGAACTGTATTCCAGAATAAAGCAGAAGCCAGCACAACCGATCAAAGCGCTCAGTTATGTGGTCTCTAAATTGCAAAACAGTCAGTCGCCTTACCTTCTATGTTTTCCGAAATATGTGGCTTCTGCCCTTTTATTAGACTGTGCCGGAATAATCTAAGGCAGGGGTAGGCAACCTTGGCTCTTTTATGACTCGTGGAATTCTGGGAGTTGAAGTCCACGAGTCATAAAAGAGCCAAGGTTGCCTACCCCTGACTAAGGCAACTTTGCACTGCAGCTTAAACTGCTTGTTTCTGGGGGGTGCTCCTTAAACCAGCTTCAGAAAATCCAGCCTGGATTGCACAGGGCCAGTTGGTGCTCTGTTTGGACTACAGCCATTGATTGTTTGCTTCCATCCATGCAGGGATTGGTTGCCTCCTCTGTATATTGGTCTATCTCAGTGGTGGCAAACCTATGGCACGGGTGCCAGAGGCAGCACTCAGAGCCCTCTCTGTGGGCACCAGCGCCATGCCTTGGAGGTGGCAACTGTCCCTCTTCAACCAGCCGCCTGCTAACTTGCCGAGGTCCCACATGGCCGGATGCATCCCAGCATAGCTGGTTTCCCTCCCCGCCCCTACCCCGTCCCTCCTGGCCTCGCATGCTCTCCTTTTCCCAGGCACGACCCACTGCATCTCCTCCTCAGCTGTTGGTCGATCATCCATCTCGGAGGTGGCTTCTTTGAACTGCTGGCGATGGGCTGGGGAGCCCCAGAGTGCGCCGGTCGAGGGGCCGGCAAGCTGTGACTACTGATGGACACCGTCGGCCCCCATGTGCTTGCTGGCTTCTGTGTGCGAGGGCCGATGGTGTCATCCTGGCCCTTGCCTTGCCCCATGGCAATGGCACCCCGACCCTGCCTCACCTTATCCCGCAGGACAAGCCTCCTGCCTACGCCACACCTATCAGAGACCCCCTGGATCTCACCCAACCCTGCCCACCCCCCAAAGGTGTCCCTCCCCACGAGCAACATTGAGGTGACTACATCCACCTTGGCCACATCCACCCAATCTTCCATGACCACCACAGCCACAGCCACCCAGTAGGCCACACCCACCTGCCACCCAGCGATAAATAAGTGGATTTTGGGTTGCACTTTGGGCACTCAGTCTCTAAAAGGTTTGCCATCACTTGTCGTATCTTTTAGTGATCCTTCCCATCTCACAATTCCCTGTGCCTTTCTTTTGCTTTTCCAGATGTTGGCTGCCTTTATACCCTCTTCCACACTATCTTTGGCCCTAACGCAGAGGTCACTGCTGGATCATCCACAGAATTATAAAACAATGGTAGCTGCTGATCGAGACAAAACACAGCAGCCCAACAGGCCAGGAAAAAATGGCTTCATTGAAGGGGAAGGTGCTGTAGTCCAGGGCTTTTCAACCAGTGGTACGGGTACCACCTGTGGTACATTGGCACCTGGCAGGTGGTATGCGATCGTCTTAGAAAAGTGGTAGTGGGGGAGGGGAATGAGCTGAACCGGTGGCAGCACCGCACAAGCCTGAGCGAGAGACAGCTGGAGCTGCAGGGCTGTTAGGGCTTGGTGGAAGCGCCAGGATCAGCGCTTCTTCGGGGCTGTCAGGGCTCAGTGGAAGCACCAGGATCAGTGCCAGACTCCAGCTGGAGCTGGTTGCTGATCCTGGCGCTTCTGAGCCCAGAAGAAGCACCAATCAGCTGAAATTTTGCAGCATCTCCAGGGTCTTGTGATTTACATTCAGGGTGATGTGAAGTGACCAAAACCTGCTGCAACCACCCAACAGATGGGGGGAATAAAAACCAAACACCCCCCCACCCCACCTCCACTCAACCTCATCCTCGGACAGGAGGAAAAGTGCCGCCGGGTAGGCAGGCAGGTGTCTTGCTCAGCTGTGGCTTGCGGGGGCACTTTTTAAAGTGCCATTGTAACTTCAAACAGTCACTAAGCGAACTGTTGTAAGTCGAGGACTACCTGTACTTCATCACTTTTTTCCTTTTTTTTTTGGTCATCAAGTTTTTGACACCTTGCTAGGCGACTGGTGGTACTTGAGTGTTGCTATATCCTAAAAGTGGTACAATGGGTGAAAAGGTTGAAAAGCCCTGCTGTAGTCAAGCGGAGCTTTATTAAAATAGTATACAAATAGTCCTTGACTTACAACCACAATTGAGAGCAAAATTTCCATTGCTAAGCAAGATTGTTGTTAAAGTGAGGTGAGCCCAATTTCTTTGCCATAGCTAAGTGCCTCACTGCAACTGTTAAGTAGATCACATGGTCATTAAGTGAATCTGGCTTTCTCCATTGAATGTTCTTGTTGAAAGCCATCTGGGAAGGTCACAAATGGCAATCACATGATCCCAGGATGCTGCAATCATTGTAAACACATGCTGGTTGTCAAGCAACCGTATTCTGATCACGTCGGCTGTGGGGATGCTGCAATGGTTGATAAGTGCAAGGACAGGCCATAACCACTTTTTTCAATGCATTATAACTTTGAATGGTCACTAAACGAATGGTTGCAAATTGAGGACTACCTGTAGATCTGAATTCAGCTTACGGTGGGCCCAAATAATTAGAGTAATCCAAGAAAAACTTGGGACGTGTGATGCCAACACCCACTCATGAACCGTACTCAGAAAAAAAAAGGTTAGAAGAAGCTGATAAATCATGTAAAATGGCGGGAGGGGACTTTAATAAAGTCTCTGGCAATCAGCTTCTTTAGCACACAGCACTCCTTTAAGTAGGGATTTATCATTTCCACTCCTCATAGCCAGCCAAGATGGGCGCAGGTCCAAAATGCATGAGCTTGGCCTCGCTCCTCCGAGCAACCTGTCCATCAAGCCGCTTAGGCTGCATGAACCGAAAATCATCGTTTCTGAAGCACTGCCTATCTCTGTCATCTCACCAGCACCTGTTCTGAATGTGAAGTCCTAGCTGGGAGAGACACAAGTTATTCTATCAGCAAAGTCCTTTGCAGACCTGTGCAAAGTTCCTGCTCAGCAGTCTAAGTAGTATGTCAGCTCAGAAGGGCTGCTATCTCTCTGAATCACCACTTTTGTATTTGGCTCTGGATTACAGACTTCCATTGTGTCTGGGAGACGGGATTTATAAATCACAATCCTGGGCAGAATCTGAAAGAAGATGGACTAATTTACAATGGAAAGCACATTGCTTCCTCCAGGGCTTTTTTTTCTCATAGAACGCTCAGAACGGAGTTCCGGCACCTTTTTTGGATGGAACCTTGTAGGGTAGGCAAGGCGGGTTGTATGACGTATGTGAGTTCCGGCACCTTTTTCTTTTACAAAAAAAACACTGGCTTCCTCCAATTAAAACTCTCTTCTTCTTCCACGCTGACGGTGCAATGATTCAAACCCAGCCTGATCTCTACCACAGTTACCATTTGTTCCATTTGCTGGTCATTCCCCAAACCCACTTTTTTTACACTTGTCCCCATCAAATTCATATTGCAAACAAGAGTTCACTACCACTCCTCTAAGGGTAAGATGTGAGCCTGGGAGGACTTTATCAACCCTGAAGATGACTAGAGAGTTTTTACCAAGCTCTCTAGTCATCACTTAACAATGGTGGGGGGGGGGCTTGTTTGTCTCCCCAAACTTAAGCCAAGGGCTGAGAATCAGCTAGAGCAGGAGTGTCCAACTTTGGCAACTTTAAACTTGTGAATTTCAACTCCCAGAATTCATGCTGGCTGGGGAATTCTGGGAGTTGAAGTCCACAAGTCTTAAAGTTGTCAAGGTTGGACACCTCTGAATATTAGTCTTGTCAGGCCCAAAGCCAAGAATGACACGTGGTAGGTAATTCTTCCAAGCTAATGTCTTTATTGTTTACCACCTAGCTTGTGAGACTAAGTATTCTATTATCTGCATCTACCATATCCTCTGTGAACTGTTAGGGAGGGGCTGTCTTCGCCCTCTTTCTCTCACATATAACATCTGGGCTGAGTTGCCCCTTACTTCTCTGAAATGCACCCCTCTCCCCTGGGGATCCAGTTCCTCACTAGATCCCATCACAAGTCCTCAGTGTCAATAGCATTAGTGCAAACACTCAAAAGATACTTATTTCAGCACTGTTCCTTGATCTGGGCAGCCAAGATGTAGTCTAGACAGGGCTTCTGTTGTGCCTTTGTTTTGCCTGCTCCCTTGGATTTGATGGAAATGGAGTCCAATTATTATCCTCCATTTAACACCCTTCCAGGTTTTCCTACTGCTTCTTCTATCCCTTCCCTTACCACAACCGCAAAACCAACAAACAGAAAATAAGACAGTTAAAGAGGCTAACATCTTATTAGGTCTCCTAGTGCACTGGTGTCAATAGCACAATTTATCTACGCAGGACACCAAAATTAATTAGAAGCTGACCTAAGCCAGCTTGTTTATTAGAATCTGACAGCAACGCTCCAAGGCCAGACACCTGCAAAAACCAAAAAAGCAACCAGCTACGTATCCTCCCCAAATCATTATGAAACCAGTTCATCCCTTAGTCCAATCTAAGGCAATTCCAGATGTTTGGGATCACAATTCCCATAATTCCTTGTGAGCCGGCCTGCTTTAGGAGCAGATGGGAGGTGAAAACCCTTCCATATAGCCAAATGTTCTGCAACTCCCACCATCACAGTTATCTCTTGCTATCATGTGTATCCTCTGTCATTATTTCTGTGGCTGCTTATTCACCAGCTATCTGCACTGAGAGACTTCATTTTAGACTTGGTTTTCTTATCTCAGAGCTTTGGCTTCTCTTTTCCCTAGCCAAACAATGTGTAAATGTAAATATGCAGGACGCTATATTTTATCATGAAAATCAAGGAAGAAGAGAGTCTCGTTGGACTACAGCAGTTAAACAAATGAGTAAGCCAGTCTTGATTTATTGGGCCTGTCCAGGACTTCCACTCTCTAGCCCTGCATAAAAATTTTCCTGGAGCTGGCTAGAAATCCTACGAGCTAAATTTAAAGAGGCAGGATGCCCTCTGGGTCCAAGAAGACGGCCTTATAGAAAACAGGAGGAGAGATTCAGCCTGGAAATAAGGAAAAAATTCCTGACAGTGAGACCAATCAACCAATGGAACAGACTGCCTTCAGATGTTGTGGGAGCTTCATCACTGGAAGCTTTCAAGAAGCTTCTACCATCTGTCAGAAATGGCGTAGGGTCTCCTGCTTGGGTGGGGTGGAGTGGGGGGTTTGGAATAGATCAGAGGTGGGCAACCTTGGCTCTTTTATGACTCGTGGACTTCAACTCCCAGAATT
>JAKJMR010018424.1:285024-322829 GCA_024449315.1 Daboia siamensis | reverse complement strand
TTATTATTATTATTATTATTATTATTATTATTATTATTATTATTATTGCTGTTAAAACTTTCAATAAAGATTATATTAAAAAAGAAATGAATCCAGAACAAAAGGACCATGATCCTAACTCTTTCACACAAATCTATTTTGTAAACTCGCTTAATTCTGGGGCTCAAATTTAATACTATTAAACTGAAAGGGAGGATAGCATATAACAAAAAGGAAGGCATCACCATGGTTTTCATTAATTTAATTTTAATTGCCAAAGCCCATTTTCCTTGCATAAGATGATGGAAGGAATAGGTGGAGGGGTTAGCAGGGAAAATCTAGCCTATGTGCAGAGTAAAATGGTTAACAGCACAGAATCTGTGATGATGTTGATAAAGATATGTTAGTCCAGGTCAGCTTAACACACAAAGGCCGTGGTTTCCTCCCTCCTTTCAAATTGGTACCAAACTATACTTTCGATATGACACGGAGGGAGGGGAATATGAATGAATGCATGACTTCAAAGTAATCCTATCAGCTGCTTAGTTTTAACTGAATTTAAAAGAAAATGGGGAAAAAATTGTCATGGGGAAAATAGAAGGCAGGAGTATTAGGTGAGTTCGCCAATTTGAATTCAAGAAAAATGAATGAATAAATGAATGAATGAATGAGCAGGACAAAAGTCTAATTATCATCATCATCATCATCATCCTTAGTATTGCATCATAGTGTTTGGACCATGTCCTCCAGCAAACTTCGTAAAGGTCATGAGGGATCATCAGCTTGAAAAACAATATGACTGGGAATTATGTGAAAACCTGAAGGACAAATTGCCTGGGAATTCCATTCAAAACCATATGAGTTACATGCATGGGATATACGCAAAGTGAGATCCCCAAAGGCCAATATGTTCTATTAATTTTTTTTTAATCAGAGAAAATATTAGGTTGTTCAAAGGTCACGCATCAAACAAATAGGTAAGTCTTTAGAAGAAAACGGCAACGCATTCAAACCTTTAACATAATTGATATAACAAATTGCCTGTGGGCCCTGACTTTTGGTACGCCCTGTGTAGATTTACATCCGTGTGCAATAAATGTGATGTTGTAAACCACCGAGAGTCACTTAGATCGAGATGGGTGGTGTAGAAATTTAATAAAAGGGCACTTACTGCTGAGAGCTGGACACAGCTAGAGCTGACATCATATTCAATGTAGGCCACCTCCCTGCCATCCTCCGCTTTCCCATCCTTGGTATAACAAAGGTCCCTGGTCTGAGTTATGAAGTGATCTACGTCCTCCATGGGATAAACACAGAGTGCAGATTCCTCACTCAACTTCCCCAAAGAAGCCTGCCAGGCAGAAAAAGTCACAAAAAGTGCATCTCCCACGTGTCCTTCTCCCCCTGCCTGTGCCACGTAGGCTGCCTGCAAGAGGCTATAGCTCTTCATTTGGCTCCTGCAGACCAAGGGCAGCTCCACATAGGAGTAATAGTGGGCGTCGTCCAGACAGATCCGGGAAATGTACGTCTTGTATTCCCGGGACTGCGACTTGAGATCACGCCGGTAGAACAGGAAATAGACACTGGAACCATGAGTGAACGACTTGATAAAATGGTGGCTATATTCGGAGAGTCGACCCACAGCCAATTTGGCTGTTTCCTCGTAGGAGAAGATGGAGTGGGAGTCAGGCCCCGGCACCTCTCCTGGGTGGGCCCTGAGATTGCGAGTTGTGATGGGAGGGATGCTGCCTCCCACACCCCGACTGGTGTATCCTCGGCCAACAAAGAGAAGTGGCACATTTTCTCTGGAGTAACCTATCAGCCCCACGGTGGAAATATTGGGGTCATTGGCTACCACATATTGAGTGTCTCCTGGTGTCCGGGGTTGGAAGAGGACATGTTTAATGAAGCCAAGACTCCTCTTCTCACAGATTCCCTGCCACACACTGCCACAAACAATGAGTTCCTTCTCCAGCGAGTTGATCAGTAGGAGTTTGATGTAGTTGTCGGTCTCCAGAGCTTGGGGACAATCCGGCTTGAAAATAGGAGGAAGACAATCCTTGCTGTCCAAGATCGGGCCCATGGAAACCGCTTCTTCTAACACGAGGTTTGGGGTCAACTGGAAAAGGAAGTTTGTAGCCCCCAGATACAAAGTTCCTGAATCGGGATCCATAATCAAGTGAATAAATCTGGTGGCATTGTGCGAAAAGGTGGGGTACTGTCGTTCCTGTGGAATTGCTGGTCCCAGGAAACATAGAACAGGAAGAAGGAATGTCCCCAGAGGCATCATACTTATCCTACAAGAGAAAAGATGGCAGAGGTAAGGTTATTTTTTCTGAAATTTTCATAACACAAAGAGGCTGTGAGATTGATTTTTTTATGTATATTCCGTTTTGCATTTCCAAAAATAAAGGAGATTATGCTCATTCGTAAGTTTTTAATGTATTATCTGCCATCTCCTTGGAGATAAAGCTCCTTTGAGCATTTTAAAAGGAAAGAAGAATATAAATGTAATCAATATAATTTACTAGATATAAATGTAATTATCACTGCTACACTCTAGGCCCTAAAGCACAATTATTTCAAAGCTGGAGGATTAAAACCATACCACGTGCAATTCTTATCTTGCAGCAATAATTCAAACAGATTATAATGTTCAAATCTAACTACATCCTCCATATATTGGAGCAAAATAACCAATAGGAAAGAGTAATTGTCAAACCATATGCAGCTTTTTTTTCTTGAAAAAAATCAGAATCACAGATTTACCTCCTATTCCCAACTCCTAATGTGTGCATCTAGTAATTAGTCCTGCATGGAGTTAGAGAAGTTAAGAACAAAAGCTGAAGCACACTCATATATTAATATTTGCATATTTTCTTTTGAAAGGGTGTATGGTATTGTACAGGTAGTAGTCCTTGACTTACAACAGTTCACTTAGTGACAGTTCGAATTTACAACAGCACTAAAAAAAGTGACTTATGACCATTTTTCACACTTACGACGGCTGCAGCATCCCCATGGTCAGGGGATCAAAATTCAGACACCTGGCAACTGATTCATATTTATAACTGTTGCAGTGTCCTAGGATCACAGGATCACCTTTCGCGACCTTCTAACAAGCAGAGTCAATAGGGAAGCCAGTTTCACTTAACAACCATGTCACTAACTTAACATCTGCCGTGATTCACTTAACAACTGTGAGAGGAAATGTGGTAGAATGGGGCAAAACTCACTTAGAAAATGTTTCACTTAACAATGGAAATTTTGGGCTGAATTGTGGTCATAAATTGAAGACTACCTGTAGGCATATTTTATTTATTCTAAATATAGGATGGGTGGTCTCTGGAAGAAAATCACATAATTTGACAGCCTAATTTTAGAAAGAGTACGACAATGATGCAAAAGAATCATTTGGTATAAGCAGGGGTAGGCAACCTTGGCTCTTTTATGACTCATGGGCTTCAACTCCCAGAATTCCTGAGCCAGCTGAGGGAAAAGGGAGAAGTTTCCAAGCTTAGCTGTGCTGGCTCAGGAATTCTGGGAGTTGAAGTCCACGAGTCATAAAAGAGTCAAGGTTGCCTACCCCAGTATAGTGGTTAAGGTGCTGGTCTAGAAATCAGGAGATTGTGAGTTCCAGTTTCCGCCCTAGGCAGAAAAGCCAGCTGGGTAATTTTGGACCAATCATTCTTTCTCAGTCCAACCAACCTCGCAGGGTTGTTGTTGCAGAGAAAATAAGGGAAGAAGGAGTATTATGTATGTTCACTTCTTTGCATTACTTATAAAGTAACAAAGGCAGGATTAAAAAAAAACAAATAAAAACAATAAAACAAACCCAATTAAAACAGAATTAACTTATGTGTCACTTTTTCTCAGCTCAACCAACCTTATAGGATTGTTGTTGTGGGAAAAATAGAAGGAGAAAGAAGTATTCTATATGTTTGCCACCTTGAGTTACTTATAAAATAATAAAGGGAGGATAAAAATGTAATAAATAAGTAAGTAGATAAAATTCATAAACTCATTTTTATTATTTTCCCTCTAATTCTAAGATACTTTTTCTCTCGTTAAAGCAACATACATTCCACTAATAATATCTAAACTTCCCATGTAAACAGGAAGGATAAGAGCCAATAAAATCTAAATCCAACTAGCCACCAGTTAATCTTTACTGATTACAGCCAAGGAGTCTTGAAGTAAAATTTGCAAAGCCAATGAAAATATAAAGAAACCAGGGTGGTCTTGCTCCACATCTATTGTTCCCTCCCCCTCCCCCTCGACTTTGCCTCTGCTAGCTAGGGCTGATGGGAATTGAAGTCCAACATCTTGAGAGCCACAAAATGGTTGTATGAGACCACATAACGGTTGGATTTATACAATAAATTAAACACAATAAAGCAGGAAAAAATGTCCATACAACAAGCTGTGTCTGAAAAATTGCTCTAATATAGGATCGTGACTGCATTCTCAAAAAGTGGGTCACCACATACACACACATCCTAGGAATTGCAAGCAATTTAGAGGGGACACAATTAAAAGAATTGGCTTGCATAAACAAAGCAGCAGCGTTGTCAAAACTCATTTAGGGCTTTGCCCTCAACTTTGTCCGCATAAGCTTCTAAGTGTGTGTTGTAGTACTGCAAAGTTTGAGAGTACAAAAACTATTTTTTAAAAAAATTATTAGAATTGTCTGGTACGCTTATTTCTTGGCCAGCTCTAGTCCCAATGAAATCATGCCTTCTGCTCATGAAAGAATCACACACAGTCATTTTCCTTTAAAGGGGTTTAAAGTTTGATAATCCCTATCCTAATCTGATGGCCTAGTTCACACAATACGTTACGACAATCCTTGGATTCACACAGCTCACTGATTAGAGAAACTATCTAATCTCACTTCACTCTAATTTAGTACAGAAAGTCTTCAACTTACAACCACAGTTAGGAGCAGAATTCCCGTTGTTGAGCAAGTCATTCAGTCACACCCAATTTTATGGCCTGTTTTGCCACAGTTGTTAAGTGAATCACTGCAGTTACATGGTCATTAAGCAAACTCGGCTTTCCTCATTGACTTTCTTGTTGAAAGCCAGCTGGGGAGGTCAAAAGGGGCATCGCATGGCCCCAAAACCTTCCAACCACCGCAAAATACAGCATCTGAATTTTGGTCACATGACCATGGGGATGCTGTAGGGGTCGTCAGTGTGAGGACTGGTAGTAAGTGACTTTTTTCAGTGCCACTGCAACTTTAAACTTTCACTAAGTCGAGGACTACCTGCATGTTGTGCAAACCCATCCACTAAGTCAGGTTTCTAAAGGTAAAGGTAAAGGTTCCCCCGCACATGCATGCTACTCGTTTCCAACTCTAGGGGCCGATGCTCATCTCCGTTTCAGCGCTTGTCCGAGGACGTCTCCGTGGTCATGTTGCCGGCATGACTAGACGCCAAAGGCGCACGGAACGCTGTTACCTTCCCACCGTAGTGGTCCCTATTTTTTTACTTGCATTTTTACGTGCTTTCGAGGACTACCTGCATGTTGTGCAAACCCATCCACTAAGTCAGCTTACTATTAATGACCAAAAGATAAAAAAGAGAAATAATAGACTCTACTGAATAAGAAAGCAATTTGCTCAGAGACGGGGCTTGTCAGAGAAGGGCGGGAACAAAAAAGAAGGCTTCCCAGAAAGAAAGAAACTTGGGGCTCTCGACCCTCCAGGTTTTGCAAAAAAATGCGTCTGGCAGACAAGAGTTTCAGGCTTTCGCAAGGGAACAACGCCACCTACCCTCCCCATTCTTAATCCATCACTATGGGAACTGCCCATCAAGGGTCAACGTTGGTGAAAGAAGAGTCCAAGCGCAAGTCCCAGTGGGAATGCCTCCTGGTGCAGCCAACACACTTAGCTTTTTCACACACTCAGCTTGGCGAGGAGAACAAGCTCCATCAAAAAGTGGCTGGACACAGCTCTCCACAGGCTGATGTGGAACAGGCTGTCCATGCCAGGCCTCTTTCTTTCAAGTCATTTCGCTGAATCACGTGTCCGCTAATAAATGAAAGCTTTCAGTTCAGAAGAAATTCATGAATATTTCCAACCCTCCCCCCCACCTCCAACGGGAACATTAATACCTAAGCTTCTGAGATCTACTTGACAGTGTTGTGGAGTCCAAAATAGAGCTTCCAAGCATGTGGGACCATTAATGTAGCATGTATATTCAGCTTTTTAAAGCAGCCATGTCTTTTCAGAGACCTGCACAATGTAGCAGCTGAAGATGTTGCTGCTTCAAAAGAATTGCAACCTGGGGTTCCATTCATATTCTTCAAGATGAAACTACAAGGCATTGCACACCAAAACAACTAGATATAAGGACAGTTTCTGCGCCCCCCCCCCATCCCATCACTCTGCTAAACAGCTAATTCCCACAACACTGTTGTGCCCTGAGGTGTCAAACCACCTAGTAATATTACTATTATCCTTCTCAGTCTTTCACTATTACTGATTTCCTGAGCTTCTTATGACTGTAACTTTGTTGTTTGTATCTTATGATTTATGTTGACTGTTTTTAGTGTCCTATTATGATTTATGTTGATTGCTTATTTAGCATCCTATGACTATCACTGAGTGTTGTATCTTATGATTTATGATGATTGTATTTTCTGACTATGATCATGATTTATCACTTGTTGCTTGTATCCACCGGAGACAAATTCCTTGGGTGTCCAATCACACTTGGCCAATAAAGAATTCTATTCTATTCTCTTGTCTCAAGGCCATGAAATATTTTAATGGAATTTAATTCTGAAATACTTCTTGGGCCTGTACAACATCTATGAAATTTAAGATATAAGTTATTATTGAATTATTCTGGGCCAAGTTTTGCAACGTGAAACAGTTTAAATGCTGCATCGTGGAAATGCAGCAGAGATACAAGATACAAGAGCTACCCACTTTTTCCCCACAATACAACTAAACAAAGGCAATTTTACAAACTTCCTTCATGCTTAAAGACAGCTTTGCCTGAGGTGTAAATGGCTGTTCTTTGAGAAAACCAAATCTCAAATCCTTTGGGGGCTCAGATAACTAGTTTCACTATCCTTTCCTCTGTCCATTCTGTCCACACAGCAATCATTGAAATTCCTGGCAACAATACAATAACTGGGTTAAATCCAGTGGTGGGATTCAGCGGGTTCGCAGCAGTTCGGCAGAACCAGTAGCTAGTTTTTTGTTGTCCAGGCCCATAGTGGACTTCCGGAAGCGGCATCCACACAGAGAACCGGTTGTTCACATATTTGAATATCACCACTGGGTAATTCACATAATATATTTCTACAAAAACTGCTTTGGAACTTCTAGGCAGATGTCAAAATTACTTAATTGACAAAAACAAAAGAATAAAGAAAAAAGCTTTATATTAGCACAGAGCAGGTAGTGAGTGAAAGGGCATATCCCAATAGAAATTCCATGCACTTCTATGTTCCCCTTGCTGTACAGGAAAACCACACTTAATGACTGTCCCTTTTAGTGACCATTACAACAGTACTGGAAAAGTAACTTTATCACCAGTCCTCACATTTATAATTGTCGCAGTATTCCGGTCGGTCCTTGTAATCACCATTTGCATGTTTTACAAACGGCTTCCAACAGGCAGAGCAGTAAAATCTAGTCATGCGGTCATGTGAGGTCTGACTTAGTCTGTGATTCACTTAATGACCACAGGGAAAGTGAGCCCATCATAGTCATGTGATGGTGATGTTACACTTAATGTTCAGGTCACTTACCGACATAGTTGCCAGCCCCAATTGTGTTTGCTAAGTGAGGCTGGCCTGAATGTTCTTCTTCTGTCCATTTTTTAATATCCCGCAAAGTGTAGGATAGATTCAGAGCCTTCTATATATGCTAGCTGAGGAATTCTGGGAGTTGAAGTCCACAAGTCATAAAAGGGCCAGATCTGAAGACCCCTGTTCTATATCAAAATTGGGTATCCCTATTTTAGGAGCCAGGGAGTCTCTGTTTTCTTTGTTTTCCACCTTCCTTCGTGTATTCCACAAGCTGAACACAATTTATTTGAACCAGTCTTGCCTACAGTATCTTTCTCGTTTTATTATTTAATTGGAGCAGGGGGGTGGGGTGTATTTCGTAGTTCTTTTAAAGGACGTTAATTCTGCATTGCAGTGACTCTAATTGTTGGAAGGATAAGGTAGTTTAATTAACCTATGAACCAATCTTCATTTTTAGAAGAAGCACATATGGGAGATGCACACTTAGTCTGAACCCAGACTCAGCTAGATATTAATAGACTTTGAATTATATTCTTAAATCTCCCTTAGCCAGATATTTTAATGGGCCAAACCTGTATTTCTCAGAAATTAATCCAGAATACAGGTAGTCCTCGACTTACAACAGTTTATTTAGTGACCATTCAAAGTTACAACGGCACTCAAAAGAGTGACTTATGACCATTTTTCACAGTTCTGACCTTTGTAGTATCCCCACGATCATGTGATCAAAATTCAAATGCTTGGCAATTGACTGATGCTTATGACTGTTATGGTCTCCCAAAGTCATGTGATCCCCTTTGGCAACCTTTTGACGAGTAAAATCAATGCGGAAGACAGATTCACTTAACAACGGTGTTACTAACTTGTCAACTGCGGTGATTCACTTAACAACTGTGGCAAGAAAATTCGTAAAATGGGGCAAACCTCACTTAACGAATGTCTCACATTAGCAACAGAAATTTGAGGGTCAATTGTGTTTGTAAGTTCGCAGGTCACCTGTTCGTCCTTTAAGACATCTTTGTGCTGAAATATCAAGGAAGGGAACAGGGTGCGCCGATTTATTTATTTTAACAAGTAGCATTTTGTTAAGCTCTAAAATCCAGCTCCATGGGTTTGTTTTAGATAAGCAAGCAAGATAACAAAACACGCATGCTCACTGAAGCCAGGCTGGCACGCTGCCTTGCAGCTCCCATACACTGAGTCACATCACACACCGTGATGAGTTGACTCAAACAGAGGGTCTTTTGTTGAGAGGAGATATTCTCCCAAGTATATTACGAGTTTTCTCTCCTTACAAAGCCACCGGGGATCCCCCACTTGTGTGAAATTCCCAGCTACTCTGCACTGAGGTCATGGTGATGGGAAGTGGAAGGAGAGACGGAGATGCATTTATAATAGCCAAATATTGAGGAGGCCCTGTTTACAGTACACCGTGGGGATCAAATCAGCCAATCCTAAAGGAAATCAACCCTGACTCTTCTTTGGAAAGATAGATAGTGAAGCTGAAGCTCAAATACTTTGGCCACCTAATGAGAAGAGAGGACTCACTGGAAAAGACTCTGATGTTGGGAAAGACGGAAGGCAAAAAGAAAAAGGGAGGAGGAGATGGCTAGCTAGACAGTGTCATTGACCCAATGGGCATGAGTTTGGGTGGACTCCAGGAGGCAGTGGAGGACAGGGAGCCTGGTATGCTATGATCCATGGCATTGCCGAGGGTCCGACACGACTTAGCAACTGAACAATAACAACAACCCTTTGGAGAAAAGATGGCTTGTGAGTGATGCCCTCCACATGTACCTAGGTGATTTTCCTGAAGCTTTAAGAAGCAAATAGTTACGTTAATGCTTCAGGAACTATTTTCATTCCTTAGGTTTCCCCAGCTCCCCCAAAACAAGCAAAAAATCTCTTAGATCCACTCACTGAAATCTATCATGTCTTCTAAGCAACAGTGCAAAATGCTGCAGACACAGACACAGAGGTGGGGATATTTTAATATAACAGAGGTGGTTATTTTAATATCTGTATTTACTGTTTTTAGTTGGGCATATGTTTAATTTCTTTTAACTTTTGTATTTTTGTATTTTTATATATCTGCCCTGTTCACCGCCCTGAGTCCTTCGGGAGAAGGGCGGTATACAAATAAAATTATTATTATTATTATTATTATTATTATTATTATTATTATTATTATATGAATATAAGTAACACAGCAATCGCACTTAAGACTTTATATGGCGCTTCACAGTGCTTTACATCCGTCTCTAAGCGGTTTACAAAGTCAGCACACTGCCCCCAATAATCTGGGTCTCATTTTACCAACCTCAGAATGGCGGAAGGCTGAGTCAATCTTGATTCGAACTGTCGAATTGCTGGCAATCAGCAGCCAACAGAATTAGCCTACAATTCTGCATTCAAATCACTGTGCCACGACGGCTCTTTGTCATCTATCTTTTTTTCCGGGTGAATGGGACGATCTTTAATTTGTTAAGGAGAAGCGAAGCTATAGAAGGAGTGCTACTGGATTCACCCAAAGGGTTACCAAATCCAGCAACATTTCTCTTCTCCAGGTGGCTAAGATGTTAAGTTTTCCTATATTCCAATCCTTTCTGTAACCAGCTTTGCAGGTGGCGTAAATTCCAATGGCTGATTTAAACACGTAATATGTAAGTCGGCTATGTCAGATGAACCCAGATAACTGAAATCAAGCTAATCTCTGAGATAGCCGCCTTCCCTTCATCCTTCTTTGCTCTCTTTTCCCCATATGAATTCTCATTATGAACTAGCATTAGCTGCATTGTTTTTTTTTAAAAAAGGAAATTGTTACCAAAATGATGATCCTGGGTGCGAGATCACATGGCTGCAATGCTACCTTCTGAGTTCATAGAATTTCCACGAGGTTTTGCTAAGCTCTACTGATGGGCTTTGAGGGAAAACAATTAAACCAATTTTCTTCTTTCTTCCTCTGGGAGCTGGGCTGAACTGGAGGGATCTTGGTATAAAGCAGGGGTCCTCAAACTTGGCCACTTTAAGACTTGTGGACTTCAACTCCCAGAATGCCCCAGCCAGAATTCTGGGAGTTGAAGTCCACAAGTCTTAAAGTGGCCACGTTTGAGGACCCCTGGTATAAAGGAACAGACAGAAGGCTGGGGAATTCTGGGAGCTGTAGGCCACAAGTCTTAAAGTGGCCAAGTTTGAAGATCCCTGGTATAAAGGAACAGAGAGAACAGGATGTGTCAGGAGTTGAGACTGACTGGTACACAGGTAGTCCTCGACTTACAACAGTTCATTTAGTAACAGTTAAAAGTTGCATCAGCACTGCAAAAGTGACCTGTGGCCATTTTTCACACTTATGACCACTGCAGCATCCCCATGGTCACGTGATGAAAATTTGGACAGTTGGGCAACTGACTATGACGGTTGCTGTGTCCCAGAATCCCATAATTGGCTTTTGTGACCTTACAAGCACAGTCAATGGGGAATCCAGATTCACATAACAATCCATGTTACTAACTTAACAATGGCAGATTCACCTAACAGCCGGGGCAGGAAAGGTTGCAAAATGCAGCAAAATTCACTAAACAATTAGCAACAGAAATGTTGGGCTCAAAATGTTGGACTACCTGTATTACCTCTGACAGACAGATTTGGAAAGAGAGCAGCCAAGTTAGTGGATTCTCCTTAACACTCTAATAAATTGTATGGCAACAAGGCTAAATTGAAGTTTCCAAATCCTTTTATACTGTTTTCTAAGTTCCTTTAATCTACCAGCACCCATAATTGTGAACACACAACAAGGTGGATTGTCCACAATTATTTAGAAAGCATTATTAACAAGTTCAAACAGCTGGAGACAGAAAATGTCTCCTACCTTTAAAGAAGTAATTATCTTCTGTAATTCCACAGCATTAATAGCTACCTGTGAAGGTTTCAAAACAGGTACTTTGCAAATGCCTACCTCATCAACAATGTAGAAAGAAAAACAGTCACAAATATTTGACAGAATTAAAGATGCTTAAACGTTTAGCTCTGGCAGAGGGCAAGGCAGCAGAAAATGAGAGGGATGACATGATAGGGACCCTGGCCAAGAAGGAAGTACACAAAGTAGAGACAATAAAGACTGGGGGGAAAATGGAGAAAAGAGGATGTGATGGAAGATATAAAATATGAAAGGTCACAGTATTGCTGCTTATTCTGACAGGAAACATATTTTCCACAAACTCAGACTATTACAACACAAAGAAGCTTTGGATAAACAACCAAAAGCTCATCGAATTGCCGTAAATGGAACTGGCGTGGGCTGCACATCAGCAGAAGGCCCAAATTGGCTGGCTTCCTATTGTATAGAAGGATCCCATAATCCCATTGTCCCCAGCACTCATTTAAAAAAATCACTTCGGAAATGGACTTGAACTTATGGACTTGTGTTTCATGATCAGGAGTTCGTTTATATTTTCTTGAAGCATGAAGCAGGCCTGGACTACAATTCTGCCCTAAGAGCCTGCCTGCAATGATGAGTACGGTCTCCATATCCAGGTAGTCCTCGACTTACAACAGTTCTTTTAGTGACTATTCAAAGTTACAACGGCACAGAAAAAAGTGACTTACGACTGTTTTTCAGTTACAACCTTTGAAGCATCCCCGTGGTCATGTGATTAAAATTCAGACGCTCGGCAACTGCTTCACATTTAGGACGGCTGCTGTGTCCCAAGGCCATGCGATCCCCTTTTGTGACCTTCTGACAAGCAAAGTCAATGGGGAAGCCAGATTCGCTTAATAATTGGCTTCCTAATTTATCAACTTCAGTGATTCACTTAGCAACGGTGGCAAGAAAGGTTGTAAAATGGGGCAAACCTCAGTTAACAAATGTCTCACCTAACAACAGAAATTTGGGGGTCAGTTGTGGCCATAAGTTGAAGACTACCTTTATTAGGGAACGCAGCCAAAATAGGTCTTGCCAGGTTGGAGGCTTCGGCAGACCCAACATCCCCTTCACTTAGCACACAACCTTGTATCACACAATCATAGACATGCAAACACACAGCCTAAGAAAAGAATATAAGAAGCGTCCTGGTAGATTAACTCCGGGGTCCTTCTGTTCATATGTTTCTTTGCCCATGTCACAGCTTCATGACTAATGTGGGACTAGAACTTCCAGTCTCCTAGTTTCTTGCCTGGTGCCTTAACTACTACACTGGTTCAGCTGTGATCTTCTGTATGCTAAGCATCTGTTCCACTGGTATCTCACCACAGCTGGGCAACTCCTTGTTTTGTACTTTCTTCATTCCCCAAAGTGCAGTTTCTAATGTGTACTGTAGAACATGATTTTGCTGAGCCAAATGAAAGTGAACTAAAGATTGAGCAAATCTTGGTTAATAGCATAGTACCAACAGAATAGAAAAACTGTCACTCAGGATTGAACAGGTTAGTAAGTATTCTGTAGGTAGTCCTCAACATATAAACTATTTGTTTAATGCTTTGTTGCCCTACATAGTTTTCAGCTGCTCTGATAATCCCAGCATCATAATAGCTAGATGAAAGGGATAGTGATGAATAATCTACATATCCATCTGCAAATGCTTTTGGAATTTGTTAATCTGCATACTGGCTCCAGTGACCCTGAATTTTTCTCCTCTTGTGTATTCATCATTGGGTTGGTTTTTGTATGTGTGCATTGTGTGTTTGTGTGTATGGTATGTTTGAAAAGATTAACTTCAATAGTTTCTCCTTTGGAATATTCATTAATTATTCTTCATCAGGAAGATAATACTGTACAGTTTATTTTTTATTTATTGTCCCCAAGGAAATTTCCCACTCTACACTGCTAAAATACCACTCCCACATTCACTGTATTTAATCTGAACTGCAACAGAAGGCGATGAAGGATTAATTACTTCTGCCAGAGAAGCCTGTATCACTTGTCAGGGAACATTGGAGCTGCAAAGGAGACTTGTTGAGCTTGTTGTTGTTGTTAGCTGTGAAGTCGTGTCCGACCCATCGCGACCCTATGGACAACATTCCTCCAGGCCTTCCTGTCCTCTACCATCTTCTGGAGTCCATCTAAGCTCACGCCTACTGCTTCAGTGACTCTATCCAGCCACCTCATTCTCTGTCGTCCCCTTCTTCTATTGCCCTCGATCTTTCCCAGCATTAGGCTCTTCTCCAGTGAGTCCTTCCTTCTCATTAGGTGGCCAAAGTATTTGAGTTTTAGCTTCAGGATCTGGCCTTCTAAAGAGCAGTGAGGATTGATCTCCTCTAGGACTGATCGGTTTGATCGCCTTGCAGTCCAAGGGACTCGCAGGAGTCTTCTCCAGTACCAGAGTTCAAAGTCTTCAATTCTTTGGCGCTCAGCCTTTCTTATGGTCCAACTTTCACTGCCATACATTGCAACTTGTTGAGCTACTTCTGATTAATTTTATTTTAAAACTGGAATATACATTAATTGGTAATGGATTGCCCTTTTCTGCCGCCTTTCTGCCCAAGAGGCAAAATGGGGAGAATTTACAGATTCCTCTCACTTCTTCATTACTCACTTCATCTAATCTCAGCTCTGCATTAAATGACTGATCTAATTTCTCTTCTATTATCTCCTCGATCAACCTCTCTTGTGCCCTAAATACATAAAGCAACAGAGTGTAATGCTCCCCTTCCAAACTAGGTTTTAGTTAATAATCACAATAATATCTGATGAGAGAAACAAATCACAGACTGATGTCAGCTCTTTAGCATAATCTTTCACAACTCACTTCCCTCCAGATATCTTGAAATTGTGTGTGTGCGCGCGCGCATGTAGACACACACAAATATAAAGGTAAAGGTAAAGGTTCCCCTGCACATGCGTGCTAGTCATTTCCAACTCTAGAGGCCGGTGCTCATCTTCATTTCAAAGCTGAAGAGCCAGCGCTTGTCCGAGGACGTCTCCGTGGTCATGTGGCCGGCATGACTAGACGCCAAAGGCGCACAGAACACTGTTACCTTCCCACTGTAGTGGTCCCTATTTTTCTACTTGCATTTTTACGTGCTTTCGAACTGCTAGGTTGGCAGAAGCTGGGACGAGTAACAGGTGCTCACTCTGTTACGCGGCACTCGGGATTCGACCCGCCAAACTGCCGACCTTCTGATCGACAAGCTCAGCGTCCTAACCCACTGAACCACCGCGTCCCTTATACACATATATACATATACATATATTTGAAGGCTATTGGCTTGGTTCTGTTCTTTCTCTTCTTAAAAAAAGGTTTTTCTATTAAATGTTCTAAAGCAGGGGTGTCAAACTCAATTTCATTGAGGGCCGCATCAGCATTGCGGTTGCCCTCAGCGGGCCGGGTGGGCGTGGCCTACTGGGTGGGCGTGGCCTACTGGGTGGGCGTGACTAGAGTGCGTATGACCTACTGGGTGGGCATGGCCAGCTCTACATCATTCACATCAAGGGTGCTTATGGGGGCCTGGGCAGGAGTGGGACAGATCTGAGGGTCTCTGGCAGAAGGAGGCTCTGGGCCAGGACCAAGGCAGTGGAGGCCGTTCCCTCCCTTTTTCCAGGATGGCTTTGCGGGCCGCATGAAACCACTTTGCGGGCCGGATCCGGCCCCTGGGCCTTGTGTTTGACATGTCTGTTCTAAAGAAAAGGAGCAAGAAAAAGGAAAAGAAGAAAAAAAGCAAAAACAGAAGGAGAAAGTAGATAAGGGATTTTATGGGCACAGAATTAGGTTAAAATTTTCAATACTTCATTAATTAGTTTATGTAACAATGGACTATATTGTTTTAAAAACTGCTTAACTTCAGGTACTTTATGAATTTCAACAGTAATGTAAATCATAAACTGAGATTAAGAATTACAGTAATTTCTGTCTGAGATATGTATGTTTTAAAAATCCAGATCATTGTCATCTCCAGCAATTATATAGAGACATTTTCTCCATGACAATCTGTCGTTAACCTGCTCTTTCAGGCCTCCCAATGGTGCAGTCATAGCCGCTGTGTCCATCCATTTTGCTTCTGTGGATGAGCCCTGGTGGCGCAGTGGTTAGAATGCAGTACTGCTGGCTGGCTGCAGTTTGGCAGTTCGATTCTCACCGGCTCAAGGTTGACTCAGCCTTCCATCCTTCCGAGGTCGGGTAAAATTAGGACCTAGATCAGACATGTCAAACACAAGGCCTGGGGGCCAGATCCGGCCCGCGAAGTGGTTTCATGCGGCCCGCGAAGCCATCCTGGAAACAGTGAGGGAACGGCCCCCACTGCCTTGGCCCTGGCCCAGAGACCCTCCTTCTGCCAGAGACCCTCAGATCTGTCCCACTCCTGCCCAGGCCCCCATAGGCACCCTTGATGCAAACAATGTAGAGCTGGCCACGCCCACCCAGTAGGCCATATGCACTCTAGCCACGCCCACCCAGTAGGCCACACCCAGCCAGGCCATACCCACCCGGCCCCTTGAGGGCAACCGCATTGCTGATGTGGCCCTCAATGAAATTGAGTTTGACACCCCTGACCTAGATTGTTGGGGGCCATATGCTGACTCTGTAAACCCACTTAGAGAGGGCTGTAAAGCACTGTGAAGTGGTATATAAATCTAGGTACTATTCTGGTTGTCCTCTTCTTCTCTTTCCTTCTGCCTTTTCCAGGATTAGAGCCTTTTCTAAAGAACTTGGTCTTCAGATATTGTGTCTGAAATAGAATAATTTAAGCCTTGCTATTTGTTCCTCAAATGAGAACTCTTGATTTGTTTGAAGAACCATTGGTTTGTTTTCTTGGCTGTCCACAATTTCTTAGAAGTTTTCTCCATGACCAAAGCTTCTTGATTGCTTGTTCCTTTATTACTGTGGGTTGTTCCTAAAAGACAGAAGCTATCCACTACTTTGCTATCTTCATTTGTCGATTCTAAGGCTGGTTGGTTTTACTCGTTATCATTAGTTTGATCTTCTTTATATTTAATTTTAGTCCAAATTTTTCACTGCACTGCTTTTGTTACCAGAATGTGCAGATAGCAATAGCAGTAGCAGTAGCATTTAGACTTATATACTGCCTCATAGTGCTTTATAACCCATTCTAAGAGGTTTACAGAGTCAGTATACACCCCACCCCACCGCAACAATTTGGGTCCTCAATTTACCAACCTCAGAAGAATGGAAGGCTGAGTCAACCTTGAGCCCACCAGGATTAAACTCCAGGATGTGGCCAGTGTCAGATCCTTTGCATTTTTCATTATCAGGATAGTGTCATCAGCTTAGCACAAGTTATTGATTTTTTCCCCTCCAATTTTAAGACCATGCTCATCTTCTTCCAATATAGGAGAAATTCCAGTGTTCCTATTTTTCTGCGTATATTCCACAGGTTGACTTGATCAACATAATCAAAGACCTTTCTATAATCAATGAAGCACACACTATACTGACTTCTCGTGGTATTTTTTGGCATTCTCAGTTATTCCAGTGTGCATCAGCAATACTGTTTTGCTTTCCTCAGCTTTTTCTAAAGCCAGCGTGAACATCTGGCATCTCTTTTTCCACGTAGGGCTCTAATCTGTGCTGGATGATCCTAAGTATTATTTTACTAGCATGTGAAATAAAGATATTTCAGATCTAGTACAAGCCCATATAGTATTATAATCCCAAAATAATTACCAAATTGAGTTAAATTCTGTGTCGGATTTACTTTGAGTCTATTTTCTAAAGGTGCTTATAGACCTTCATTTTTGAAAGAGAGCACGTATTTCTTTGCATATCTCAGCGATATATTTAATATATTTTTTATGTATTTTGGTACCTAAAAATTCCTGGCTAAGATAAGTATGTATTATTACCTCTGAGTTCAGGTAATCTTCACTTAACAGCCACATGTTCAACAACCATTCAAAACTGCAATGGTGCTGAACAAGTGGTACTTATGACTGGCTCTCCAAATTCTGGCTTTCCCAGCATCTCCACTGTAATGTGACTGTGGCAACCAGCTCCCCTCACAACAATTACCGCATCCCACGTTCTCATGATCACTATTTGCAATCTTCCCTGCTGGCTTCCTATAAGCAAAGTCAAGGGGAAAGCCAGTAGTAGCTTGCACACTGCTCAGCCTGGCAGCAGCCACCTTTGGCCTCACCATGCTTGAATTGTGACTTGCCTTACCTACTGGCCTATGATCCTTGCTAAAGATGGCAACAGTGCTGCGATTGCCATTGCTAAGGGATGCAATCATGTGACATCATGCTTTACCATTGCAATTGCTTCGCGATGGAAATGCTCTAGGCCCAATTTCCCTCATTAATCAAGGACTACCTGTATACCTCCTAAATTGCAGCACGTGAAATAATGGATTTAAGTTACAAAGAAGGCACATTTTGATTAAAAACTGGGAAAGGAAATCCTAACAAGTGGAATCGACTAGAACCCACCAAAGGCTCAACTCTCTGAGATCAGATTACACGGAGCTACTGTCTTCTTGGTACTTGGATCACAGCTCTTTCTAAATACTGTGGAGGAGGAGAAGGAGGAGAAATAATTCATACTTCTAAACTGCCTAACTCCAATGATGAGCAGCTTAACAAATACAAAAAATAAAATACACCCTAAAATCCAAAAGGCATCACCCGCTGGAGAAAGCAGTGACCAATTCTCTCCCTATACCAGTAAAGATAAAACAGATGAAGATGCTCCCCAATTACCCCCAGTCACTCCAGCTTGAGGGAAAACCTTTGTTTTAAATGCTCTTTTAATACCTCCCTGGGGGTAGATGGTTCAATCAGGCAGATCCCATTAACAGAAGCCAACTTCCTGAGCCCTGCTGGGTGACACTGCTTAATTGACAAGACCAGGAGTGAGCCAATTCAGGCAAAAATTCACCAGGTTAATTCATGGCTGGATGAGCCCTGATCAGTGGACCACATGCAGCCTCTGCACCTTTTTGCTGGAGACCATGATCACCCCACAGCCTCCAGGGTCAGCTACCAATTTACAGCAGTATATTTTTTATTTTATTTTTATTTTTTGCTATGCTGAGCTGTTTTTTAAGCCATCTGTTTTTAATGTTCATCTCTTTGACATTGTTCTCAGTATTACTTATTGCACATCTTACTACATTATATTGTTGTGATGTATTTGTAAAATTACTATGTTGCTTAGTGTATTATTGACAAAATAAGGAATTATAGCCTCTGTCGGCAAAATACTGGCAGGAGGGTGGTTCAGATGGAGTGTGTGGTGCTGCCCTGGGAGAGTCCTTGTTCTTTTGATAAAGTTCAGCTGTCATTTTGCCAGGCCTCCGGATTCCTAAGTGGACAACTATTCATTTCAAGGGTAAACCTTTCCCATTTGGAAAACTACCACTCAGGATGAGTAACTGCCATTTAGAATTTGACAATCTATTAATAGATGGCAAATAAAAAGCTTCCTGTCCCTAATAACGTACTGCTGAGAGATGTCAAAACTCTTTACCTTTTATTTCTCAGTGCAGACAATATTCAGCATAACTGTGAATTACAGAAAAAGAAGCGAACAACAGGGGTGGCCTTTTGCATCTCCAATTTCATTAAATGAGACTTGTTTAAAAATCACAAACTTGCATGGATCTGTTCAGTCACTTATCTTAAGGAGGCAATTTTATGAAAGAGCTTAGTTCATCCAAAGCACTAAAATAACAGTAGTTTGAGAAGTTTTAACCACCTGGACCAGGGGTGGGGAACTTTCGCTCTTTTATGACTCGTGGACTTCAACTCCCAGAATTCCTGAGCCAGCCATGCTGAGGGGAAAGGCAGAGGTTTCCAAGCGGAGCCATGCTGGCTGAGGAATTCTGGGAATTGAAGTCCACAAGTCATAAAGGAGCCAAGGTTCCCCACCCCTGACCTAGACTTATGACCAAAATTGGAATCAGAATTTCCACTGCCTAGTAAGATGGTTGTTAAGTGAACCACGCCTGATTTTACAACCTTTTTTGCCATGATCGTTAAGGGAATCACTGCAGTTAAGTTAATCATGAGGTCATTAAGCAAACCTGCCTTCCCCCATTGACTTCGCTTGTCAGAAGCCGGCTGGGAAGGTTGTAAATGGCAATCACATGACCCAGGGCACCGCAGCTATCACGAATACACATTGGCTGCTATGTGCCCAAATTGTGAGCATGTAACCATGGGAATGCTGTAAATGTCATTAAGTGTGAGGACCAGTTGTAAATTATTTCTTCAGTGCTGCGCTTTAACTTTGAACTGTCACTAAATGAATGGTTGTAAATCAAGGACTACCTGTATTTTAATTCACATTATCTGTCCATTTTCACAGGGATGTGGGCTCCCTAAGCCAAACAGGAGGTTATCCCAGCATAGGGAACAAACACTTCAAACATTCAACATCTAACGAAACCTGCTGCCTTTAATATATAGTGTTCAGTGTTGGGTCTTTGAGTCTGCCATCCCATCCAGCACGGCAGGCCAGGCTGGCTGAGCCTGTGGGGAGCTACAATTTAATACATCTGGTGAACATCAGGCTAAGGAGGACCATGCTACAAAGACTTACAGTATTCCTTCCCTAACGTAACAGCAGGCAATCTAAATTTAGCCCCTGGGTATATCCAAAATATACCCAAGAATCTAAAAATGTTTTCGTACTCCTGGGATTTCTTGTTACTCATACTAAAATTATGAGAGGGCAATTAGACAATAGAACCAACTGTATTAGCTAGAAAAGGCCTGGCTTCTCACAAGAAGCTCAAGCGAAAGGACTCACTTTCTTTAACCCGGTGGATTCCAGATGTGCTGAATCCCAGTAGAAGTCCCAAATTGTACCCTAATGTCCTTATCAAGCAGACGCATCATAAATACTGTGTGTAGTTGAGCGCACAATCAATCTACATTTCCCAGTTTAATTCTTAGCACTTCTGATTAAAACTGAACTGTGCAGCTCCTTTTAGCCTATGAAGTGCTATCTATCGCCTTGCCTTTGAGCATGGTGAATCCAGTTCCTGAATTCCGTTGCATTTCAGCAGCACCTTTGGCGTGCGTGTGTGCGTGTGTTTGTGTGCACGCATGCAAGAAAAGCAGAACTGAAGTCTCACCACTTAGTGCTTGTACTCAAAGAGGCAGGGCTTGGATTGTATTACCACGATTGCCCTGTGGCCTTTTTTCCAACCACCCCACGTTTCTGCTTACACAGAAATTTAATTAAACCCATTCAGTTAATTGGATATACAGATCTCCATTGGCTGAACAATTTTCCCTTTCTTTTCACAAATTAGAGGCAGCTTTTGAAGGGGCCCCGAGTAAAATCCAGGGGCTTCAGGTTACCTCTCCACCCCAGTTTAAAGAATCTGGTAGAAGATAAAGAGAAATAAACTTGACTTAAACCATAGAGAACGTATGCTTGAGACAGAGAGCACATGCAAGGGGAAGTGAATGGCGTGATATCTTTTAAAGCAAGTTATTACGAATGCAGAGGCCTGTTTTATTTACAACTTTCTTGGTTCTGATAGACATGTCGGTTATTACACCTGTGGTTCTTGGCTCATATGCCAGTTTGGCCACACGCAAGGTGTGTGATGGGGCGCTTGTTCCATTTTTTTTAATTTTTTTTTTTTTTTTTTTGGCAGACGCCAATAAAACACCAAACCCTAGCAAAATTACACACCAAAATGTGGGTGACTCATTCCGGTGTAACAGCTTGTGTGAATCTGGGGTTGTGTAATTTAGCCATTGTTTAAACAGCTTTTCTAACAGACAAAGCCTTCAATTATTCCTTCTCCTTAGGGCCGGGAAGGAGCAGCTAAAATTTTGTAAGATATTTTGAAAAAGTATCTTCTCTAGTACACACATGCCCTGGGTGCTAAATATAGGAAAGCATCTTTTTTCCCCCATTAAAAGCGCAATTCACAAGCCGGGTTACACCTAAAGCCTCAGCTATGTAAGCAACAGGTCAGATGGAAAAATGTTCTTGAAATGTAGGTTTCAGAGAATGAATGGAGTGGGACCCTATTTTACAACAAGCAAGACAAGAAAACTTCCCACCATACAGGAAAAGCAATGTTAGGGGGAAGGATTTTTAGCCCCAACTTGTTCGCTCTTTGTGTGTTAAGGATTATCTCTGAAGGAATGTATTCTATCAGTTTGCAGTCTGAATAGAACAATCCAGGAACAGCTTTGCTACATCATCTCTTTGCAACGAATACTCCCTGGTTACAAGAGCAATATAATCCTTTAAAGCAATCTTCCCCAAGTTAGGGCCCTCCAATGTTCTGGACTGCATTGTATGGGCATTGCAGTTCAACCCATACAGGTAGCAGATGGTGAAGGCTATGTAGTGGATATAATTTAATATCACATAATATACACATTTTTGATAGAGCATTGGAGGAGGTAATGCCCAAACTTCATAATGCACAAAAGAGCAATATCTGGGAATAAAAGAATGCAAGACCAACTGAACACCACTTCTATATAATCTTGTCGTCTTTACACAAAAAAGAGCTCTGGTTTCAAGGATGAGAAGGATTTTGACGTGGCTGAGAAAGACCTGGAGGATCCCTAGAACAGACCAACGAGAACCAAACAACTCCTAATGTGAAGGCTCAGATACATTTGTGTGCTACCCCAAAATACGAAGAATATCTAAAGTTGCATTTGTGATTTGTCAGACAAGGCAGGACACAAATGACACTGAATTCTTCCTGCTGTACCCATATTCCAGAATGTATTCCATGCTATCTTTTATCTAATCATAGCTTATTGAACAAGCTAAAACTGGTTGCATTCATAAAAGAAGTTAATCCATAAACATGGTTTAAAAAAATGCAATGGCTCAGTTCACACAACCCATTACCAAACAAGCCACATGACCTCGTTCAGATGAAACACTACACTGTAGTTTAACCCAGTCATTCCCAATTTCTCATAGGATCCCAAGTTTCTTTGATTTGGTGGTAAAGGGTTTGGAAGCTCTCCTTCATGTTTCATCCTAGTGGCTCCTTGCTGTGTCATCAGGAAAGACAGCTGTCTGAATGCAGCCCCTCTTTCTTTCAGCAACATTCAAGATGCAAAGCCTCCAACCACTGAGGGGCAATTACCTTAAAGAAATCTCCAGTGATCAAGTCTCCAGATACCTGGGATCTTCCAGGATGATTCTGCTCAATGTTGCCCAGCTTATTACTGGGGCCAACTGGAGGCCCAATCCTTTGCTGCCCTATGGAAGGCCTTCCCTCCAGGATGGGTCAGACCCCAACTTTGACATGCTTTAAATGACTCTGAAAGACCCACCTTTCCATGAAAGCATCTCTCGGCCTTAATCCTAGCATTTAGGTCTGTTTTTTTACTGAATATTTTGTGGCCATTATAAATTACCTTCCTTCCCTCCTTCCTCTCCCTCCCTCCCTCTTTTCTTCCTTCATCCCTCCTTTTTCCTTCCTTCCTTCCTCTGACCATCCTCACTTTTTCTTTCCTTCCTCCCTCCCTCCCTCCCTTTCTGAGAATAGTCATGTAGAAGTATTTTTAATAAATAACACAAACGGACAGATAGGAAAGGAAGGCTGAGAGATAGCTGGGCCTTCCTCTGCTGCACATCCTCCAGCTGACAAAGATGAGAGCCCTTCCTTTTCTCTCCCCTGCCACCATCTATAGCTGAGCCTATTTGGTGAAAGAGAAGCCAAGGGCCGCCTTTGCCTCAGTCTCTCGGTTCAGGGAGCTGATGGAGGAAACAGACGTTTCTCTTTGAATGATGACTGCCCGGGACAGGACAGGACTGAGCAGGGAAAATGGGGGTTAGGAGGTGAGGGGCAATCTGTTGAGTGAGCCAGAATGGCAGTGTAGAAATGTGGCAACAATGCCAAAGGGGCAGCACCAAGCCAGGCATAAGAAGTAAACTTTTTTGATTTTTTTTCCTAGGATAAAAAAAAAACATTTGGGGAGGTGAATTGCCTGTTGTGAGACTTACTGTACGTGAAAACATTCTTGGACTTCCTCCATCAAAATGTCAGGCTGATTTTCAGTAGTTGTTGTTGGATGGACTCTGGGGGCCACAGAAAAGCAATCTGGCTGCTGGTGGAAGATCTGGAGCCTCCCAACAACTCCCCTTTGGCTAGATGAATCATATGTTTATATAACAGGTAATCCCCTGTTTCTGCTCATAGAAACATCACGTTGGCGCTCTCTCTCTCTCTCTCTCTCTCTCTCTCTCTCCTGTGCCTTGCATTTCGGTCAAATCACCCCCTCCTCCCCCCCCCTCGCACCCCATTTCCTAAAACACTGCTGTTCTCTTTCCTCATCATGAGTACTCAAATCAGGAGGAGTCAGGCAGACCTTTTCATCTGATGAAAACACATAAGCTTTTAGAGCTGCAATTCATTTCATCAGATGCCCGGAGTGGCTAAACTGATGCAGGGTTTGAGGTGGGCTGGAGGGGACAGAAGGGGAGAAGATCAAGTGATTATGGAGACACAGATTGCATGTCATGCAGATTACAAGTGCCTCGTATATTGTCGATGATGGAGGAGTTGAGGAGTTGGATGGTGTGATAGTTAAGCAGTTGGTCCAAGAAGCAGGAGATGAAGAGTTGCAGTCCCGCTTTAGGCAGGGAAGCTAGTTGGATGATTTGGGGGGGGGGTCAGTCCCCCTCTCTCAGCAGGGCCCACCCCACAGTTGGACGGAAAAAAAATAGGAAGAGGGAACCTGTTGTATCTTGAGCTGTACAAATAAAAGTAGGGTATGAATCCAATAAGGAAATAAATAATAATTGTAATAAGAGTTACAAGGGACGCGGTGGCTCAGTGGGTTAGGACGCTGAGCTTGTCGATCAGAAGATCGGCAGTTTGGCGGGTCGAATCCCAAGTGCTGCGTAGCAGAGTGAGTGCCTGTTACTCGTCCCAGCTTCTGCCAACCTAGCAGTTCGAAAGTACGTAAAAATGCAAGTAGAAAAATAGGGACCACTACGGTGGAAAGGTAACAGTGTTCTGTGCGCCTTTGGCGTCTAGTCATGCCGGCCACATGACCACGGAGACATCCTCGGAAAAGCGCTAGCTCTTCAGCTTTGAAATGGAGATGAGCACCGGCCCCTAGAGTCGGAAACAACTAGCACGCATGTGCGGGGGAACCTTTATCTTTTTAATAGAGTTACAATTAATGTCATAATACCATTCGAACTTTACAACAGCACTGAAAAAAGTGACTTATGGCCGTTTCTCACATTAAAACTTTTGCAACATCCCCATGGTCACATGATCAGAATTCGGCCACTTGACAACCGGCTCACATTTTTGACAACTGCAGTGTCCTGGAGTCATGTGATCACCTTTGGCAACCTTCTGACAAGCAAAGTCAATGCGGAAGCCTGATTCATTTTGCAACCATATTACTAACTTATCAGCTGCAGTGATTCATTTAACAACTGTGGCAAGATAACTATCTCGCTTAGCAACAAAAAAAAATTGGGCTTAATTGTGGTCGCAAATCAAGGGCTATCTTATGTTAAAAACTCATTGTGTTTGTGGAGATAGTCAAAAACTTTTTGATGTACCTGAGTTTAATTTCTCACTCAATTGTGCTGGTAAAATTTGCTTGGTTGTTTTTTTATTATTATTATTTTAAGATCTGCAGTGGAATATCCTGGGAAGTTAAAATGCTCTGACATTATTTTTGTCCTGTTTCTAAATCCCTTAATTCTTTTGTGCAAAGTTTGGTTTGTTGGACATTTGTAGAATTGAGCAGGACACAGCTGGCAAAGAAGGAATAGCCACTTTTAGATTACTATATAAAATAAGATTGACTCTCCAAACCAACACTCTGTTCACAGTACTTCTCAACTGTAACTAGCATACAAAAGCTCTAATAACAAAAGCACTGAAAGATCCACGCCAGGCAGCAGCATTGCCATGTGAAAGGGATATAAAGCGACAAGAAAACAACTTTGAACAAAGGTCCTGTGATACAGCAGAAGGCTTTGCGGAAAGCTTTAAACATCCAATATTATTCAATATTTCAATTACATATTTGAACGGCCGGATGGAAATATGCTGGCTGGATTCAGGAATAATTTGAGCCCAAGGAGAGAAATGTAAGAGACAGTGGACAGAGATAAAAAATAATGACCTCCATAACATGCAAAAGGCTGAAACTTTGGCCTAATGCCAAAGAAAGGCTTATTCTCATTACACTATAGGGAACACCCTGTAGTCTTCTTAAAAGAAATTGAATTGTGCCAAATGTGCGAAGTCCAACTTCAAAAAAATTAATATGGGAAGGGAAGAAAAAAAAAGTTGAAAAATCTTCAATGGATAAGTGAACTTTGGGTCAAATGCAATGATAACCATACTAAGGATGATGTAGGAACCTGTCCTGTGCCATCTTGGCATTATCCAGATGAGTTGGAACGGCAACTCTCAGATTGGGTTTGTATGCCATGCCAACCATCATGTAAGCTTGTTTGGTTTGAACATAGTATGCACAATGTTATGGTTTAAATCCCAACCTATGTTCCACAATCATACTGCCATGGTGCAAGAACAAAACTGAAAATAGGAAAAAAGGCTAAAATCTCTTGAGATTGGCCAATGTCGCATGAGATTTAGCATTTTTTTAATTTTTAAAAGTACAGGTAGTTCTTGACTTACAACAGTTCATTTAGTGGCCAAAAGCTACGACGACACTGAAAAAAAAACCACTTATGACCATTGCATCATCCCCCCGGTGACATGATCCAAATTCAGATGCTTGGCAACCGATTCATATTTATGATGGTTGCAGTGTCCCAGGGTCATGTGATCAGCTTTTGTGACCTTCTGACAAGCGAAGTCAGCAGGGACGCCAGATTCACTTAACAACCATATTGCTAACTTAACAAAGGATTTACTTAACAACTGTGGCAAGAAAAGTTGTAAAACTTAAAACAAACGTTTTACTTAGCAACATAAATGTTGGGCTCAGTCGTGGTCATAAGTCAAGGACTACCTGTAACGTTCATTTAATTTTTTTTTCCTTCTTCTTAATGTTCTTCTGCAAGTGGAGGGTCCACTTTTTTGAGATCAACCTAGCGTGTGATCTATTGATTACAACAGGAATTGACCAACCAGCTTCTCACCCAAGACTGACATCCTACCTGGACTGAGAGAAAGGGACCAGCCCAAGTCACCCAGCCAGTTTACATGCCTAAGGTGGGGCTAGAACTCACAGTTTTTTGGTTTCTAGTCCTCAAGGTCCCCAAATTCCAAATTTGTGGGTTTCAAAAATGTTAAAGGGGGGGATGTGCTGTCTTATAAAAGCTTTCAGTGATAACATCTAAATGAACATTTTTTTAAAAAAAAGGCTGAGGAACCACTGCTAGTGCAATTTATGATATTAGTTTTACTCAATCGCCCTAACGTACTATATCTAGAGGGCACCAGGTTGCTGACAGATATCCTCAATGATAATTTTTGAGCCTCTACAAGATTCTGTAGTGAACATTAAGTAAGTACCAAGCAAAAAATTAGAGAATGGATAAAGATTGTTGGAACAAAGATATTTTGAAAAAAAATACATGAATTGAACTTTTTTAAAAAGCTCATCCTTTCTACAAGGTGCCAAGAGGCACACATTGGGCTGGTCCCTCTCTCCCAGTCCAGAACGTCAAGCTTGGGTGGGAGTGTGTGCATTCCGGTGAGAGGGAAGTTCCCCAAGGATTGACTGCAGCACGAGGCCGAAAGCTCGGAAGACTAAACCTCTGGTCCCAGTGACCGAACCAGATTGGGTCCTGCAACATTATATGTATCACCACTTACACATGGACCTTTAACCTCACTTGTTGTTGTTGTTAGTTGCGAAGTCGTGCCCGATCCATTGCGACCCCATGGACAACGTTCCTCCAGGCCTTCCTGTCCTCTACCATCTTCTGGAGTCCATTTAAGCTCATGCCTACTGCTTCAGTGACTCCATCCAGCCACCTCATTCTCTGTCGTCCCCTTCTTCTCTTGCCCTCAACCTTTCCCAGCATTAAGCTCTTCTCCAGTGAGTCCTTCCTTCTCATTAGGTGGCCAAAGTATTTGAGTTTCAACTTCAGGATCTGGCCTTCTAAAGAGCAGTCAGGGTTGATCTCTAGTACTGACCGGTTTGATCGCCTTGCAGTCCAAGGGACTCACAGGAGTCTTCTCCAGCACCATAGTTCAAAGGCCTCAATTCTTTGGTGCTCAGCCTTTCTCATGGTCCAACTTTCACAGCCATACATTGCAACTGGGAAAACCATGGCCTTGACTATACGTTAACCTCACTACAGCACTATAATATTCCAGTATCCCTCACTGCATTTAATAGTTGGTTAGGAATCTGAACTCAAAGACTCTCCCATCCTGGCTGCTACACAAATTCTGTTTTATAATGCAAAAGAGAGCATCTGCTGTCTATTTCATTGACCAAAAAACAGCAAGTGATTCCTTTGTTGAACTAAAATTCCTGCAGCCCAGCCAGCATGACCAATGGTCAGCGATGCTTGTAGAGACTCTAGAAAAGGTACAGAGAAGAGCAACAAAGATGATTGGAGGACTGGAGGCTAAAACATATAGGGAACGGTTGCTGGAATTGGGTATGTGTAGTTTAACGAAGAGAAGAGTGAAGGGTGACATGATAGCAGTGTTCCAATATCTCAGGGGCTGCCACAAAGAAGAGGGAGCCAAGCTATTCTCCAAAGCACCTGAAAGCAGGACAAGAAGCAACGGATGGAAACTAGTCAAGGAGAGAAGCAACCTAGAACTAAGGAGAAACTTCCTGACAGTTAGAACAATTAACCAGTGGAACAACCTGCCTCCAGAGGTGGTGAATGCTCCAACACTGGAAGTTTTTAAGAAGAGACTGGCCAGCCATTTGCCTGAAATGGTATAGGGTTTCCTGACTGAGCAGTGGGTTGGACTAGATAACCTCCAAGGTCCCTTCCAAATTATTATTATTATTATTATTATTAATAATAATAATAATAATAATAATAATAATAATAATAATAATAATAATAATAATATTAGCAGCAGCAGCAGCGGCCTCTAGTATGCTGTAGTTCCAAGGCCCAGCCTCACTTACAGCATTCCCAAAACAGTTGTATGCATTTGGGCTTCCTAATTGTTACCTATAAAGGCTGTGAGATCGCTGCAATTTTTGCCATACTGAGATATTTTGCAGGAGAATAGGTGTCAATGCCAGCAGAGAAAGAATACGTAACCTAATCAAATTATATATGAAAGCGGCTGGTTTGCTACAAGGAGAAATGAATGAGGAGATGCCACAGCAATCATGTAGGTCTCCAGCGTTTTACTGCTGAAGAGAAACAGGAAGTTAGTGGTGGAAGCTTATCTTCCCAACTCAGCAAACGAAGAAGAGGGAAAACTGTGATGGAATTCTCATAATTGTGTAGCCTAAAGGGGGTTTGTCCCAGCTTCTATATTGGCTGGTCATTCATATCCTTGCAAAAGAAATGCCTCTGAATCCCCTGCAAGAACTAATTAATACACAGTTTATTGCATAATGAACTGTTTATTTTATTTGATTTTTTTTAAAAAAAAAACCCTTTTGATTGACTGTAACTCTTTACTATATCATGTTTTGAAATCATATTTGACTTGCGTATATAATAAACATTTTCTTATACAGGAAGTCCTTAACTTATAACTGCTTATTTAATATCTGGTCGTGTTTACAATAGACACAGACTGTAAAACACCTCCTGATCATCATTAAATGGTCATCCCACCCACCCCCACCTCCATGGTCACTTGACCAGATGTGAGAAACTTGGCAACTGGTCACGTTTACAACCAATTACAGTGTTCCACAGTTACATGCCTGTGATTCACAATGTTTTTTTTATCACTTTCTGGCAAAAACCGCCATTTGAGTGAATGGATTCACTTAATAACCATAGAGTTTGCTTAACAATCACTGCCTTCACTTCACAACCGCTACATTTGCTTAACAACATGCTAAAAAAAATGTCATAAAAACACTTCCGGTCACACGAGCGCCTCTACTTAGCAACCGTAATGACATAACAACCAGATTTCCAGTCTCAATTGCAGTCGTAAGTCGAGGACTACCTGTGTTTTGTTCCTGCTTTTCTAAATCAAGAACTCTGTGAAGCTTCAACAAGGGAAAAAAAAGGCTAGAAAGAATTTAGTTCCAAAATGAAGAATTACCTAATTGTAACAGATTACAGTCCTTTATAAAATTCCAGCAACAGCATTTTTTTTTTCTTCCTAAACTTCTCATCAACTGTCTTCTGGTGCATGTTTCCCTTTTGGCCAGAGGGCTTTTGATGTACATAATTAGCCCACCCAGTTTGAAAAGCCCACCTTCACTTTAAGTTTGGCTTTGGCTATTTTAAGCCTGAAGAAGACCTGTAAGACAAATGACATCCGCTTTGTTGGCTGCCCTTCTAAAATAGGTTCCAGTGCAGACAAAACCTTCACTCAAGATTCATGCTCGCCACGATCTCTTTCCTCTATTCTAGAGAACAGCCACCGCCTGCAATGGAAGAATAACTGAACTTTTACATATATTTAATCCCTAGAAGACAATCAAGAGGGAGAAAGCGCTAAGACATGCTTCTCACCTGCAAACAGAAAAGCTAAAGAAAATGATGTATCTCCTTGAACACAGTTTGTTCAGTGCAGACGTTTGCAATTTCATAACATTGAAAGGTTGCACATCCTTTGACACCAGAAACCCATAGTTCACTAAATAAACCACCACAACTAGGTTTTTACACATTATACTGTAAAACATCGTTTAGACTGGCTGGATTTGCGGAAAATCATCAACTTGAAAGCAAGAAACCATACTGCACTGATAATGCTATGTAGTTCGGTAATGAAATGTCTGCAAGAAAACAACCAAGCTCAGAGAGCACCAAGGACCCTTCATTTCAACCCCAAGCTACAAATATTCTCCTCTATCGGTGGGAAGAAATCAATTTTGTAACTTACTGTAATGCGTAAATCTAGAAGAAACCTGCAACACTCTGCATTCCACAACGTGCCGTATGTCTCAAGACAATTTTATTAACATGTTTAGTCCTCTACAGATTTCCCCAACTTTATATAGCTGGGGACTATTTTTTTTTTCAAGTCCCTTGGGAAAAAATGACAATGGGCTTCATAGTGTTCCTTCAAAATTGCTCCTCTTCGCATCTGCAGAAGTGAAAGGAGAGCAAGTATTGACAGATATAGCAAATCCCACCCTCCTTTAGAGTCCTCAGGCACAGGAGGAGTGAATTGTGATGGATTATGAAACCTGTGCTCCCCTTCGCAATTCTGTACACGTCTACTTTCTAAGACTTTGCTGGAAAGCGGTCTGGTCCCCAGGCAAATCAGGATTCCTGATAAGCCCCCCCCCCCCCAGCATTAAGTAGCATCCTGTAATTATTGCAAAAGGAGAAGCAAGGAGAAAGGCTGCACACATCCCAGAGACTGGAAGACTTCTGGTTGAAGTAGGAGAGAAAAGGTCTCCAGGCAAAGGTACGAAGCTTAGAAGTGGCAAAGATTCATAGGAGTTTGAAGGATGAGGCACCCCGGACAGGAATTTAAGCTCAGCATCACATGAACAAGTGTTTGTGAGAGGGCCAAGGAGTGGCACATAAGCAATGACCTCAAAGCTTTATCATCCGTTGCAATATTCACAAAAACTACAAACAAAGATTTCACATTGATTTCAGATGTGAAGGGCAGGTCGCTTTTCTGGACCAAGAGATATATTCAACTCTAGAGAACCCTATTAGGGGTTTCCCTCAGGAAGAAGACAGGCCTAGGAGAATGAATGAATATACAAGAAAAGCAAAAATTTAGCAAAATGTAATATACCAGTAGGTAGTCCTGGATCTACGACCACAATTGGGAGCAGAATTTCCACTGCTAAGTAAGGCGGTTGTTAAGTAACTTATAACCGATTTTACGACCTTTCTCCCAAGATGAGAGCTCCCTCAGAGCTGCCCCCCTCAGCACTGCCTGTGGAGAGACAAAGGGGGAAATCAGACTAAGGAAAGCAGCCTTGCAGTGTTATGCTGTAATAATCCCTGTCTCTTTTCTGCATGCAACGCAATACTATACGCGTGCCCGAGAGAGCAGAATTTGCACTGCCACGCTGCAAGGTTGTTTTCATCATTTTGACGGGAAACAGGTAGACAGCATGGATGCCACCGCCCAGGTTTCAACCAAGTCACAATTGGAAAATTCACACCTCATGCTGTGCATCTGGCTTTTCAGTGGCATGCTGGGTGGTGTTGAATGCAGGTAGTCCTGGACTTACGACAATTGAGCCCAAAATTTCTGTTGCTGTTTGGCCCCATTTTATGATCTTTCTTGCCACAGTTGTTAAGTGAATGACTGCAGTTGTTAAGTTAATAACACGGTTGTTAAGTGAATCTGGCTTCCCCATTGACTTTGCTTGTCAGAAGGTTGCAAAAAGTGGTCCTATGACTCCAGGACACTGCCGCCGTCCTAAATGTGAACCAGATGCCAAACGTCCGTGGTTTTTTTACGTGACCGTGGGGCTGCTACAAAGATCGTAAGTGTGAAAAACAGTGCGAAGTCACTTTTTTCAGTGCCACTGTAGTTTCAAATGGGCACTAAATGAATGGTCGTAAGTCGAGACCTACCTGTAATTTCCCATCTATCACATGCAAATGCCGGTAGCAACTTTTGGAGACATTCATGACCCTTAAGAATTCCTAACTGGAAGACAAACTCGACGGGGCTTGTAAAGCATAGGAATACATAAGCGAAGCTCACTATGTCTTAACACGATGTGTGAAAGCAAACTGAGCCTGTGATTTAGAGATCTCCAGATGGGACCGGCCAGCATGGCTAATAGGATGAAGTTAAGCACATGTGAAGTGTTCCAGCTGGGCAAAAGCCAAGGCTATTATTTAGCAAGAAATCTTTTTTCACGAGGAAGAAAACAAAAACATTTTATTGTCAGTATGATCTGGCAGCGGCTGACATGTATTAAAATAAGTTGCTTACCCTTTACTTCCCAATTAGATGCTAAAGAATACATCTTCCTGTCCAGCTGCTTTTCCCTCATAGAAGTGAAAGAAACAGGCTGTCCTATGAATAACTTTTGGCTATTAAAACAAACAACGTGTTTCTACCTCATCCCATCCTCTTGCATGCTTGCAGACTAAACAATCCTGAAATTCTAATTTCTGCTTTATATAGACACTCAGTCAGATGCTTTTGATCACGTTTTCCTGACCTCTCGTTTTCTAAGCTCAGCTTTCAATTCTAGTAGCTCTCTCTCCTGCTTTGGTCATGTTTCCACAATACCCACAAGAAAGAAGCTGTAGCACAAAAAAATGACTCCATTTTGGATCCCTTCCACCCATTGCTGTACGTCAGATTACTGCTGATTACAGTTAGTCCTTGACTTACAATCGCAATTGAGCCGAAAATTTCCATTGCTAAACAAGTCAGCTGTTAAGTGAGTCTTGTGACCTTTTTTTCCCCAAGTTGTTAAGCAAATTATTGCAGTTGTTAAGTGAGTCATGCAGTCATTAAGCAAATCTGGCTTCCTCCATTGCCTTTGCTTGTCAGAATCTGGTTGAGAAACTTATTATTAGTGATTGGACGAACCCAATCACAGTACAACTGTCACAAATACAGTTGCCACTTGCCACGCACCTGAATTTTGATCACATGATCATGAGGCTGCTGCAATGGTCATAAGTGTCTGAAAACTGGTCATAACTCACTTTTTTCAGAGCCATTATAACTCCAGTTACTAAATGAATGGTTGTCAAGTCGAAGACCAGCTGGGCAGCATCCAAGTTAAAAGGACCCAAAATGAAATCTGTTTGTATTTAAACATGTATTTGCAACCATAAGCTTTAGCAAAATAGATGTAAAACTACAGCAGTCATATCAGTTCGATAGTTTGGCAGGATGTGCTTTCGTGTCTTCCTTACAGCCATTGCAAACAATGCAACCTGAATGAAATCTGTTTGAGGTCACACAACAATGCCTAGCCAGGACCTAACTGCTGTTTAACCAGACAAGTACCAACTTAGTCACAGCTCCATAATGGTGGATCTGGCAACCACAGTCCCATTAACCAACCCCCACCCCTTCCACTAGTCCTGCCTGGCATCCCATGAGCCATGCTATCAGGGCTTCTTTACATCAGGTGTGTCTCGTAGGTCACTGGTCATCCAGGCATGTCTGGGCATGATTTGGGCACTGCAGTTAATTAGCCTTAGGGAGGGTTACATATCTTGTGGATGCTGGGCCTTGGCATCCATGCTCCTTTGAGCCACATCAGTTCCACCTTTCCTTCATGAACTCAAGTCAACAGGTAGGTTGGGCAGAAAGAGAGGAACTGGCCCCAAATCTCTCAGAAAAATTCTGAAGGTGGAGTAGAACTTGGATCTTTCAAATGCCAGTCCAATATCTTAAGCACTACATTTCACCAGCGGTGAAGTATCTACCGTAGTTTTTGCCCCTGGCCAAGTTACTTTATAAAGAATCAAGACAGAAATAACTTTTTCAGCCAAGACTGCAGCCTGTGTTGACTTAGCCATTATAACTATTAATTGCAGATGCATCCTGTCCAGCTTCCAACCCCTCTCTTTACGGAAGTAGGAAGAGACTCCTAATCAACAGCTGCTTCCATGTCAGTGCCACTGTAATATAACTCTACTGCTTACTTAGACCAATTGTCTAACCTGGATTCAAGATATTGAAATGCAGCAGCAGACAGGGTTTCCTTCTTTTTAAACAGATATAGTTAAAAAAAAATCCCCTTTCTGTTTCCTTCTTAGAAGCTCAGGAGTCTGGCCTGCCAGACAATGTATTAATATTGTTTTTCTTAACCATTTTATTTTACAAATTAAACCTAGTTATTTCATACAGTAAGGGACGCGGTGGCTCAGTGGGTTAGGACGCTGAGCTTGTCGATCAGAAGGTCGGCAGTTTGGCGGGTCGAATCCCGAGTGCCGCGTAACAGAGTGAGCGCCTGTTACTCGTCCCAGCTTCTGCCAACCTAGCAGTTCGAAAGCACGTAAAAATGCAAGTAGAAAAATAGGGACCACTACGGTGGGAAGGTAACAGCGTTCCGTGCGCCTTTGGCATCTAGTCATGCCGGCCACATGACCACGGAGACGTCCTCGGACAAGCGCTGGCTCTTCGGCTTTGAAACGGAGATGAGCACCGGCCCCTAGAGTCGGAAACGACTAGCACGCATGTGCGGAGGAACCGTTACCTTTACCTATTTCATACAGTAAATCGTTAACAATTAAAAATCTGTAAAAAGTATTATATCGATGGGTAGGTGGACTGGGGAATTCTGGGAGTTGGTTCAGACGACTTAAAATCGCCAAGTTTGAAGAAAACTGATTTATACAATAGCGTCTGACACAAAGTCTGCCTCTAGAGCTACAGCCTCTACCGCAAACCATGAAGAGGAGGAGGAGGAGGAGGAGGAAGAAACAGAAGAGGAGGAGGAGGAGGACCCTCAGACCTGTGTTGCCAATCCCCTTGGTTTTTAGTCTCTATTTAAGTCTCATTGATTTTAACTGTTTTTATATTTATCTTTTTATCATTTTGTAAATCACCTGGAGTTGCTTCAACGGTAAAATGGATGGGGAGGCAGGAAATATTATGAGTCTTTTCTCTTAAGAAGGTGCATTTAGTGGGACCAAGAAGAAGGGTCTACTCTGTAGTGGCTCCCTCCCTTCCTGTGGAACATCGTCCCCACAGAGATAAGATGGGCCCCCACTTAACACTCTTTTGACAGACCTTGATGATTTTGCCAGCAGGGGTGGAAACCCCAGGGCGATATAGAGCCCATCAAAGCGGTTTGTTTGATTGTTGTCACCGGGGGTGGGTGGGGAGGGGAGGGTAATTGGGTTTTATATCTGGGGTCTTATTTCTGTAAGCTGCCGGGAGTCACCATGAACGGAGTTGGGCAGCCATATAAATTTTTGTAAACAAATAAATAATCTGAAAGCAGCCACACGGTCCAATCTATTAATATGTCTCGAATGGAGCTTCCATGGAGGCTCAGCCAGGGACCAGCTGAATCGACTCTACCTGCCATGGGCCAGGGGGTTAGACTAGAACCGTGGTGGCGAACCTATGGCACGCGTGCCACAGGTGGCACGCAGAGCCCTCTCTGTGGGCATGCAGGCCGTCACCCCAGTCCTAGGCCTTCAGCTGGGTTTTATAAAACCTTTTCACTTTAGGCCTCTGCTGCCATGTGCAAAAAAGAAAAAGGTTCAATCAATTTCAACTTCTCGCAGGAAAAAAAAAAGATCTCACAAAGTTGGAATTGATTGATTGAACTTTTTAGTCCCACCCAGTCTGCCGTTATCACTGCAGCCACGCCCACCTAATGGGCCACAGCCACCCAATGGGCCACAGCCACCCAGCACCCGACGATACATAAGTGGGTTTTGGGTTGCAGTTTGGTCACTTGGTCTCTAAAAGGTTCGCCATCACTGGACTAGAAGATCTCCAAGGCCAGGGATAGGCAACCAGCACGGCTGGCTCAGGAATTCTGGGAGTTGAAGTCCACAAGTCATAAAAGAGCCAAGGTTGCCTAGCCCTGTGACCAAGGCCCTTCCAGCCCTATGATTCTATACCGCGTTATGATCTGAATACTGAATTAGTTTCATTGTAGACCATGAGATGCGTTGAACTGCCTCATCAGCAACAACGTGGCATTCAAGCTAAAACTTCGTCCACAAAAAGGTCCCAGCAATATCGCCAAATAACTTTCACTTTCACAGCATCTTCCATGCAAAAACAAAATAAGAGAAAAACAGGTACCTGCCTGCTATAGGTGAGATCTACACACGAACAAGAGTGGAACGACCACTGGTAAACCGCTTAGACTGAAAGCCAGAAATATGTGGAATACCTGTAGTTCAGGCAACCTTGGGGGGGAGAAAAGAAAAGTGAATTTAAAATTTTCCTAGAGGTAACTAGAATGTGAGAGAATGTGAGAAAAAAGAGAGAAACAACCTAGAACTGAGGAGAAATTTCCTGACAGTTAGAACAATTAATCAGTGGAACAACCTACCTCCAGAAGCTGTGAATGCTCCAACACAGGAAGTTTTTAAGGAGAGACTGGACAGCTATTTGTCTGAAATGGTATAAAGTTTCCTGCCTGAGCAGAGGGTTGGACTAGAAGACCTTCAAGGTCCCCTCCAACTCCATGATTCTGATACACATTAAACTTCCTGGTAGATTAAATGACACCCCCACACACAACATGTACTAGTGCATGGTTGCAACCCAGAAGCTGGATGGCCCCAGTCTATAACTAGATGGGTAAGACCATAACCCACTGAATGAATGGAGGACTGGCCCATGGGTGCAGCCATCTTGAGTGGAATCACAGCCTGCTTTGTGGCCAACTTCTTTTTCTTCCTCTTTAGACAAGTGGCGTGCAGAATTATTATTTTTAAACGATCTATGATTATATGATCAGGACCATTTGAATTAGAAGAGATCCTCTTATTTCCTTTCCATCTCTCTCTCTCTCTCTCTCTCTCTCTCTCTCTCTGTGTGTGTGTGTGTGTGTGTGTGTGTGCAAGTGTGTGTATTTATTTATTTCCTGCTTTTATTATTATAAATAACTCAATACAGCGAACATACCTAATGCTTTTTCTTACTCTATTTTCCTCACACAACAACAAAGTTGTGAGTTGGATTGGTCTGAATAACAGATCAGTTACACACAGACCAGCATGTTGTGTGAACACAGTCACTGTCCATCTGTGTTCAGTACAGCTAAACAGACAGCCTTTTCCTCAAGTTAGTCACTCTGTGCTGGCAATCAAATGGGAAATAATTTTAAACTGTCATATTTAACTGTGGAGGAAGATGTAAATGAGAACTTCTTCCCGTTAGCTATGGGCATCTCTGATGTGGGAGGGGAGAACAAGGAAGGAGGCAATGATGTTCCCCACGTCTTCATATTACTGTGGACCTGATGTCATCATGGCTTGTACTGGATATCCACAGTGATTACCCACTTTCATTTTTTTTCTTTTCACTGGCCACATTCCACCCATGATTTGTTTAACTATAAAAAATTTGCATGACTTTTTTTTTAACCAAAATTGCGAACTTGAAGTGACCTTGGTGCTCTCTGA
>JAKJMR010018424.1:261382-285014 GCA_024449315.1 Daboia siamensis | reverse complement strand
CCCCCCCATGAAGAAGAATGAAAGGGCAAATTCCTTTTGAAATGTTGCCAAGATAACTGCAGGGACTTGTTCAAATAGGTACCAGAAGTCAAGGTTGACTTGAAGGCACCAATAAAAATAAAAATAAAAAAGTTAGATCCTGCATCTGCAACTGGATAGATGCAGGGAAGGCTTTTCCTCTTAACCAGAGGCACATGCTACTGCTTTAGTCTCTGCTGCATTAATTAAACCAAATTTCTGCACCACCCCTTTGACCCTAGTAAATCAAGGAGTCCACAGTCAGCAATTGACTTGCCAGATGTCCTGCACTTATAGGAATACACTTCACCAGAACATCCCATGGCTATGTCCCATTATTTTTTTGGACTTTTGACCTAGCAGTGTTGTCAGTCTGACTGGAAAATGCAGCAAGTGGCTTGAGACACAGATACCTAGAAGACCTCAACAGATGACAAAAATAGGATAGCTTTTAAAAGCAAGGTCAAACAAAGCCCTGGCAGCAAGATCATCCTGTGCTGGGGGAAAAAGAGCCCCTCCCTATTTCCAAAATCTTCAAAGAATTAAAATATTTTCTCTGCAACACATGGGGTGACATCTACTGGCAAAGTGTCACACCACACTGTGTTACATTTGTTGCTCCACAGGCAACCCAAGGTGATGACAATGGTTGCCCTTCACAACTATTGTAGTGCCTGGTGCTGCTCTAGTGTGTGTATCTAACACTGCTATGGGGGAAAACCAATGATGCCTTCCCAAACAGGAGTTCCGTTTTCCAGAACTGCTAAGACCAAGTGGGTATTCTTGCCAAAGCAAAATCATTTACACAAAGTGACACCCAATCATAAATAGGCATTTCTGTTGCTACAGACAAGTTTGGTGTTTTTTTTTAAGAAGTTGCAGTTTTCCAGGATAAAGATTTACTGTTGGCCTGGCCTTTAATTGGTAATTCAATGGGAGTGTGTTTTCTGGTTCTGGCCAGTATTACACCCCCCTGGCTGAACATGTTTTACCATGGCATGAAAAGATAGATTGATTCCCTTCTTCACACTTTATATTCTCACTCACCCTTCCAATTCCTTTTTAAAAAAATCTTGAAAACATTTTTTTCCCCAGATGGAATGCTTTAATTTCTGGTGCTACCAGACTCCTGATTTTGGACTGCCAAAATTAACACAGCTCTACTACATTATGTAATGTAACATACTTAAAATAATATCCCCGTTCATTACACTATGGGATACTTTAGCTGTGGCCCAAGTTGATTCAGAAAAAAGTGAAGAGGGGAAATCTAGTTTTTATTATGTCTTTGGCATCTTCTAACTGCAGCAAGGAGAAGATGCACAACATCCTTCTCTTAAGCTGCACCAATGTCATGCCTGTCAATATATTTTAAAATCTCTAAATTGCAACAGCAAAGGATGTGGGGGGGGGGGGGCAAGAGATGTCTAGTCAGAAAGTTCAAGTTCTCAACAAACTTAATTCTCCTGAAGCTGTAACTTGATGCAGAAAAGTTCTCACCAGCACTACGGCTGTGCCTGAAAATGCCTGCAGACAAGATTTCTATCAATTTACCTGTGTTGTTTAACAAATTTTAAGGGAAATTCAAACAATAATTTCAATCACTAAGGTTGTATCATTTTTTTTTCTTTCCACAAAAAGAAAAAATAAAATAAGGAAAAGCACTGAATATCTATCTGTACAGTATGTTTTGGCTGGCAAATCGGATGTGCTCAATCAGTATGACAAGGCAATCTTCTTAAATGAACAATTAGCACACACAGAGAGACTTGATTCTGGGTGGATTAGGGCACCGTAACTTTCACTTCTTTGAGAGAGAGCAGGAGACAGGGCAGAGAATCCACAATCTCCTTTCCAGATTATGAGGTACATAAAAGAAGGGTAAGCAGCCAATTAGGCTGCACAAAGTCATTAAGTCTTGCCCCACATGGTGATTTGTTCATTTAACATTTTTCCATCAGTTCTCCAACTTTGGAATACTCCTCAGTCCACCGCAGATAGAGATAGCAATCCAAAATGAAAAAGATGGGAAGGCCAACAATTGATTTTCTTCCATATGACACCTCCCCCCCCCCCTTTTATTGAACCTCTGAGAATATCCTCGCTAGCCAGAAAAAAGAAAAAAACAACAACCCAGGTTTTCTCATTAATAGGGAAAGAGCCTGTTTAATATACCCAGAAGGACATCAAAACCACAGCTAGAGAGGGGAGCCTAGCTGCCTTACACGGATTCCTGCTACCAGCTCCACCATTCCTGCCTTCTCTCTTCCAGGAGGTGCCTCCAAATTCAGAAGGGACCCAGAAAGCATACAGATCCCCGCACGGCTCTGCTTTGTACAGCAGGTTCAAGGGAAGGATCCCAGCTCCCAAAAGCCCCGGAGCTCCACTTTGCCACCTTCTTGGAAAACCCGATCTCAAGTTTCCCCCAAGAAGAGAGCGAAATGCGCGGTCGCCAGCTCCCTGGGGGACAGGCAAGTACGGTACCTCCACCGAACAAAGAAGGCTTGGGGGGTGGGACCGAGTCCAGCCCTCGGAGGGGAAGGGTCTCTGCTGCTTCAGGGTGGCTCTCTTTTTCCCCCCCCTTCCTCCTCCTCCTCCTCCTCCTCCTCCCCCAGGGAGGGGGGAAGGCAAAAGCAAAGGATTTCCAGCCTGGAAGCTGGTTAGCTGGGGGGGGGGGGGGGGAGGGCTAGCCCCCTTCTCTTGGCAAGGCTAAAAAGGAACAGAGATGGCAGCGGGGGGAGGGCGGGGGGGGAGAGGCAAGCGGGCAGAGGCTTCCCAAGCAAGCGGGAATAAAAGGGGTCGTTTTCCAACGAGCCGGAGGCACCTCTGGTTAACACACAGCCCTCTCTGAGCTTCAGCTGATGTCCCACGCACACGCAACCCCAACTCGCTCTGCCGGGGCGAGGCGGCCACCGCCAAAGCAGCGCGGGGTTCAGGGCGACGCTTCCCCAAATAAGTTCCGGGGGGGGGGGGGCGCGGGGAAAGCCGAGCGCAAACCCGCTGCCCCTTCCAGAGCCAAGAAACCCACCCACCCCCCATTCAAACCAGGGCCGCCTCGCTCTCGGGGTGGTGGTGGTGGTGGTGGTGGAGTGGGATGGGTTGGGGGGGGGGGAAAGGAGAGGAGAAAGAGAATGAATGGGAGAAAAGAAAAACTTGGGAGGACGAGGAAGGGAGATCGAGAGGAAGCGGGGTGTGTGTGTGGGGGTGTGTGTGTGTGTGTGTGAGTGTGTGTGGGGGGTGTCTCTATACCCTCCTCCCACAGTGTTGAAAAGCTTCTGGTGTTTTGTTTTGTTTTTTTTCCTTCCACCCCCCCCCCTCTCTCTTTTTTTTTTCTTTCTCTCTCTCTCTCTCTCCTCCCGTTCGCCTTTTTTTTTCTTTTCCTCCACCCGCGGAAGCCTTCCGGGCGGGCGGAAAGGAGGCGAAACAAAAGAGGGTCCCAAGAAATGGGGAGAAGGGTGGGGGGGGGGAAGAAGGAGAAGTAAGGAGCAAACTCACCCCAAATGCCATCTCCGAACAACTTGCCCCGGGGGCGGGGTGGGAACCCAGGCGTCTCGCTCCAGGACAATAAGGGGGGGGGGGGAGGCGCGAGCGAGCGAGCGGCGGTCTCCGCGTCTCCAGCCCCCCAAAACCGCCGCCGATGCACCAGCCGCGGCCGCCGGGAAGGACCCCCGTCACCTTTCTCTCCGCCGCGGGGAATTCCAACGCGCGGTGTAAACAAGCTCCCCGCCCCCCCGCCCCCCCCCTCACACACACACACTCCCCCCTCCAACTCCCCGCAAGTCCACCTCCTTCCCACGGCTGCTCCAGGGAGGGAGAGAGAGAGAGATGAGAGGCTTGCGCGGAAAAGGCAGCGATCCAAGCGCGCCGCCTGCACGCTGCGTGCGCCCCAGCCCGTCAATCAGCCGGGGTTTCCCGGGAGGCGAGCGACGCTGCCGGGCGCTGGAAAGTACTTCGGCGACCGGCCCGCCGCTGAAAAGCAAACGACGAGGCGAGGCGCGAGAGCCCCTGCTGCGAGTCAGCGGCTACTGCAAAAGCCAGAGAGAAAAAGAGAGAGAGAGAGAGAGAGAGCGGGGCCACGCCGGCTGACAAAAGCCAAGCCCGGCCTCGCCGCTTCTGCCCGGCGGCGCCCCTCCTCCGCGCAGGCATCCGGGGTGAGGAGCGCCAGTCGGAGAGCCCGGCGGGAGCCGCGGCCAGCCCGCCTCCAGCCTGAATCGCGGGCCCTGCAGGGAAACTCCCAGCGCGCCAAGCTGACCGCCCGCTTGCAATCGGCTAGCTCGCCCGCCCGCCAGCAAGCAGCAGCAGCAGCCCGCGGCTCCGTGCTTGTTTATAGGTAAAGGAAGAGGGTGCCGCCCCCGCGCCCCGTCCACAATCAGCGGGGAGAATTCGGCCTCAAGGCCGGCGGGATCTGGGAACTGCAACGCTGCGCGTGAGGCAGGACTTTTTCCTTCTTCCCGCCTCAAGAAACGCAGGTCTTCTTACCACGTTCCGTGGATGAAGCTCCAGAATACCTATCTCCCAGGGATTTATTTATTTATTTTTTTAAGAAGAAGAAAGGGGTTTTATTGCCCTGGTACTTCCTAGTCCTGGGTTCAAAAGAGGCAGCTGTGTTTTAGGCTCACACAGCTGAGCACACGTTTTCCACCAAAGGTGTTGTTATGATAAAAAGTGACACAGATACATACCCCATACGCTAGTAGGGCTTTTAGCTCAGGTGGGGTATGAATGAAACTAATAAAGAATATATCTTGAGTTTGCTGCCTCTGTTTTTTTAAATATGTTAGAAGACGTTCTAGAAGCCCCAAGGGGTGGAGAATTCAGCAGTCTAGATGACAGATAGAAGCTCTCCAGACCATGGTCGCTAAGCGAACTGTTGTAAGTCGGGGACTACCGGTATGATTACAAAGTTATTTCCTATTCTATGATTACAAAGAAATCTCTCTTTTTTTTTATTATTCATTTTTTCTAATCATCAAACCACAAGTCATAAGTGCATTTTTCCCTTTCATGCAGAAAGTCTATAAGAAGTTTCCAGTCAACCATAAATGTAGCTCCAGGTACTCCTCAACTTTTGACTGAAATTGGGACAGGAATTTCTGTTGCTAAGCAAGATGGTCGTTCATTGAATGGTACCAAATTTTATCACCATTTTTGCCACAGTTGTGAAGTGAGTTCAGCTTCCTTCATTGACTTTGCTTGTCAAAAGCCATATGGGAAAGTCACAGATAATCAAATCAGCAATGGGATTCAGCCGGTTCGCACCACTTCGGCAGAACCGGTAGCTAATTTTTTTGTTGCCCAGGCCCAGAATGGACTTCCGGAAGCGGCATCCACACAGAGAACCGGTTGTTCACATATTTGAATCCCACCACTGGATCAAATGATCCCAGATGCTGCAACCATCATAAATACATATCAGTTGCCAACTGCCCAAATTTTGATCTGCAACAGTTGTAAGTGTTGATCATGTCACTTTTTTCAGTTGCCTTTTTAACTTTGAATGGTTGCTAAATGAATGGTTGTAAGTCGAGGATTATCTGTACTATCTTTTTTCTAATTAAAGAAGTTAATTTAGCCATCTCTGCAAAGTTGCATCATCTTCACCAACTTTTCCTGCATCATGAGCAGTTCTGGACCTTTCAGGTTAATTTTCTAGAGTGAGCCTCTCTTTTTCAGGCCCTTGGGATGTGAACTAAGTACAGGCCTTCCCAGGTCACTCATGTTTTGCAATACGGCTAGCCAAAATCCTTGCTTGCGTTTCACAAACTAGTTAAAATCACCTTGTTCAAGCACAGTGTCGCCCTTTAGTTGTTCTTGGCACTTCGTAGGTTATGTGTTTCTTCATTTTTCTTTCATTTTTATATTGTCTGTCTAACTCAGACATGTCAAACACAAGGCCCGGGGGCCGGATCCGGCCCGCAAAGTGGTTTCATGTGGCCCGTGAAGCCATCCTGGAAAGAGTGAGGGAACGGCCCCCACTGCTTTGGCCCTGGCCCATAAACCCTCCTTCTGCCAGAGACCCTCAGATCTGTCCCACTCCTGCCCAGGCCCCCATAGGCACCCTTGATGCAAACGTTGTAGAGCTGGCCACGCCCACCCAGAAGGCCATACGCACTCTAGCCATGCCCACCCAGTAGGCCATGCCCACCCAGGCCACACCCATCTGGCCCCTTGAGGGCAACCGCAATTCTGATGCGGCCCTCAATGAAATTGAGTTTGACACCCCTGGTCTAACTCTAAGCCAGGGGTCAGCAACCTGAAACAATGAAAGAGCCACTCGGAACCGGTTCCCTCACAAAAGGAAAAACTGGGAGCCGCAAAAAATGTGTGCGCATTTGCGTACATGCGCACATGCGCAGAACAGGGTTTGACTCAAGAATGGAGCCAAGGCGAGATATTCACCTACCCTGCATATTTGAATTGATTGGTTGAACTTTTTTAGTCCCACTTTTTTTTTTTTTGGACTGCACATGGCAGAGGACTGGGAGCCGCAGGAGACGGCTGAAAGAGCCGCATGCGGCTCCGGAGCCGCTGGTTGCAGACCTGTGCTCTAAGCTTTTTGTTAGAGTCTGACAGAATTGGAAAAGAAATAAATAAATATACTGCTGGCATTACTAACGAAGGCAAATATATGTGTCGCAGGGCAGGATAATGTTGCAGGATCCAATCTGGGTTGGTCCCTGGGATCAGAGGTTTTCTTTAAAAGATTTCTTTATTGGCATTACTCTGGTTGCATTCTACAATTGTTTGAATGTTAACATCCACTCAGAGTTTATAAAGCAGCTCTGAGCTAAAACTAAACCAGACATGATAGGCCGATTGTTTCTAAGACCATTTCATGGCATAAAGTCTTTCGGGAATAGGGCGGTATATAAAACTAATTAAATAAATAAATAAATAAACCACAAATGTGCTACGAACAAAATCTCTGTGGCTGCATCAGTTATGACAGACATGTCAAACTCAAGGCCCGGGGGCCGGATCCGGCCCGCGAAGTGGTTTCATGCGGCCCGCGAAGCCATCCTGGAAACAGTGAGGAAACAGCCCCTACTGCCTTGGCCCTGGTCCAGAGAGCCTCCTCCTGCCAGAGACCCTCAGATCTGTCCCACTCCTGCCTGGGTCCCCATAAGCACCCTTGATGTGAACGATGTAGAGCTGGCCACGCCCACCCAGTAGGCCATATGCACTAGCCACGCCCACCCAGGCCACTCCCACTCAGGCCACACCCACCCGGTCCCCTGAGGGCAACCGCAATGCTGATGCGGCCCTCAATGAAATTGAGTTTGACACCCCTGAGTTATGAGAAGCAGACTTGTTATGCTGAAAGCTGGAGCTGTGTACAAGAGACACCTTACCACAGTAAGTGTTCAAGCATGCATTTACACTCCTGTTATGCCCATTAAGTAGCTCGCTGCTTAAAATAACGATGTCTTATATCTCTAAGCCTTGGTTCTTAACTAAAATATAATTCTAAAATGTTTGGTTTCAAAAATACTTGACTCATGAGGTAACTCCTATTTCTGTTCATAGCTACTTTTCTGCTGTCAGTCTGATCTTTCTTCACTTTTGGATCTGAGGCTTGGACCTGATTCATAAAGTATTCTAAATCACAATTTTGCTAATCGTGGCTAAATAAATAAGCAATAATTAACTTGATTTGTGCCATTTGTGACAATTAAGCCACAAGCAACTAAACCAACATTTTGGTTTGGTGAAATATGTGAAGTCAATATGTAGAATGTTTTTCCACCCTGCATACATATTTCTCTTTTGAAGATGCTTCAAGTGTGCTTCCAATGTTTGAAATTTTCTATGTGAGGGTAATGTGGGATGTTGTCCGTGTAAAATTTAATAAGGGCAAGCAATGAGAAAAGTGCCAGTATTACTGTTATGTATGCAGGCACCTGCATAGCAACAGCCACCAGGGGGCGTTGGCCTGAACGGTTTTGGCGGGAAACCCAGTTTCAGCAGGAAACCTAGGGCCAACCCCATTGGCTGTCTGCTTACCTGGCCGGGTATTTAAGGAGGCCAGGTAACCCTCATTCCCCAGTTCACTACCCCCTTCCAATAAAGAGCTGAACTCACACTCCGGCTGGCGTCTCTTCCTTGCGTCGGACCCACTACACAATAGTGGCGACGAAGGTGGGATTGCTGCCGACCAAGAGCTGAAGTCACTGGGGAAACGCTCTGTGAGCTGAAGGGAAAGGCATTTTCCTTCCTTCTTCCCCCCACGACCGCCAGCCAACCGGACCTCGCCGGTCACCGCATCACGCCGCGACCGCGACTGCAATTCACGACTGAGCAACACAGCAATGGCAAAGGCCGGACAACCCCGCAAATTCGACGTCCACCACCCTGAGACATGGGCCCGGTACCTGGCTCACGCTGAACTATACATGCACTTCAATCAAATCTCGGAGGACAGCGCGAAGGCGGCAGCCCTGCTCTGCATCGGGGGACCCGCTCTCCTAGAAATCGCCGTGAACCTGTTCGCCTCGGAGGCCATCAACACTGTCGCGTACCGGGACCTTGTGGCCAAGCTCAACGCCCATTTCAGGCCCCGGCGTTCCAAGGTGGCCGTGAGGTCACAATTCGAGAAAAGGGACCAGCACACGACGAGACCGGCGCCGAATTCCTCGCCGCCCTACGAGAAGCCGCCATCGCCTGCAGGTTTTCCAACTTGGAGGAGCGGCTACAAGACGGTTGATTTGCAGCCTACGGGATAGGCAGCTGCAGGAGCGCCTGTTCGAGAAGGAGGAGGTCTCGCTCCAAGAAGCCGAGGACGCCATCCTGGCCCACGAAGCAGCATGCGGAGCCGTCCAGGCAGTCCAGGAGACCCGGCCCGGTAGCCAGGCAGCCACCATTCACCAGCAGGTCGCCACAACCGAGGACGAGCTGAACATCGATCTTCTCCAGCGGAAGTCGACCCCCGACCAGCAAGCCAAACGCCCAGACCGGCCCCAGCCTCCCAGCAACACAACCAACCCTCCGAAGTGTGCAGGGTGTGGTGGGAACCATGTGCGCAGCCTCTGTAAGTTCCGGGCGGCCACGTGTCGGGCCTGCAAGAAAACAGGCCACATAGGTGCGGTCTGCCGTAGCCACCGCCCCCGGGAGGAGATCCACGAGCTGCAACCGGAGGAATCGCCATTCGAAGGTACTGGGGCACCGACCAAAACGCGAATTGGCTATGTTGAGAGCTGGATGGCCGTTAACCACACGGGTAGCCGCCGGCTGCTCAAACCCAAAATTAGACTAACAATCCGCTTGCAAGGCGTCCCTTGCAGCATGGAACTTGACTCCGGATCAGCGGTCTCGACCATTTCAGACGAGACCCTTAACTACATAACTAGCCGGAGCAAGCAGCAGATTAAATTACAGCCTACAAATTTAAACCTGACCGATTTTCAGAGTCGCCGGTCAAGGTAAAGGGCGAGGCCACCATCTCGGTGGGGTTTAAGGGTTGCCAAGGGCACCTGGACGTTGGAGTGGTAGAGGGCCGAAGAGCCAGCCTGGTCAGGCTAGACTGGTTTGAGGCCCTGGGAATCACAGTCTCCAGGATCCATTGGATCCAGGGGGACTCCATCGAGGCCGTCTGCAAGGAGTTCACAGACGTCTTCGACGGGTCGCTGGGCAAGTACACAGGGCCCCCCATATTGTTCAAGCTTAACTCGAACGTTCCCCCCATTAGGGTCCGGCCGCGGCGAGTCCCCTTCACGCTCAAACACAAAATCGAGCGCGAACTGGATAAGCTGGTGGCCCAGGAAATCTTAGAGCCAGTAGATGGGGGGGAGTGGGAAACCCCTATCGTAACCCCCCTCAAATCCAATGGGGAAATAAGGATCTGCGCCGACTATAAGTGCTCGGTGAACCGCACCCTGAACCTGCACGCTTACCCGGTCCCCACGGTCAGCCACGTTCTCGCTTCCCTCCAAGGCGGCGCCATCTTTGCAAGGCTCGATCTTGCGCAGGCGTACCAGCAACTCACGGTTACTAGGGCAACAGCTGACATTCCAACCATAGTAACACACAGGGGGGCATTCCGGGTGAACAGGCTGCAGTTTGGAGTCAGTGTTGCTCCTGGCATTTTCCAGGAAGTTATGGAGAAGACACTCAAGGGCATCCCAGGAGTCTGCCCTTATTTTGATGACATCCTGATTGCAGGAGCATCAGCAGAGGAACTGGCAGGTAGGCTCAGGGAGGTGCTGTCCAGACTGCGCACAGCTGGACTCAAACTCAAGAGGGAGAAATGCAGCATAGGTATTCCTTCCACAGAATTCTTGGGGTTCAGAGTAGATGCCAGGGGAATCCACCCCACAGAATCCAAGGTGAGGGCCATCAAACTAGCACCCACACCCAAGAACAAGGCAGAGCTACAGGCATTCCTGGGTCTGTTGAATTTCTACCATGCATTCCTCCCACGCAAGGCAGCCATTGCAGAGCCACTCCACAGGCTACTAGACAAGCAGGCAACATGGGTCTGGACTGCCGCCCATGACCAGAGCTTCAGGGCCTTGAAAGCATTACTGTCGGATAAATCCATAGTCACCCATTTCATCGAGTCCAAGCCCATTTGCATCGCATGCGATGCATCCCCTTACGGTGTGGGCGTAATACTCAGTCACCTTGAGCCCAACAGTATGCAAATCCCCATAGCCTACTATTCCAGGACGCTGTCTGGAGCAGAAAGGAACTACGCCCAAATTGACAGAGAAGCCCTGGCAATCGTGGCAGGAATCAAGAAATTCCACGATTAGCTGTATGGCAGGGAGTTCACTGTCTACACGGACCACAAACCACTCCTGGGCCTGTTCACAACAGACAGGCAGACCCCCCAAATTCTGTCCCACAGAATGCTCCGGTGGTCCATCTTCCTTGCAGCCAACAATTGCAAGCTGGTGCACAAGCCAGGGAAGGAGATGGGCCACGCAGACAGTCTAAGTAGGCTACCCTTAGACACCCCTGATCCAGACCCGGCCCCAGCCACACAGATCCTAGCCCTGCAGGAGCTACCAGAGTGCCCAGTTCATGCCAAGGACATTGCAAGCCACACAGCCATGGACAATATCATGGGCAGGGTACACTCATGGGTTTGCACGGGGTGGCAGGACAAATCCCCGGGGCCTGAGTTCCAGGCCTATTTTGCCAGACACAACGAGATCTCCATGCACCAGGGCTGCCTCCTCTGGGGTAGCAGGGTCATTATTCCCACTGCAGTATGGGCCAGGGTATTGGACTCCTTACACGAGGGACACCTGGGGGTGGTCAGGATGAAGGCTCTGGCCAGAAGCTACCTCTGGTGGCCAGGGCTGGACAAGGACATTGAGGAACAGGTCACGTGCCAGAGATCCAGGCCAGAAATGCTACACGCACCAGTGCACCGGTGGGAGGCCACACACACACCCTGGTCCCGCATCCACATTGACTGCAGGGCCATTCCAGGGCCAACTGTTTTTAGTAGTGGTGGACAGTCACTCCAAGTGGTTAGAGGTAGTCCCTGTTCCCAACATGACCTCGGGGAGGACAATCCAGGTGCTCAGAGCTCTCTTTGCCACACACGGCCTCCCCGACGTAATTGTGTCTGATAACGGGCCTCAAGTTACCGCTAATGATTTCCAGGCGTTCTTGAAGGCGAACTGGATTAGGCACGCCACCTCCGCGCCCTTCCATCCATCGACCAACGGGCAAGCTGAACGAATGGTAAGGACGACCAAAGACGCACTCCGGTGCATCATCAGCGGGGACTGGCATCACAGACTGGCGAAATTCCTACTCGCCCAACACACTACACCATGCGTGGCTACCAGGAAGAGTCCGGCAGAACTTCATTGGGGTCGGCGCCTCATCACAAAGCTGGACCGTTTACACCCAGACCAGGTAGTAGCCAAGACCGTAAGGACACCATCACCATCATCATCATCGTCGTCATCGCCATCATCACCTGCACACAGGGCTCTCAATGTGGGAGACCTGGTCTGGGCAAGGAACTATGGGGCAGGACATCCATGGGTTCCGAGGTCAGTGGTTGAGAAAACAGGACCCCTCTCTTACATCGTGGGGGTGGAGGGGGGACAGACACATAAGGCGACACATCGACCAGCTCAGAGGAAGGGTCCCTGAGTGCACCACACACACCCAACAGGAGAGCCATACCCCAGGAGAGGCCAGCCCAGCCAGAAACAGCACAGAGCAGGAACCAGAGGAGGAGGGCCTCCTGATCCCAGCTCCTTGCACCCCTGCACAGAGGCCTCAAGAACCCGCGGTCCAAGCCCAGGGCCAAACCACACCCAGACGGTCCACCCGGCCACACAGGACACCTGCCTACCTGTCGGACTACGTGTGCAAGTGACCTCCACACTGTCGCATTGTTTTTTTATTATTATTGTTGACACAGTGTATATAGTTGTAGTTAGTTACAAGTTGTTATTGTTTGGTGGTTCTTCTCTAAGGGGGGAGGGGTGTTATGTAGGCAGGCACCTGCATAGCAACAGCCACCAGGGGGCGTTGGCCTGAACGGTTTTGGCGGGAAACCCAGTTTTGGCGGGAAACCTAGGGCCAACTCCATTGGCTGTCCGCTTACCTGGCCGGGTATTTAAGGAGGCCAGGTAACCCTCATTCCCCAGTTCACTACCCCCTTCCAATAAAGAGCTGAACTCACACTCCGGCTGGCGTCTCTTCCTTGCGTTGGACCCACTACACAATAATTACAGTGGGAGTAAAGTTGGAGTGTTGGATTTTGGTGCTTGGAAAACATACAGTATGCCAACTGTATTATGCTGATATAACCCATCAACTATTTCCTCATATCAGGGGAAAGGTATATATCTATGTCCAACTGGTAAATGTTAAAAGGATCCACAGTAAGAGCAGATTCATCATAAATAATTAACATAGGACTGAGTATTACTGGCGGCACTGAAGCATCTGTCACAATGCTAGACTTGTCAAAATAATTATTTTTACAAAAGCTGATCACAATGTTATCTTGATATTTAGGCCATATTTTGATTGGGAATCAAGATGGCAATCAGTTTACAAAAAAAGCAAAAGTCTGTCTTTGCTTTTGGTTCAAATAAATTGGTAAGTGAGTTAGGAAACAGGCAGGCAGGTAGACAAAAGTTTGTGGCCATCATTATTTGTTAAATATTCATCAAAATAGGTATCCAGACCTGGAACCTTTGAGACAATTTGTACTATAGCTTTCATCACCTAATTATTGGAGTTGTAATTAATTAACTAATGAATAACATCTTTCTTTTACCGATTAACTCACCAAACTTTATTATTGTTGTTGGTTCAGCTCAGAGCCAGCTCCCAGTTACATAAAGCATGCAATTTCAAAGCACGGTGGAAGATGTGCCACTATTTTTAATGCAAAGCATTCGTGGAACAGTGTTTTGAATTGGGCTTATTTGTGCCCAGCAAGGTAATCACCTGAAAAAGGGTCAATTAACATTTTATCATTATGAGGTAACCCTAAATGTGTGCTTTTGCATGTGCTCAGTCAGATTTGCTCTTTGTCTTCCTCCAACAGCACTCTAGGCACATCTTCTGATGTTTCATCTTTTAGAAATCCTCAGAAAACCAATGAACACCCAGAGATCAGTGTTCAGTAAAAGGCCAAACTGAAGCTCTCGTCACCTGTCCATTCCAGGTAGAAACTAAGGCCTCAGACGAAGAACCGGCCTGACCATAGATTTATAGGCCTGGAAGGGACCGTGGAGGTCTTCAAGTCCAATCCCCTGCCCAAGGCAGACGTCCTTCTACCATTCAAGGCAAATGGTTATTCTATCATTTCTTGTAGACCTCCAGTGATGGAACATTCATAGTTCCGGAAGGCCAACTGTTCCATTGATTGATCGTTCTTATTGTCAGGAAATTTCTCCTTGTTTCCAGGCTGAATCTTATCCGCAGGAAAAACCCTAAGAACACCATAAAATTCTTCTGGGTCCATTAGGTACCTAGAATGGACCAATTTACTAGGTTCTGCTTCTGTGAGGAGAAGCAGCACCAGTAACTCAGGTAGGGATCAGAGCAAAATCGGACCATGAGAACAGTCTGATGATAATGCCCTACACACCTTGAGATAACATCATAATTGTCCTGAGCAAACAAAAACAAAAGCAGATCTAATGTGTGACCTCTGGCATGTGTCAGGCCCTCCATAATTGGGCATAGTTGATGGTTGCTGTGAACTCTTGACCTTCCCTGGACTCAACCTCACCCGGGGCAAGTTAAAATCTCCAAGGTCCATCAGCCTTGAGGAGTCCACTGCCAGCTCAGCAAGAGATTCCAGCAGCTCAAGCAGGGAAATCGCTGTGCAGCAGGGAAGCCAAAGGCAGCAGCATATCAACTGCTCTCTGGATCCCAACGTCAGCCATTTAGGTCCAGTTTTCTATGGCACAAAGCCTCTGAAGCCATCAAGGCCAAGCCTGCCAGATGACAACTGTCACCCTTCCTTCCCTGCCCCAGAAATTGCAGAAATGGATGCCAAACACACAGCAACCTCAAGTCCACTTCCCAGCCTGATCTGGATCACCAGGATGTTGTTGGGAGAGCAAAATGAGGGGAATCCTTGCGCTTCTACACAAAAGGGAAAATATAAATGTGATAAAGAAAATTTACATCACAAAACACCATGAAAGTTGGAAGCTTATATGAACTGAAACATTCAACAATTGAAACCAATAGGAGGAAAACCATACAGTACTAGCCTAGGACTAGCCAAAAGGAAGAGACTGGTAGGACTTCTTCAGGCTAGCACATTTTATTAAAAGGCAAAAGCTTTCATGATGAAAAGCCAATGCCTTTTAACAAAATGTGCTTGTTTATAGTTTGTCGTTCAAATTGCTGGTTGGTTTGCTGTTTCACAGGGCTTAAGCTATTGCTAATTCTTAATTCCCAAGGTAAACACTGACTAGCATATTATTTATTAGACAGCCTACCTTGGTATGTCTGATCTTTGCTCCTTGCTCCTGGTCCCTTGCTAACCATTGTAAAAAGTACCAGTCCATTGTGCAAGAAATTATTACTTGCTTCTAGGAAGCTGTTGTGTTTTCTATTTTCTCTCTCTCTCTCTTTCTCTCTCTCCATACACATGCACAAATACACACACATACACTGTGCTACATATAAAATATGGCAGAAATTTGCTGCTGTATTAACAGCATTAACAGCTTTGATTCACATCACTTCTTAAAGACTGGATTTGCGATCCTGTAAAATCATGGATAGTCATCACACTCCTAATAATTTTCAACAAGCTGCTATTCAATTAAGGGCATTTATTTGCAGTTTTGAAAAGATTATTCTTTCTGCTCCCCAGTCTGAGAAATTGTGCATATTCATCACATCTAATCACTTTTGAAAAGAGTAAGGCAGATACTTACAGTGAGGCAAAGTGTAATTCCTTTTGTCCGCAGGCTGAAAAATTATGGCTATTTGTCATGTTGCAATTTTTTTTTAAAAAAAAATCTTTCCTAAAAGATTTTATAAGGTGTAAAATTGTCTTTTTTCTTTCCTGGAACCTGGGAGTCATAGATTAAATCTTTTTCTAGCCACAGTTGTGGCAAAATATTGTACTGCGGCTTGAAAAATACCTGGCTCATTAGTATAGATACTGACCATTCACTACAATGGCACTGAAAAAAATGACTTATGATCAGTTTTTACACCGTTGCAGCAGCCTCATGATCACATGATCAAAATTTGGATGCTTGGCAACTGATTGATATTTATGACAGTTGCAGTGTCCTGGGGTCATGTGATCAGCTTTTGGGACCTTCTGACAAGCAAATTCACTTAACAAGCGTGTCACTAACTTAACTGTGGTGATTCACTTAACAAATGTGGCACAGAAAGTCATAAAATGGGGCAAAACTCACTTTAAAAATGTCTCACTTAGCAACATACATTTTGGGCTCCACTGTGGTCATATGTCGAGGACCGCCTATATGTACAACTCCATTCCAGGGTTGCGTCTTTCCGACTGTATTGACAATACTCCATTCTCGTAACGTGGAAGGAGAGCCGAGGAGGGTGTGTGTGTGTGTGTGTGTGTGCGAGAGAGAGAGAGAGAGAGAGAGAGAGCTTGGCTGCTGTGGAAGAGGAGAGGCCTTCCAAGCAGGAAAAAGACAGCCATTAAAAGGATTAGGAAGTTCCTCTCAGTAGCAGCTAGAAAGAGGCCTTGCCCCACAATCGCAACTTAAACCTTCCACCAGGAACATCCAAGTTTTCGTTCCACGCTGCAAACATTGGAAAGGACCAAGGACACTTCAGAAAGAGGGGTTAGGCACATATTGATTTTTAAGAGGGAAACAAAGGCAAAGGTGACCTTTCATTGAAGCCCTTTTATTTCACCCCTACCGACTAAAGGGATCGGTGGCCTTTCAGTTCCTAGCGGACCCCCTTTGTCTCCAGCCCTTCCCCCTCACCTATGCTGCAAGGAAGAGAAAGCCTTTTAGCAGCCTTGCCACAAAGGAGGCTGACCTGGAAAGTCACAGCAGATTCAGGGAGCGTTCCCCAGCCTTTCAAGCTTGCTAAACACCAAAAGGCCTGGGAAAAACAAAAAGGTTGCAAAGTACCGCAAAACAAGATTGAAGCATGGCCCGTTCTGGAAGTCATACGCCAATCTGCAATCTTCTCTTAAGTGGTCGGTTATTATGACCATCGTAAAGCATGGATCCATGAAATTGAGAATGTTCTTTCTTAAGACAATCACCAAGAAGCACACAGTTACTGGCTCTTCCAAAGCAAAAAGCAGATTCTTTTTTTGAGCATTTTGAAGCTCTCCTATTAATCAGGGAGAGATGTCAGTCCAGGGTTGTATGTTTCCCCTAAGGAAGACGTGAACTCTGAAAAGGGGAAGGGGCAGCAGCGTGAGGAAAGAAAGGAGCCAATATGTCAATTTTTGACAGGTCCACAACTTCAATGCTGACCCTGGTACATAACAATTTATGAACCATCTGCCCCCGTCCAAGGTCACATCGTCACATTGACTGGATTTATTTTACCACAGCAGTGGATTTAGATATAATATGCCTTTTTAAAAATCTTTACCAACTACAGGTAATCCTTAACTTACAACGGTTTGTTTAGTGACTGTTCAATGTTACAACGGCACTAAAAAAGTGATTTATGACCAGTTTTCACACTTACAACCATAGTAATATCCCCGTGGTCATGTGATCAAAATTCAGCCGCTTGGCAATTGACTCATATTTGTGATGGTTGCAGTGCCCTGGGGTCACTTGATCCCCCTTTTGTGACCTGACAAGCAAAATCAGTGGGGAGGCCAGATTCAATAGTTTGACTAATTTACAACAGTTTGACTAATTTAATAACTACAGAGATTCACTGAACAACTTTGGCAAGGAAGTTCATAAAATGGGGGGAAATCACTTAACAAATGTTTCAGTTAGCAACAGAAGTTTTGGGCTCAAATGTGTTTATATGTCGAGGACCACCTGTACTTTCAGGACCATTTTACAGAAGGCAACTTAAAAGTGAGATTCCTTAGATTTTAATGAGGTTTATTCACAGATAAGTGCATATTTTTCCTTTTCAAGAAATGCAGAACACTAGTTGGTTCTTGCCTCTTTAACTTGGTGTGTGAAAAGATAATAGCCTCTTTGTACTTGGCCTTATTAGAGCAATTTTAGAGCAATAATTCCCCAATAAGAAAACCACTAATACAAAACAACAAAACATTTCTGTGAACATAAGCACCCATCCATAGAAGAGTCTGCCTGTTATATTTCCGTGTGAATAACCATTCTCATCTAGGGCACATCCACACATTCCCTTAACTTCAACGCCAAATAAATAGCTAAATATTCTTTAAGGCCATTTCCTTAACTGATTGACTGACTAGGTGACATTAGTCAGTGTTGACTCTTTGCATTCACAAAGATAGATCTTCTCTGGGATGACCTGTCCCCAACCAGGACTTTCAGGTCTCCCAATGATGTAAAAATCATGGCTGTAAACAAGTCCATCCAACATGCTATATGTCACACAATTTCCTTTCTTGCCAGCCAGCCTCAAGCCCAGTGTGTGTGTGTGTGTGTGTGTGTGTGTGTGTGTGTGTAATATTTATCATGAGATTTATCATGAGACCATGGGAACACTGCTGCAGATGAAACTTTGAGGACCAATAATCATAAGACCATGGTTTTCAGTGTGGTTGTAGCTTTGAATGATTGCTGAATGAATGGACGTAACTTGAGGACTAGCTGTAAATGGAAAAAAAAATCACAAATGACTAAAACGCATGTGGATGGAAGCAAGAACAAACTTGGCCTAACATTGGAAAAGAGGAACCTTGCTGCCGATATCAGATTGGGAGACCAGAATCGTAGAATATGCAGCAATGCAAAATCAACTCATATATATTCATAATAGTTTAACCAATTGTAAGCATGAATGGCTCCTTTACATATGACACATTACATAGCAATGGAAATTCAAACATTTGGAATATGGTTTCTAGAAAAAAGTTATGAGGCCATTAACACTTAAACACTTAAACAGAAACTAGCAACAATCCTTAATGTTCAATGTAAAGTATAAATATTTAAACTGTGGTTGGCAACTGGGGACACAAATGCAGAGGATGGGAGAATGTGTGACTAGAATATTTTCCCACAGTGCTTTTTATTCATACATAACAGTCATTTCTTTTTCAGTTGTATTTCATTATTGCAATAGTAAAACTTTTCTTGTGGAATATGATTGGCTTTGTTCTTTCACTTTAGTTTGATTTGGAATTGCCCACAGACCGGTCGTGATCTGTTGCACTGTCATTCTCTGGCCACAAGACTTACAACCATTCATTTAGTGACCATTCAAAGTTACAACAGCACTGAAAAATATGACACACTTATGATCATTGCAGAATTCCCGCGGTCAGTGATCAGAATTTGGGCACTTGGCAACTGGCATTTATTTATGACAATTGCTTGCTGGATGATTCGCTTAACAGATGCAGTGATTCACTTAACAACAAGTTTTAAAATGAGGTACAATTCATTCTTTTTAACTTTTGTATTATTGTATTTTTTATTGTTGTTAGCCGCCTTGAGTCCTTCAGGAGATAAGGCGGCACATAAGTCCCAAAAATAAATAATTAAATAAACAACTGCCTTGCTTAACAACAGAAATTTTGATTGTGGTTATTAGTTGAGGACTAGCTGTAACTTCCTCCTCCTAGTACTAATAATGCAATCAATTTGACTTCTCTGTACTCCATTTGATAATGTCCATGCGAATAGGTGTTATTTTGGTTTGTGTTAACAATGAAGACATTACTGGACTGGCAAAAATTGGAACAGTAAATTCTGTTTCATTTTGGTTTTTAGCTACTTTCTCTTCTTTAACATTTCCAATTAGTTACGGCAGCGAGACTTTTAGTAGCACAATATTGGAAGAAGGAAGAACTGCCGACTATAGAAGAATGGACTTTAAAAGTTTCTAACTTGGTGGAGATGGCAAAGATTTCAGCGTATTTAAAAGATCAATCGCAACAGAGATATACTGTGAAGTGGAAGAGATGGATAGATTATATTCAGAATAAATATGGGACTAAAAAGTTTCACTTAGCATTTGAATAAGTAGTGGATTTATATGATGTATAATTAGCTTGTAGTTATTTTATTAAGAGTTAAAGTGTGATAGAATTTAATATTTTATTATTGTTTGCATATTTTAGATTATGTTAGTTTGTATTTCTATACCCTGTATTTAGCTCTGGGAAGTCGGGGAGGCGGGAGGGGAGGGGAGGGTTGGGGAGGTTTGGGGAGAGGGGAGGGGGAGGGGAGGGGTTTTGTATTTTAAAAATGTACTGTAAAACTTTTCAATTAAAAAAAAAAAACATTTCCAATTGTGGCATTCAAGTCTCGAATCACGAACAGCACACCTTTTTTGTATGTCCAGAATGAATTGACCATAAAACTTTTCAATCTCCTCTTGTCCACCAGTGGTTAGAACATAAAGTTAGATCATCGTTATGTTAAAGTCATTTATGCGGTCTCCTTGATGTTATTTAATCATTGACTGTATGGTACGCAAGTATTGTCCTCGCTATATTTTTCCTATGAAATTAGCATCATTTTTCTTTCTTTATGTTTTTTTCAAATCCAGAGCGATAACCAGGGCTTTTTTTCTCATAGAACGCTCAGAACGGAGTTCCGGCACCTTTTTTGGATGGAACCTTGTAGGGTAGGTAAGGCGGGTTATATGACATGTGTGAGTTCTGGCACCTTTTTCTTTTACAAAAAAAGCACTGGCGATAACTGTATTTGTCAACTCCAGTCTATTTTATTTATTTCTATCCGTCTTTATTATTTTTTACAAATAACTCAAGGCAGCAAGCATACTGTTCTCCTATTTTCCCCATAACAACAATTCTGTGAGGGGGATTGGGCTGAGAGAGAACGACTGGCCCAAAAGCAGCCAGCTGGGTTTCACGACTAATTTGAACTTATGGTCTCCCACTTTCAAGCCTGAGGCCTTAACCACTAGGCCAAAATGCTTCTCTGTTTCTTCAGCTTGCTAATATGCAAGATCCTAATGTGCAGTCAAAACAGAGAGAACCAGTTTGGCCTAGTGGTTAAGGCACCAGGCTTGAAAGTGGGAAATCACGAGTTCAAGTTCATAGTGGAAGACCAGGAGTTCAAGTTCCACCTCTTATTGCATTAAGCTTTCCCATGCTCTTACCTTTCACGTTTCAACTGTAATTCAATCCTTGCAGCTTTGGATTCTCTTTTCTTGTATAGCAACCAGCTTTAAACACAACCCTATCATAACCATCAATGGTACTCCGAAGGTTCCCGAGGTCTTCCCCACTACTATGTTGAATCCCACCCAACCTGTATCGTCCATCATTTTATATTGTCTATCCATGTGGTTTCTTGGTAAAATGCAGAGCGATTTGTCACGATCTTCTCTCACACAGTACGAAATGATGTCTTTCCCACTGTGACTAATGGGATCATCTGCCTTCCGCATCTCCTTTTATCGCTGCTACCCAAAGTGGATCCCTGCTTGCTTCAGTGGGCAGCTGGGATGCCTTCATGCCTTGAGGGAAACTGCTGAGTTTATACGTATTTTTCGCATACACTCTCAATGATTTTCGCCCATTTTTCTCAATCCCTCCCTCCAGCATTAGCAGAGAGTAGCCCTTTGGGGGGGGGGGGGGCTAAGTGACAGGTACTCCAACAAACAAAAGGTTAAAACAATAAAAGTTATAACATAGTCCAAACCAGTGGTGGGATTCAGCCAGTTCGCACCGGTTCGGTAGAACCGGTAGCTAAATTTTTTTGTTGTCCAGCCCCAGAATGGACTTCCGGAAGTGGCATCTACACAGAGAACCGGTTGTTCACATGTTTGAATCCCACCACTGGTCCAAACCAAACAATAACTGTAACAACCACCTTTACTTTTAACTTCACATCATAAAAGAACACTCTCAGCAACAACCGACTCTCTGCTGCGAAGTGCAAACCAGCATTTTGCTTTTGCAAAGAAAAGCAACTAAGATGATTAAAACATGAGACAAAAACGTGTGAAGAACGGTTGCAGGATTTGGGTTTGGCTAGTCTAGAGAAAAGAAGGACTGGGGGTGCGGGCATGATAGCAGCATTCCAGTATTTGAGAGGCTGCCACAAAGAAGAGGGGGTCAATTTATTCTCCAAAGCACCTGAGGGTAGGACAAGAAACAATGGATGGAAACTAATCAAGGAGAGAAGCAACTTGGAATTAAGGAGAAATTTCCTAACAGTGAGGACAGTTAACCAGTGCAACAGCTTTGCCTTCAGAAGTTGTGGGTGCTTCATAAATAATTTTATAATTTTACGTATGACTGACTTGCGAGGCCGGTGTGTTGTGCAATTAGCTGACATGGTGTAACAAGATGGAGGGTTTGTTGTCACTGTGAGTTGTGGTGGGGGGCATGAAGGGAGGCTCAGCCAATCTCAATGTATACATGGTTGTACTTTGACAATAAAAGGTTCATTCATTCATCACTGGATATTTTTAAGAGGAGACTCAACAGTCACTAGTCTGAAATAGAATAGGGTCTCCTGCTTGAGCAGAGAGTTGAACTAGAAGACCTCCAAGATCTCTTCCAGCTCTAAGTCCGATTGATTTTTCTATATCCCTGAAGCTGTCCAAATAAGCCAGGAGAGTTTGGTCTAGTGCAGGGGTCAGCAACCTGAAACAGTGAAAGAGCCACTTGGAACTGGTTCCCTCACAAAAGGAAAAACTGGGAGCTGCAAAAAATGTGTGCACATGTGTGTACATGTGCGCATGCGCAGAACAGGGGTTGACTGGAGCCAAGGTGAGATATGCACCTACCCTGCATATTTGAATTGATTGGTTGAACTTTTTTAGTCCCACTGTTGTTTTTTTGGACTGCACATGACAGAGGACTGGGAGCCGCAGGAGACGGCTGAAAGAGCCGCGGGTTGCAGACCCGTGGTCTAGTGGTTAAGGAACCTAGTTAGAAAACGAGAGATCATGAGTTCAGATCCCACCTTAGCCATGAAAGCTAGCTGGGTGATTTTAGACCAGTTACTCACTCTCAGCCCAATCCACCTCACCAGGTTGTTGTTGTTGTTGTGGGGAAAATAGGAGGAGGATGAGTACTGAGTGTGTTTGCCGCCTTCTGTTATTTGTAAAAATAATAAAGATGGGATATAAATAAAGAAAAAAAAAGATTTAGCAGCAGGGTTTTAAAACTGTTATGTACTGGGCTTGTGGTGACACACCAGGTGAGTTGCTGGAGCAGCTGGCTCTCCAGCAACCCAGACTAACTGTCTCCTGTCTTGCAATTGGCTAGCCCCAGACGGCAATGGTTGGTTCAAACCTATCGGCTGCCGCCTAGGGGCTAGACTATATATTGGGGCTGGTTGCAGCCCATGTTTCAGTACAGTTCTAGCAAGAATAAAAAGTATGAGTTATCCTGTACTCAGCCTCGTGTCTTCAGTCCTGCACCAAAGAGCCCACTATTTAACAAAAACGCTAGCAGGATTGGTGCTGATGTGACCTTTGGGAAACCTCATGGACATTCTGTCTTGCTGGGAGGTAGCCTGGACCTACTCTTCCCCACTCAGACCCACACAGTCTCCAGGCACTGGGAAAGCACTTGAAATACATTTCTTGTTCAGCCCAGAATCAAGTTCTGCAACTAGGTACCATCAGCACACCGAAGATACCTATATCAATAGCAATAGCACTTAGACTTATATACCGCTTCTTAGTGCTTTTACAGCCCTCTCTAATCAGTTACAGAGTCTGCATATTGCCCCCAACAATCGGGCTCCTCATTTTTACTGACCTTCAAGCCTATCTCATATTAGTTGTCTACCCTGGGAAGTTTAGTCTAATATACCGAATTTGAAAAGGATGCCCCCAGATTTGAAACGTTAATGCAGGAATTTATGCCCCCGTCAACCTAATAAAATAACAGAACAGAATAACAGAGTTGGAAGGGACCTTGGGGCACTGCTATCATGTCACCCCTTGTCCTTCTCTTCATTAAACTGGACAAATGTTCCTTATATCTTTAGCCTCCAGTCCCCAAATCATCTTCGTTGCTCTTCTCTGCACTCTTTCTAGAGCA
>JAKJMR010018424.1:214557-261372 GCA_024449315.1 Daboia siamensis | reverse complement strand
AGTGTATGTCTGTATATGTGCCTTAATACAGTGTTTACTACAGAAGAGACAATATGGAGAAATTTTACAATGGACAAATGCTGGTAGCATGGTACTAGGAAATGTTTTGTTGCAAAGAATGATGCTACTGTGTGTGAAAAGAAACAAAAATGGTTCTATGTAAGAGCATATTGTTGCCTACTTTGTGAAACAGAAATGAAAGTGGGATGTGTCAGGAAACAAAAGTAGTGGAGTTGATTGCTTTAGAAAAATATATGCTAAATGAAGAAGAGACAAGGTAAAGATGATTAGGTGATGAGTGAATCTGTACAGAATACAAAAGTGATCAAAGAGTCTCTTGGAGGCAGGCGGCTAATAAATTTGAAAAAATATGCATATTGGGATACTTTGGGGAAAATAAATGGATTTGAAATGAATGAATGGATGAATGGATTTTGGATGAATGAATTTTGAAATGAGTGAATTTTAAAACGAATGAATGATTTTTGAATGAATGAATCCTTGAATGAATGGATAAACTAACAAATGAATCTTGAGATGAATAAATGCAAAACAAATATAGGAAGAAAGAGTGAAATAGACTGAGAGGACAGAGAAAACTGAGAAAGTTATGGGGGACATGTTAACTATCTTCCAGTACTTTGAGAGGTTGTCACCAAGAAGAGAAGATTGACTTATTTTCTAAGGCACCAGAGGCAGAACAAGAAATAATTGGTGGAGGCTTGTTAAAGAGACAGAATCAACCTAGAAGTAGGAAGAAATCTTTTGACAGTGAGAACAATTAACCAATTCCTAACATTAAGAATAACTTGCCTTCCAGAGTTATGGAAGGAGATTTTCAAAACAGACTGGACAATCATTTGGCCAGGATGGTATAAGGTTTCCTGCCTTGAGCAGAGGGTTGGACTAGAAGACCTCCAGGGTCCCTTCCAACACTATGACTCTAGGTTCTGTGATGGGATGAAACTGATGAGATCCTCAAAAACAGAGAAAAAACAAAAGGCCACATAGAAAGTGGAATATGGAGACAGCAAGGACGATTTGCAAGGATAAAAAAAGGTATGGAAAGCTATTTTGAAAGTGGCTGGGGCAAACAAGAGATTTCCTTTCCTTTTCTCTTATTTCTTTCTTTAATTTCTTTTATGTCTCCCCTCTCTTCCCCCCCCCCATGATTTGCATAAGGCTGCTTACTCCAGAAGGGAATGATGTGATCAATATGTATGTATTTAAGTACACTAGCAGTACAGCCTATTGAACTGTTAGCAAAAGGATTTTTTTTTCCCTGTTCTTCTCCTTTAGTTGTCCCAATCAAAAACCAGATCAGGCATTCCTGCCTTTTCTATATTCATTGGAGTGAACAAAGTCCCAGTGGATTAACTGGTCTTTTTTCCCCGCAATTTCCAAATCTTGATTTGGTTCTCTTTTAATTCTCTTTGTCCCCAAACTTACCTTTTCATACATATTGTACCTGCAAACCTGTAGACGTGTATGAAAGGAGATAATATCCCACAATGTCCCAGCATGTTTTTTTTCCAGCATATGGGAAAAGTCTTGTGAATCACCGTTATGTGACTTTGTAAAGTTGCTCTTTCAGGCATGGAAATGAGTCCTGCTTTAGCTGCTGCAAAACAAGACAGCACAGGAAATTGAAAGGGACAAGTAGATTTCTCCCCTCTCAAGAAGCACAAAAATAAACTGTAAGTTCGAGTTTACTTCTCATTATGAAATTTGGCTGCGTGGCATGGTTTTGGGGGGAGAAGAAACTCTTTCTGCCTCCACTCAGCAATATTCAAGACGAAAAACTTCCTGGCTTCTCCATTCTAACTGTTGCCATCCTCACACTGAATCCTGGCAAAATGGGGCTGCACCCTGTATTAGCCTTACCTATTAAGACACATAAGGGACGCGGTGGCTCAGTGGGTTTGGATGCTGAGCTTGTCGATCAGAAGATCGGCAGTTTGGCGGGTCGAATCCCGAGTACCGCGTAACAGAGTGAGCGCCTGTTACTCGTCCCAGCTTCTGCCAACCTAGCAGTTCGAAAGCACGTAAAAATGCAAGTAGAAAAATAGGGACCACTGCGGTGGGAAGGTAACAGCGTTCCATGCGCCTTTGGCGTCTAGTCATGCCGGCCACATGACTACGGAGAAGTCCTCGGACAAGCGCTGGCTCTCTTTGGCTTTGAAACGGAGATGAGTACCGGCCCCTAGAGTCAGAAACGACTAGCACACACATGCGGGGGAACCTTTACCTTTACCTTTTTTATTAAGACACATTGGCTGCTCCAAATCCTGGCAAAGAAGTAAACAGAGATAGTCCTGTGACCACAATTGAGTCCAAAATTTCTGTTGCTAAGCAAGCTAGCTCTTTAGTGAATTTTGCCCCATTTTACAACTTTTCTTGCCACAGTTGTTAAGTGAATCCTGGTTAAGTTGCTAATAGCATAGTTGCTAAGTGAATCTGGCTTCCCCATTGACTTTGCTCGTCAGAAGGTCGCAAAAGGGGATCACATGACCCCAGGACACACTGCAACCGTCACAAATATGAACCAGTTGCCAAGCCTCCAAATTTTGATCACGTGACCATGGGGATGCTGCAACAGTCGTAGGCGTGAAAAACAGTCATCACACTTTTTTTCAGTGCTGTTGTAAGTTCACTAAACAAATGGTTGTAAGCCGAGGACTTCCTGTACTAGTTTACTCACCTTGATCATTGAATGGATTTTCTGTTCTCCAACCCATTCTTATACAGAACCTTTTGAAAGAATCCACAACATTTCCAAAAGAGGCTACGCATATTTGTTCTTCCCTTTTCAGTTCATCCCAACCTTGAAATGTCAGATCACCTCAACTCGGGGATTTCCAGATACACTGAGGCTACTATATATCCCAGATTTCCCAGCCACCATAGCTGCAGAGACTTCCACACCAAAGAATGCATTTGCAGCAGACATTCAGCCCTAGAAATCCTCCTTCGTAAAGCCAGCATCGTGAATATCCTACCTACCACATCTGTGGTGACATAAATAAGGGCTAGAGTTAGCTAGAGTTAGCTAGAGTTCTCTTCAACGAAAATGGCTAAATCACATTGTTCAGAATGATAGAATAATCCTCAGAAAGCTAACTTTGCTCAAATCATTTGGCCTCCATCAGGCCAAATGGATTAATTGAAAACTGCAGTAGAAATATTGCACATTTAATCTGTGAAATGGGTTAATTGTTCTCTGGCAATTGAAATTTTCCCACCATTTTAATTATTAACTTTGGAAAAAATGCCATTTGTACAGTGATCCTTGAATAGAGAAATGACACACTCATTCACACAGATGGTAAATGAGGAGACTAACTGTTTTTGAGCTTCAGGGTGTAAGCAAAGGGTCATAGAATCAAGGATGCTCTAGACCAGGGGTGTCAAACTGCCGGATGTGTCACGCGGAAGCCACGCTCACCTCAGCTCCGGCAAGGGGAAAAAAGTCGTGATATGTCGTGACATGTCACGTGACATGGCGAGTTTGACACTCCTGCTCTAGGCCAGTGTTTCTCAATCTGTGTGGAATTCAATTCCCAGAATTCCCCCAGGCAGAATGCTGGCCAGAGGAATTCTGGAAGCTGAAGTCCGCACATCTTAAAGTTTCTGAGATTTGAGAAACGCTGGTCTATATCTATATCTATAGTTCCCTGTTTGTTAAATGCACTGCGTTAGGATATGCTTTGAATGAAAAAGCAATACCTTTAATCTTTTTAAAATATAACTATAGGTTCAGTACCAAATACAAGCTTCTTCCACTATACTTTTAAACTCTGTCCTTTTCTGTTCCCAGTTTTAAGTAATTTGTGTGTAATTTAAAACGCTGGAGTATAGCTCGATTTTCAGGCAGCATTAGTAAGTAGAGTAAACCTTGCAAGTTTTGTAAAATTTGATTTTTTTTAAGAAATGCATTTTAAGGAAAATATTGCCTGGAGAAAGGCATGCCTCTGGCCCTTTTCACCCTGGACACTCTTTGTCCTTGGGCAGCCTTGGCGACCATGAATGCTTTTACATTTTTATTTTTATTTTATTTTTTAAATAGCTATTAAAATAAGGCTGGCGCCACAGTTTAAATAGCTTGCCCTGGATAGTGCGCTCTTGATGGTTTCAGCGATATGAATGTGCTATCTCCGGAGCAGGCCTGCCAGTTCCCAAGACAAAAAACAGGCTGTGGCTGATTGCTAAGAATAGATTCTCAAAAGTTTTCAATTATGCTTATCTTTATTTTTCTTCAGTAATGCCGTCCAAAAGCAAATGAACAAACTTGCTCCGCTCTTGATTTTTGCAGCAAATGTGCTACACACATACTGAATAAGTGCATGTCTATGGAAATTCTCAATCATCCAGGTCATGGTTGTCCCAAAGATGCTTTTCCAAAAGGCAATTGGACTTTCTTGGGGGGTTTTTTCCCCCCTTGAAAACATTTTACTTCTTATCCAAGAAACTTCTTCAGTTCTGACTGAGTGGTGGGGGAATGGAAGGATTTATTCTTTGCAGTCATCTGGTCCTTAGTGCTTAGTTGCACTGAATAAGTGCATCTACTCTTCCTAAAAGGCAATCAGATCTTGAACTGCACGTTGAGGTATATTTTCACATTAAAACTTCCAAACTACAGGCAGTCCTTGGCTCACAACCATACGTTAGCAACCATTCGAAGTGACAGTGGCACTGAGGGAATTGACTAAACACCTTTCCTCGCACTTATGACTGTTGCAGTATCTCCACAGTCCTGTGATCAAAACTAGGCAACCAGACTGTATTTAGAAGAGTTGCAGCATCCTATATAATTGCCATTTCTGACCTTCCCAGATGGCTTTCAATCAGAGTCAGCGAGGGCAGCCAGATTTGATTCACAACTTCATGATTTACTTAACTGCAGTGATTCGCTTAACAACTGTGGCAAAAAAAAGGTAAAATTGAGCTCAACTCACTTAGCAGCCACCTTGCTTAGCCACAGAAACTCTGGTCCCGAAAACTGTAGTCATAAGTTGAGGACTAACTCACGACAAAGCTTCTAAAACTGGGATACCAATGTATAACTATTACTACTTGGCAGAACTTTAGTCATATATCACTGTAAATCAGGGTGTGTCTGTATGACTCCCAACATATCATAAAAGCTACAAGATTGCTGTGCAGATCTGCCTTATCTAGTTCAGGATCAGTGACTCAGGATGCAACTTCAGCAATAAAACAATGATCAATCTGTTTCATTGCCAAATGGTTCTTATGGATAAAGGTAAAGGTAAAGGTTTGCCCGCACATGCGTGCTACTCGTTTCCGACTCTAGGGGCCGGTGCTCATCTCCGTTTCATAGCCGAAGAGCTAGCGCTTGTCCGAGGACGTCTCCATGGTCATGTGGCCGGCATGACTAGACGCCAAAGGCGCACGGAACGCTGTTACCTTCCCACCGTAGTGGTCCCTATTTTTCTATTTGCATTTTTACGTGCTTTCGAACTGCTAGGTTGGCAGAAGCTGGGACGAGTAACAGACGCTCACTCTGTTACGCGGCACTCGGGATTCAACCCGCCAAACTGCCGACCATTTGATCAACAAGCTCAGCATCCTAACCCACTGAGCCACCGCATCCCTTATGGATAGGAAATGTCATATTCAGCTTTTTCCCCAGTTATTCCACCCTGTTGGTTTTGATCCTGCACTAAGAACAGGTCTTCTGCCTCCCATTTCAGCAGGACAGCCTTTCTGCTTTCTTTCTTCTTCTTTTTAAATTTTTATTAACATTTTAAAGGAAAACTAAAAAGTAGAAATTGTTAGATTAAAATTAAGAGAAGAATATTTTATGAATATGGGCATTTTACAAATTTATCGGTGTTTTAAGATATGGGTATTATTTGTTTAATTATAGCAAGAGATATTATTATTTCCGGAGTAAAAGAAAATTGGAGGTCATCCTTGCTATAATTTTTTTTTGACACTTTTAATTTGTTTTGTTATTCCCTTTCCCTTTTTATGTTAGTTGGTATTTTAATGTTTGACTTTGAAATTTAATAAAGATAAAAAAGAATGACTTCCACCTTTTCTTATGGCAGATAAAACTTAATTAAGCTTAAGTTCAACTCTTGTTCTATAATTACAATGTAACATTCATTTTTTAAAAAAATAATCTGTAAACATTAGTAGTCATCAAATTGAAAGGTCATGATTTCATTTTTTTCTGTTTCCTGCAAAATGTCCAAAAGGGGCTTTCAACTGGTATTAAATCTGACCAATGCCTTATCTCTATTATTTTCTATTATTTTCTTCATTTAAGCTTTACCAACTTCTCTTCCATTGTAAATATTGTCAGATTGATCAAATCCTTCCAGCATTGGGCATATAGATGTCCTGCTAGTTATCATATGTTATAGTTATATATATAAAACTATATGTTATAGTTCTATCATGTGTCATAGTTAGTTGACATGCTAGTATATGTTATCATATACAAGAACAAAATACCATGCAAATTCTCCAAGCCTTTGTCCATCAGCCCTAACAAAAATATCTCTGGTCTGAATTGTCTGATCTTTATATATTTTTTTATTTTGAATGAACATGTTTATTTCATTCCAATAATGTTTAGCCTTTTCACGAGTCCACCAAAAAGTGGTAAAAATCCCTTTATACTTTTCTGACAATCAATTCCGCTGATAAATACGTGGTTTTGTAGAAATTCTCCCTAAGACTAAGTATAAATTTCAACCCTCCAGTCCACATGTTTTCTCACAGCTGCCTTTAGACCAGTATAACTCAAACTCAGTAACTTTATGACGTGTGGACTTTTATGTGTGGGTAATTCTGAGAATTGAAGTCTACACATTTTAAAGTTGCTGAGGTTGAGAAACATTGCTTTAACATTGTTATCATGTCTTCCCTTAATCTTGTTTTTTAATCTAAATTTACTTCTTTCAATCATTTGTCACATGGTTTAGTTTCCACACACCTCTCGTCAAACAACTCTCCTACTCTAAACACATCCTAAGTTGCCAATGCTTTTCTGATAATAAAGAAAAAAAAATACTGGAATTGCATTAGCTTTGCTTTAGAGGTAGTGTTATACTGCTCATTCATATTCAGTTTGCAATCCGTTCGGAAACCTAAGTCTTTTTCAAAGATATTACTGCCAAGTAAATACTCTTCCAGTTTTATTTGCTTGTTTCTGCTTTCCAGCAAATATGGAGAGAAGCTTTCCATCAATTTAACATCACTTCTGTGCTTCATGATAGTCCATTGTGCATACTGGTAAATTATTCAACAGTTCATCTAAGATTATAACCTAATGCAGACGTGGCCTAAATATTAGCCCAATCTCACACCTAAACTCCCCCCCCGACCCACTTTTCATTTTTCCTTGAAATTTTAACAATCCTTCTTTCAAATTCAAAAGATTGCAACTGTTTTGTTTAGCAGGGTTTCAGATTATCTTTTCTGACCCAGATAAATGATGTTGGTCCCAAGAGTACTACCATCCCCTTGGGGGCCTGCCAGATTCCCTGTCTCCTTTGAATTTTATATTTCCTATTTTTTTAATAAATAAAAAGAAGTGGGCCAGGTATAAAGCAGAAGATTGTCAGCTGTTTGCATCTTTACAGACAAGAATGCCTCTTCATGGTCCCAGATGGGCTCTACAGAAATTCTTAGAAAATAAAAATGGTGAATAGGAGCAGACTGCTATTTTTGGGGGGAAGTGCCCATCAATCCAGGGGAAAAAAAAAGATAAAGATACCATGGACAGCAGTAGACATAAAACAATGTCACCAGCTTGACTTCTGAACAATTTATGTTTTGTGGGGAGATTTCTTTTGCCCCCAGTAGCAGCCATTACGTGAGAATACCAACAGCAGGCTCTCCAAATTCCAAAACTGCACACCACTGCAAAAAGATGCCCACCCTTCTCCTACACAGGTAGATATTCCTTTCAATTCTGCATCATCCACAATTTTGATGATCACCTCTCTCCTCCATTATCCAAGGGGTTTATTAAAATGTGGAACGCCGCAGGGCCTGTTCAGGGCTTTGGGCGCTTCCTTTGACACTTCCTCTCAATCGGAAAATGTGCCGTTTTTCAGAACGCTCAGCAATCTTTCACTGACTGGAGCTGGACAAAAGGCCAGAGAAAGAGACTGCCTTTCCCCAGGAGTCGGGCTCCACACACCCGGACACCAGCTGGAGTGAAAGTGGCCAAGAATATTGCCCCGTATCTCCCTCTGGCTTCCCCCAGCCAGCAAGCATTTCCGCTGAGGGCTGCAGACAGAAGGCATGATATCCGAAAAGACATGAATTATCACCATCGGCACACCAGAAAAAGCTCCCCGGCTTCCTGGTGGGAAGAGGCCAGCTGATTGCCGGATTGTGTGTACATTTCAACACTTCTTCCTCGCAGCTATTCCAATCCAGTAAGCACAGCTCCACACTCAAGCTGCCCCTACCCACCCATTTGCACTCAACACCCCTCCAGGCCCCTCCATCCCAGCCCCCAGGCTGCATTTAAGGAGCAGCTGTTACCATGAGACCTAGAGACATCCACTAATGCCTGGCCCCCACCCTTTCTCTGCTCCATCCCCTCCTGTCCTCAAGTGAACAAAGGCTGAAGTCTTCCCTTCCCTTCTCCCCACCTCCCCCTTGGCTCCCTTCAAAATGCAGAGATCAAAGACAGTCCCTCCCCTCAGCCTTGGCAAGCTCCCGCCTAGATTTCAAGGTAAAAGCATCCTGCTTGCAGGGTGACCGATGAAAATCCCTTCAGAGTTCAGGGGCCCTGGAGAAAAACATTTTTGATCTGGTGACGAACACCAGGGCCTCCCGATCTGGTTGTCCTCCAAATGCTGGCAATTGGAAGGCACCAGGGAGAGATTCAGAGATCCCTCCGGTAGTGGGGCGATTGCAAAGGCCCAAGGGATGTTGTCTGCACGGGAGTCTTGACACACACACACACACATACCGGTAGCAGGAAAACATGATAAGGGGGGTGAGGTGTTACCCCCCCCCCGTAGATAGGTCTCGCAACTTGGGTGTCCTCCTGGATTCACAGCTCAGTTTGGAAGATCATGTAGGAGCTGTGACCAGGGGGGCTTTTGCCCAGGTTCGCCTGGTGCGCCAGTTGCGACCCTATCTGGACCGGGATGCCCTGTGTACAGTCACTCATGCGCTCATGACCTCTCGTATAGACTACTGCAATGCTCTGTACATGGGGCTGCTCTTGAGGACCACTCGGAGGCTTCAGCTGGTGCAGAATGCAGCCGCGTGAGTTATGATGGGGGTCTCCCGATACTCCCATGTAACACCTCTTCTCCGTGAGCTGCATTGGCTTCCAGTTGCCCTCCGGGTGAGATTCAAGGTGCTGGTGACCTATAAAGCCCTAAATGGCATGGGTCCGGATTACCTACGGGAGCACCTGCTGCCGGCATCAACTTCCCTTCGTCCTGTGCGCTCCCACAGAGAGGGCCTCCTCAGGGTGCCGCCAGCCCTTTGGAATCTACTACCGGTTGAGCTCCGGATGGCTCCTGACCTTCGCTCTTTCCGCCGTGATCTGAAAACCTATTTATTTGAACAGGCCAGCCTGGCTTAAGGGTTTGGGGTATTTTTAATTATTTATTGTTAGGGCTTAATTAATTTAATCTTATTTTTAACTTTTGTATGTAATGCTTTTATTGCCCTGTACACCGCCCTGAGTCCTTCGGGAGAAGGGCGGTATAGAAATTCAATCAATCAATCAATCAATCAATCAATAAATAAATAAATAAATAAATACTGCAGGCATGGCCCTCTACTTTCATTACAGAGCACTGCAGATTGTGGCCTATTTGACTTGGGCTGCAAGTAAGATGGGCCATTTGGTTTGCACCAAGCAGTGATTCTCAACCGAGGCATCACTGAGATGTGGGACTTCAACTCCCAGAATTCTTAGCAATGGCCATGCCAGCTGAGGAATTCTCCTCAGTTGATGTCCATCCATCTCACCATTGCCAAGGTTGGAAATATGGGGTTGAGGTCTCTGCCTACTGACCATACTTGCACTTTGGACATTTATAACACCAGTTTGACATTATTGTTTCGGTACTTTGGAGTCAGTTTTAACTTCTGGCAACTACATAGACAAATCCATGTAGTTTTAGTTTCAGAATAGTTTGCCTTTATCTTCTTCCTAAGACTGAGAGGAAGCTATTGGTCCAAAGTCATCCAGGTGACTTCGTGTTTGAGGCAGGACTAGAACTCAGGTTTCCATCGTCTTAATCTAGTACTCTAACCACTAGACCAGGGGTAGGCAAACTTGGCTCTCTTATGACTCATGGACTTCAACTCCCAGAATTCCTGAGTCAGCTGACTCAAGAATTCTGGAAGTTGAAGTCTAAGAGTCATAAAAGAGCCAAGGTTGCCTACCCCTGCACAACCTTGACAACTTTAATATGTGTGGACTTCAACTCCCAGAATTCCAGGTTGAAGTCCACACTCATCTTAAAAGTTGCCAAACAGGCCTTCCCCAGAATCATACACAGGCTTCTTATATCTCCAGGAATACGGGGCTTCTAAAAGAGTACTATATATTTTTTTTTTCAAAAAACTTGTTTAGCGGTGTTGTGAAAACCCAGAAGACTGTCTTGAACAGAAAGGTACTGGCCTTCTGCCAGGAAAACAGCCACATTCTGCCTCTGCCAGAGGTTTCTTCCTGCCTCTGCCCAAATGAATGAAATGTAAATATTCAATTGCTTCTCTGGTTTCATATGGGTGTATTTTTCGGTGGTTTTATTACTGGAAGGGTTAGAGCAGGGGTCTCCAAACTTCATCCTTTTATGAATTGTGGACTTCAACTCCCAGAATTCCTCAGCCAGGCACACTGGCTGAGGAATTCTGGGAGCTGAAATCCACAAGTCATAAAAAAACCAAGTTTGAAGACCCCTGGGTTAGAAGCAGGATTTTGCTGCTCCAGGGCCATTTTAAGAATGAAGGAATAGTAATAATAGTAATAGTAATAATAATAATAATAATAATAATAATAATAATAATAATAATAATAATAATAATAATGAGAAGAAGAAGAAGAAGAAGAAGAAGAAGAAGAAGAAGAAGAAGAAGAAGTTGGAAGGTACCTTGGAGGTCATATAGTCCAACCCCCTGCTCAGGCAGGGAACCCTATACCATTTCAGGCAAATGGCTGGCCAGTTTCTTCTTAAAAGCTTCCAGTGTTGGAGCATTCACCACTTCTGGAGGCAGGTTGTTCCACTGGTTAGTTGTTCTCACTGTCAGGAAGTTTCTCCTTAGTTCTAGGTTGCTTCTCTCCTTGACTACTTTCCATCCGTTGCTTCATGTCATGCCTTCGGGTGCTTTGGAGAATAGCTTGACTCCCTCTTCTTTGTGGCAGCCCCTGAGATATTGGAACACTGCTATCATGTCACCTCTCACCCTTCTCTTCATTAAACTACACATACCCAATTCCAGCAACCGTTCCCTATATGTTTTAGCCTCCAGTCCCCCAATCATCTTTGTTGCCCTTCTCTGTATTAAAGAAAATCCACCATATACATGGTGCAGATACTCCTCGACTTACAACCCTTGTTTTAGAGATGGTTGAAAGTTATAGCAGCACTGAAAAAATTCAGAACTTGTTCTTGTATTTAAAACTGTTGCAGCATCTCCCCCAGTTAAGTGATCAAAATGTTGGGGCTTAGCAAGTGGCATGTATTTATGATGGTTGGAGAATCCCAGGGTCATGTGATCACCATCTGTAACCTTCCCACCCAGCTTTCAACAAGCAAATTCAATGGGGGAAGCTTGATCTGCTTAACAACCATATGTTCACTTAACAACTGCAGTGATTCGTTTAACCACCATAGAAAAACAGGTTATAAAATTGGGTGCAATTTGCTTAATAACCACCTTGGGTAATGACAGAAATTCTGGTCCCAATTTATAGTTGAGTTGAGAACTATCTGTATATATCTATCTATATCTATATCTATATATCTATATCTATATCTATATCTATATCTATATCTATATATCTATATATCTATATCTATATCTATATCTATCTATAAATATATAGATATATATAGATCAGACATGTCAAACACAAGGCCCGGGGGCCAGATCCGGCCCGCGAAGTGGTTTCATGTGGCCCGCAAAGCCATCCTGGAAATAGTGAGGAAACGGCCACCGCTGCCTTGGCCCTGGCCCAGAGACCCTCCTCCTGCCAGAGACCCTCAGATCTGTCCCACTCCTGCCCAGGCCCCCATAGGCACCCTTGATGCGAACGATGTAGAGCTGGCCACACCCACCCAGGGGGGCCATACGGACTAGCCACGCCCACCCAGTAGGCCATGCCCACTCAGGCCACACCCACCTGGCCCCCTGAGGGCAACCGCAATGCTGATGCGGCCCTCAATGAAATTGAGTTTGACACCCCTGATATAGATTATAGATAGATAGATAGATAGATATAGATATATTTCAATTTTAATTTTTAATTTTAATTTAAATTGAATGCTTCTATTTCTTTATGTTTTAATATGACAATTTTATTGAATGATTGTAAGCCTAAAGTGGCCTTTGGCAAGATGGGTGGCATACAATTTTAATAAATAAATATTCTGCTTCTGACTATTGGTGGTTATAGCCATTGGCTATTGACACTGCAATCCTCTTGGAGAACATTGGGTTGGGATATATATGGAATGGGGTGAATTCCTCCACCTATTTCTCCCAAAGGTGCTTTTTCAAGAGGCAACTGGACTTTCTTGGGTTTTTTCCCCTTGAAAATGTTCGCTTCTGATCCAAGAAGCTTCTTCAGTTCTGACAGAAAGATGGGGAATGGAAGGATTTATATTCCTTGCAGTCCCCTTGGTCGTTAGCACTCACTAGCACCAGATGACTGCCAGGAATGTAAATCCTTCCATTCCCCCAACACTCAATCAGAACTGAAGAAGCTTCTTGGACGAGAAGCAAAACATCTCCAAGGGAAAAAGAAGAAAGTCCAGTTGCCTCATGAAAAAGCCCCTTTGGGACAACCACAACCTGGATGAGTGAGAATCTCCATAGACACTCTGCCTGTTTTCCATTTCCTCCTGGGATTTTCCCAAAATCAGATCTACCCTTCTTCTAGAAGACTAATATTCCAAGTAAAAATAATAAAAATGCCAGCAGAGATGTTAGTGAGGATAGAAGAAGCATGAGATGAAGCAGAGAAAAATTCTGCCTGTGAACTCACCCTGCCCTCCATAATGGATCCTCTGATCTACAGTACTGGGGAGATTTAATCATGAGCCTTACATCTTAGATAAATATTTAACTCTGTTGCTTATTTTTATTTTGATAGTTAGTTTGGACTCATTGCATCTTTGCTGCTGTTTTAAGTTTTTGCTTGTAAGTATAAATATTTGGCCATGATTGATTTTTGCTTTCATGTTTTTTTTAAGTCTTTGTAAGCTGTTGAGGGGCACATAAATACCTTAATAAATACATGTACAGTGTAAATAACATTTTTTGAATAATTCAGATGATAGTAATTTGCTAGCCTACTGCAATCTTGGTCCAACAAAACATTTTGTTTTACTTTGCCTCCCCCTGAAAAATGCAGTTGAAGGCCTTCTAATTTGACTTTCTGTATTACATGAAACATGTGTTATATTCACCAGTAATTATAATAAATCCATTACACTGTGTTTGGCTACAATGCCCAACCTTGATTTCCAAGGCCCACAGGCTGGAAAATTCATCTTGGCAACCTGCTATCATTTCATTCTCATTGATAAAGAATGGGCCCTTATTTCCAGCTTGAATCAGACTTGTTTTAACTAGCCCTTCACTCTTCCGGGATCTTTTAGGAATCACAAATGGCACAATTATGCTACCTCTTGCAATTTTGTTTAATCATCTGCAAAGGAGCTGAAGCATTGGCTCATATACACAGACGATATCAATCTGCCCATGAGGGGTCCTTCTCCAGAACCCACAGCTGAGCCTTCATGATCAAAAAAAGGAGCGCATCCAAAAGCTTTGCTTCTATTTCCCTGAGAAATTAGAGTCAATGGGCAAAGTTTTATTTCTTGCCCCAGGAGAAGATCAGAATAACTCTGCTGGATTAGATCAAAGACCACTGTAGACCCAACGTTTTATATCTCACAATCGGCCAACTAATTGTCATTGGGGTGCACCTAAATAGGAGGTGAAAACACAGACCTCTCCTGTCCTTGTATCGGCATTCAGAGGCACTGAATCCAAGACCAAAAAGTCTTGCTAGACCAGGGGTGTCAAACTGCCGACCTGTAGGCCAGATGTGTCATGTGGAAGCCGCGCCCACCCCATTGCCGGCAATGGCAAAACCGTCCCGATACGTTGCATGACGTCATGTGATGTCGCAAGTTTGACATGTCTGTGCTAGACTGTCCTTCTTGAATTCATCCAACCTCTTTTTAAAAGCCATCCAAGCGAGTTTGGTGTAGGTGCTGGCCTAGTAAATAGGAGATTGTGAATTCTAGTCCTGCTCTAGGTGTAAAAACCAGGGACAAGTGACTTCGGGCCAGTCACTCCCTATTTCAGCCCCACTCACCTCACAGGGTTGTTGTCGTGGGCAAAATAGGAGGAGGAAGGAATATGATGCATGCTCGCTGCCTTGAGTTAGTTATAAAGTAATAAAAACGGGATAAAAATCGAATAAACAAATAAAGTTGGTGGCCATCAGCACATTTTGTGCTACTGAATCCCACTGGTTAATTAGGTGCTGTGAAGTAGTGCTTTCATTTGTCTGTCTTAAATCTTCTTTCAGTCAGATTATTTGGATGATCCTTGTTCCTAAGACTCTTCAGTGAGGGAGAAAACCTTCTCCCTGACATCCACAGTTCTTTTATCATCATCTTTCTAAGCCAAAGAGTGTTAAATGTTCTAGCTCAGTGGTTCTCGACCTGTGGTCTGTGGACCCCCCCGAGGGATGTTGTCACAAGGGGTCTGCGAAGGCTTGAAGAAATGTTATCATTTAAATTTTAAGTTAAGTTTTGGGGGTCCGTGGCCATGACAAAAGGTATTTAAAGGAGGTCTTTGGTGAGGAAAAGGTTGAGAACCACGGTTCTGGCTTGTGCTTAGAGAAATGTTTGGGCCCATTTATTTTGGTTGTCCATATTTACTCTTTTTCTGTCATACAGTATCTGTTTTCAAACGTAACTAAGACTGTATTTCAAATAAAAATGTGTCATAGATTTGTATATCCATTACGATAATGGCAGTTTCATTTTTAATCCTTTTTCTAATGATCCACAGTATGAACAGTTTTCTCTAGTGGTTAAGGCACTAAATAATAATAATAATAATAATAATAATAATAATAATAATAATAATAATAATAATAATAATAATAATAATAATAAGAAGAAGAAGAAGAAGAAGAAGAAGAAGAAGAAGAAGAAGAAGAAGAAGAAGAAGAAGAAGAAGTAGTAGTAGTTGGAAGGGACCTTGGAGGTCATCTAGTCCAACTCCCTACTCAGGCAGAAAACACTATACCATTTTGGACAAATGGCTGTCCAGTCTCTTCTTAAAAATTTCCAGTGTTGGAGCATTCACAGCTTCTGGAGGCAGGTTGTTTCACTGATTAATTGTTCTGTCAGGAAATTTCTCCTTAGTTCTAGGTTGCTTCTCTCTTTGGTTAGTTTCCATCCGTTGCTTCTTGTCCTGTGTTCAGGTGCTTTGGAGAATAGCTTGACTCCCTCTTCTTTGTGGCAACCCCTGAGATATTGGGACACTGCTATCATGTCCCCCACTTGTCTTTCTATTCATTAAACTGGACATACTCAATTCCAGCAACCGTTCCTTATATGTTTTCGCCTCCAGTCCCCCAATCATCTTTGTTGCTCTTCTCTGTACCCTTTCTAGAGTCTCAACATCTTTTTTACATCATGGTGACCAAAACTGGATGCAGTATTGCAAGTGTGGCCTTACCAAGGCATTGTAAAGTGGTATTAACACTTCACATGATCTATAAACTAGGAAACTGAATTCTAGTCCGCATTAAAGCCCGCTGGGTGATTTTCAGCCAGATCCTCTCCCTCAGCCTAACATACTTCACAGGGTTATTGTTATGGAGAAAATAAGAGGAGGAAGGAGTATAAGGTATGTTCATCTCCTTGAGTTATTCATAAAAATCATAAAGGTGAGATTTTTTTTTTTAAAAAAAAAAAAACTAAAATAAATAAATAAATACAATCTAAAACTTCACCTTTTCCCCATTTATTGCATGGTAGATTGATACGAAGGCAAATCGGAAATAAACCTCCATTTGGTTATCAATGACAGACACTTGTAGATACAGAACTTTTAATATACACATTAGAAAACTAGAAATGAATCAGTTGATAACTGAGGAAGAAATATATTTGGCAATTAAACAGTTAAAAGTAGGTAAAGCACCAGGCACCGATGGTTTGACTGCTGTGTATTATAAAAATCTACAGTTTGAGATGATAAAGCCATTAAAGGAACTGTTTCAGACAATTCAAAAGGGGGGAGGAGTACCCCCGTCTTGGAAAACTGCTTTTATTTCTTTAATTCCTAAGGAAGATCAGGATGTTACTCAAGCAAAAAATTATAGGCCAATTTCACTTTTGAATACGGACTACAAGATATTTGCTAAGGTGTTAGCTAGTAGACTTATGAGGGTATTGCAACAGGTGATTCATGGTGATCAAACTGGGTTTATAAGTGGTAGACAAATGAAAAATAATGTGAGACATATAGTTGACTTATTGGAATTTTTGGAAAGGAATAACCAGATCCCTGCAGCATTGATCTTTTTGGATGCTGAAAAAGCCTTTGATCAATTGGATTGGAAATTTCTGTTGAAAGTATTAGATAAAATGAATTTTGGGGATGAATTTTTACAGCCAATTAGGGCAATATACCAGAAGCAAACAGCTCGAATAATTGTTAATAATAGTTTGACTGAAATATGCAATATTGAAAAGGGTACGAGGCAGGGTTGCCCGTTATCACCTTTATTATTTGTTTTAACATTGGAGATATTATTGATTAAAATACGGAATTCGGAAACAATTAAGGGAATTCAAATAAGAGATCAGGACTATAAATTGAGGGCTTTTGCGGATGATCTGGTTATTACTTTGACACATCCAGAAAATTCTGTTATGGAATTGATGGAGTTAATATTTCAATATGGGAAAGTTTCTGGATTTAAGATTAATATACAAAAAACTAAAATTTTATCTAAAAATATGACAGTATCACAAAAGGTTTTTATAGAAAGCTTAACTGGATTTGAAATTGTTGAAAGGGTTAAATATTTGGCGGTAGCTCAGTGGGTTAAGACGCTGAGCTTGTCAACCTGAAGGTCGGCAGTTTGGCGGGTCGAATCCCGAGTGCCGCGTAACAGAGTGAGCGCCTGTTACTCGTCCCAGCTTCTGCCCACCTAGCAGTTCGAAAGCACGTAAAAATGCAAGTAGAAAAATAGGGACCACTACGGTGGGAAGGTAACAGCGTTCCGTGCGCCTTTGGCGTCTAGTCATGCTGGCCACATGACCACGGAGAAGTCCTCGGACAAGCGCTGGCTCTTCGGCTATGAAACGGAGATGAGCACCGGCCCCTAGAGTCGGAAACGACTAGCACGCATGTGCGGGGGAACCTTTACCTTTACCTAGCACCCTCAAATGTTAAATTATATAAAAATAATTATGAAAAGTTATGGAATAAAGTGCAAAAAGAATTGGATAGTTGGAAAAAATTACAACTATCATTATTGGGAAGAATTGCAGCAGTAAAAATGAATGTTCTGCCAAAATTTTTATTTTTGTTTCAAATGATACCCATTCTCAAAAAGGATTCAAATTTGGAGGAGTGGCAGAAGGGTATCAATAAATTTGTTTGGGCAGGGAAAAGGCCACGGGTCAAATTTAAAATTATGCAGGATACACGCGAAAGAGGTGGTCTAAGAATGCCCAATTTTAAATTATATTATGAAGCTGCTGCATTATCAGCTATAAGTGATTGGATTAATTTGACACAGGGGAGACTCTTAAATCTTGAAGGGCATGACTTGTTATTTGGCTGGCACGCATATTTACTATATGACAAAAAGGTAGATAATGTTTTTAAAATGCATATTTTGAGATATGCTTTGTTGAGAGTTTGGAAAAAGCACAGACAAAAATTAAATTATAAGATACCGTTATGGGCAATACCCAAACACGCAATAGAGAATATAAATGTTGGATTTAAACATGATGTGATTACATATAAGGAAATTTTGACTTTGGAGAGGAATGTATGGTGTTTGAAGTCATACAATCTTTTACGAGAAAAAAAGATTGTACAAACTTGGTTTCAATATGGACAATTACAAGCCAGGTGGAAAGAAGATCAGAAGATTGGTTTTTTGAGGGATGATGAAAATCTGGTAAAACAAATTAGAAATCAGGGACCAGCGCATATCAAACGGATATATCTTGCATTGATAGAGATTGACTCAGAAACAGAAATTGTTAAGGACTGTATGATAAAATGGGCACAGAACATTCAGGAAGTCATCACAATGGATACTTGGGAAAAGATCTGGGTGAGAAATGTGAAATTTACCCAAGCTCAAAATTTAAGAGAGAACTTTTATAAAATGTTTTACAGATGGCATTTAGATCCTAGAAAGTTAGCAAGTATGTATCCAAACTATCAGCCTAAATGTTGGAGATGTGGTGGCGAAGACGCAACGTATTTTCATATATGGTGGACTTGCAAAAAGATCAAACCATTTTGGATTAAAATCTGGTGGAATATGCAGAAGATATTCAAGAAAAGGATAAAGTTTTGTCCGCAATTGTTTTTACTGGGTATTATTACTGATACTATTGTGTTGGACATTAATTTGATGTTGAACTTAATTACGGCAGCGAGACTTTTAATAGGGCAATATTGGAAGAAGCAAGAACTGCCGACTTTAGAGGAATGGACTTTAAAAGTTTCCAACCTGGCGGAGATGGCAAAGATTTCAGCATATTTGAAAGACCATTCTCAACAACGATATATTGTGGAGTGGAAGAAATGGATTGATTACATCCAGAATAAATATGGGACTAAAAAGTTTTATTTAGCATTTGAATAAGTATATTGCTTGTAGTCAATTTATAAGAGCTAAAGCGCGAGAGAATTAATAGGTTATTATTGTTAGCATATGGGCGTTTATGATTGGTTATCTTATTTTTTATACCTTGTATCTAGCTCTGGGAAGTCTGGGGTGGGGAGGGGGGGGGAGGGAGGGTAAGAGGGTGGGAGAGGGCGGGGGAGGGGTGGGGAATGGGATGTTATAATTAAAATGTATTGAAAAACTTTTTAATAAAAAAAAAAAAAAAAAAAAAAAAGAAAACTACAACATTGCATTACTTTTCAACATAGTCGTCACTCAAATTGAGGCACTAGTCATAATATCTTAAATTCCTTAGTAGTAGTTGCTCGGTGCCAAATCTAGGCTATGGGGGAGGTGCGATCAAAAACATCCCCATGGAACCGCTTCAAAAGTTCTTGTGTGTGTCTAGCGGTTGTGTGTGCGGGTGAGCATCATGGTGAACCAACACCACACCAGAAGTTAGCATGCCCCAACTCTTATTATGGATGGCTCGTTTCATTGTAGACTTCTGAACTGATGGTCAAACCACGCTCCATGAACTTCACTACCATACTCCTTTGCCATCTTCACCACACTTCTGGTGTAGTGTTGGTTCACAATAACCAAACGGAGGTTTATTTCCAAATTGCCCTCGTACTTCCGTTCAGCTCTTCACTGTAACACCAAGTACTTTTTCACAGTTGGATATTTCAGACAGTATTTTTATAAATGTAAAGTTAGGAACGCGGTGGCTCAGTGGGTTAGGACGCTGAGCTTGTCAATCAGAAGGTTGGCAGTTTGGCAGGTCGAATCCCGAGTGCTGCGTAGCAGAGTGAGCACCTGTTACTCATCCCAGCTTCTGCCAACCTAGCAGTTCGAATGCACGTAAAAATGCAAGTAGAAAAATAGGGACCACTACGGTGGGAAGGTAACAGTGTTCCGTGTGCTTTTGGCGTCTAGTCATGCCGGCCACATGACCACGGAGACGTCCTCGGACAAGCGCTGGCTCTTCAGCTTTGAAACGGAGATGAGCACCGGCCCCTAGAGACAGAAACGACTAGCACGGGGGGACCCTTTACGTTTACCGTTAGGAAATTTTGCCTCAGTTGAATGTCATGTTACAAAAGCCAGTTTGGTATAATGATTAAGGCACCAGGCTAGAACCTGAGAGACTGTAAGTTCTAGTCACACCTTAGGGATAAGACCAAACTGGGTGACCCTGGACCAGTTATTCTCTCTCAGCTCTGGGAAAGGAAGCAATGGCAAACCATTTCTGAAAAACCTTGCTAAGAAAACTGCAGGAACTTGTCCAGGCAGTCTCTTAGAAATGGGCATGATTGAATGGAAGAATTTTTTTTACTTAAATTGAATTTTGCCATGTGGTTAATTGGTAGCCCAGTTTAGAGAAATCTTTCTCTTCACAACTGCTTTTATTCTGGGTATATTAGAGATAATACTTGTTGTATTGTTTTTAAAAAACCTTGTGAACCGCCCTGAGTCCTACGGGAGAAGGGCGGTATATAAGTCTAATAAAATAAATAAAAAATAAATAGTCCATTTGAAGTAAATTTTGCTCATCCAACCCTGATTTTAAAAAAAGTATCCCCTGAAAGTCCCCTCCTATCAGAGATACATTGGAAGGGGTTGCAGACATTCTTAGTGGCTGCTCCTTCCTTTGTAACAGCTTACTCCCCCCCCCCCCCCCAAGCAAAAACAACTTTCCGGAAGGTAGTAAAAATCTGCGTTTTCTAGAAAATCTTTGGAGATTAAGCAATTAGAGGAACACTCGTGTCATTACCACTTATTATGGCTTTATTGTATTTTTGTTCTATTATTCCTTGTATTGTGTTCTGCTTGTGTAGAACACCTCTTGGGTGAGGTGGTTTATCAAACAGACAGAGGATAGACAAATAGAAAGACAAATAGACAGACACTAGATAGATAGATAGATAGATAGATAGATAGATAGATAGATAGATAGATAGATAGATAGATAGATAGACAGACAGATAGAAAGATAGACAGATAGACAGACATATATGATAGAAGATAGATGAGAGATGATAAATAGATGATGATGATAGATAGACAGACAGAGAGATATGATAGAAGATAGATGAGAGAGAGATGATAGATGATGATGATAGATAGATAGATAGATAGATAGATAGATAGATAGATAGATAGATAGATATAGATAGACAGATAGTAGATGATACACAGATGATATGGATAGATGAGAGAGAGAGAGAGAGAGAGAGAGAGAAGTCAATCTGTATGTGTATGCGACTATTCCTGATAGCCAGAATCTCCCTATAGCAAGTAGTTGTGAAACAAATTTTATTATAACATAAAGATTTATTTACAGGAAATATATGATATGAAGAGCAAATCCTAGCATTTAGGAAAGCTACATCTTATTAAGAGAGTCAGAGACTCCAAGCATGCATGGTTGGAAGGAAAAGCAGAAGGGAAGGACTTCAGGCTAACCATCTCTCAGATCAAAAGCAAGCAGAGTGATAGGCAAATTAGGGACTGTATAGCCATCTGAGCCCCCTTGTCTCCCTCTGCTTGGTAGGTCATGAGCCACTGAAGATGAATGGCGCTGGATTTGACCTTCAGCACTAATGGCTATAGGACAGTGTAGTGCAGTCAGCGAATGTGGGATGTGTGGATTGAATTCAGGTGGAACAACAGTGAAAACCTGTACGAAAAAATCCTTCTGAGGACTACATTCAGAGTTATAAATATCCCTCAGGAAAAACAATCCATTAGGGAGCTGGACTCGGTCTACCCTGGGCCACTGAAACTTGTTAGGAAATTTTACAAGTGTGATGAACTGAGCTTGGCACCTTCCGAGAAATAATCTTGACAGATTCATAAAAAATTAGAAACTCAGAGAAATGAAGTGGACAAATTCACCCATCCTTAGCGTGACCTTGTGCCAGCCCCCTCTGGGCTGACGAATTGCTTTAGAAGTCCTTTGCCTCTCTGTGATTCCTTGGAGTGAGTCCAACCGGTACCCTAGAGGTCCCAAAGCTTTGGCCCAAGACCATCTCTATTAAAAAAAATACAGAGGTAGATCTGTTTATACAGCAGTGCTCAAGCCAAACACATGGCTTTATTCTGATGTGGCCTTCAATGAAACACTTGAAGGTTTGCAGCAGGGCCCATGTCCGTTCCCATTAGTTACACTTCTGAACCTAGACAAGGGGGGGGAAAAAACATTCAGGCTTTTTCCTTAGTTCCCCTCTTTTCAGACAGAAAGACGATCCAAGTTATACATCCTGATGTCACAGCAAAGGACTTTCTCTCTTTGCCACGGTCACACAAACATTTCTCTGCTTCAGACGCTGGAAACTCAAAGCAGAAGTTCTCCCACCCCCAGATCCCAAACTGGTATCCAGGAGACAAGCCAAAAAACAGACTTTCTGATCCATTCAGGACTTCTAAACACTAATCCTCTGTGTCTCTCTCCTCCCGGAGCCAATTCTTGCCTGCAGCCCATTCAGCCTGGCACAGAGTTTTCTTGCAAGCTTCATTTAAAGAACAGGGTGGGGAAGGCAGGGGGAGGAAAAAATCATTAAAAAGAAAGGTTGGGGGGGAAAAAAGTAGACTTTCCTTCCTGTCCCAATCTTGGTCTGGAGTGGAGAACTGGGTATGTTTGGTATCTTTGGAGCAGTGTGAAGACAGGGCTTTCACTGAGGACGGATGCCCGCCTGTCATAGCTTGGAGCGTTCATTTACAAACCGTAGAAGCCATTCATAAGTTGCCAGGCCTGGATGCCGAGGGCAGCTTCACCCCAGAGGAAACTGCAAGAGGCTGAGAAAGGTAGCAAAGCAGGGAGGGGCAGGCAGAAAGGAAGGAAGGAGGAGGAGGGAGAGCTGAGTGAGGCAGGGTAGTAGAGGGGTTAGTGCTGGACCAAGGAGCCAGGCGTGAAAGATTCCCTCCTGACAGGATTGTTGTAAAAATCAAAGCAACTTGTCAGCCTTCCTGATGAATTTGATGCAGGGTGGGTCAGAGTAAAAATTAAGAGGAAAGTGGTGGGGATGGGGACGCCGTTCATTTCATTTCATTTGTGTCCCAGTCAGTCCTGAAGGCTCTGAACTGTTAACAATCTTGCCATTAAAACGAAATAAAAAAAGGGAAGGGAAGGGAAGGGATCACAATAGGTCCCCACAGCAAAGTCCAAATAGGAAACTTACCATTCAAAGCTAGTCTTACAGATCCAGACCCACAAAGATCAATCCTGGGTCCTAAAAATATTTCCATTCATAACTGAATGAAGGAGTGGAGGGAATTCTTATCAAAGCGAGGTGGAACAATTGCTATTCCAGGATACCGAAAGGAAATTTGAAACCATGTTTGTTTTGAGTGAACGGGCTAAAAGTAATAGAATGAAATTGAACAAAATACAAGAGATCAGGTCCTTAGGAAACGAAATTCAAACACAGGTAAATAGAATGAGGTTATTTGGCACAGTAATGGTGCTTATGAAAAAAAAATTCTAGAACAGTATTTATCTGTTTAATTAATTTATTATTTCAATTTATATAGCCACCCACCTAAAGTACACAACTCCAGACAATGTGTGTGTGTGTGTGTGTGTGTGTGTGTGTATACAATATAACAATCATATAATAGTAGCTATTTGCAAAATAAATGTGAGATCTAGCTGTGAAAGAGGTAAATGCAGTTTTAATTTGCATCAGCAGAAATGTAATTTTCACATCGTAAGATGCTATTGTTCTTTTTTTACTCTGCTTTTGTCAGACCTTATCTTGAGTATTACACACAATTCTGGGTACTACAGTTTCAGAAGGACTCAAAGAAATTGGAACAGGTTCAGAGAAAAACAACAGAAGATAACGCTAGAGAGTTAGAAAGCTCTGTGCAGTAGTAGGCATGTTACATCTTGAGAAAAGAAAACAATGGGGGAATAATACTCTTTAAATAATAATAATAATAAAGGATAATACTCTTTAAATAATTGAAAGCATGTCTCAGTAAAAAAAAAAAAGTCCAAGACTTATTCTCTCTCATTCCCAAGTGCAGGACATAACATAATGGAAGGCATTTTCTCACTGAATCCTGAAGGGGGAAAAACACTTCCTAACATTTTGATGGTGGAATGAAGCACCCAAAATAACGTCTTGCTCTCCTTCACCATATGTGTTGAAATGGGAGGCTAGACAGCTATTTGTCAGGGATGTTTTAATCTAGATTCCTATACTGAAAAGGGAATTGGAGTCCATAGTTTAAAGCAGTGCTCCTCAATTGTGATCACTTTAAGAGGTCTGGACTTCAACTCCCAGAATTCCCTAGCCACACATGCTGGCTGGAGAATTCTGGAACTTTGTTTTATTTTTTTATGTTAGAGTTGAAGTCCACACCTCTTAAAGTGGCCAAGGTTGAGAAGCACTGATCTCAATGATCTTTTCCAATTCTATGATTTATTATTCTAAGTAAATAAATACAGTAGCATCCAATTTGTCCTGCTCCCTAGGCCTTTAAAACCAGAAACCTTCTACAGCAGACATGTCAAACACAAGGCCCGGGGGCCGGATCCGGCCCGCGAAGTGGTTTCATGTGGCCCGCGAAGCCATCCTGGAAACAGTGAGGGAACGGCCCCCACTGCCATGGCCCCGGCCCAGAGAACATCCTTCTGCCAGAGACCCTCAGATCTGTCCCACTCCTGCCCAGGCCCCCATAGGCACCCTTGATGCGAAAGATGTAGAGATGGCCAAGCCCACCCAGTAGGCCATATGCACTCTAGCCATGCCCACCCAGTAGGCCACGCCCACCCTGGCCATACCCACCCGGCCCCTTGAGGGCAACTGCAATGCTGATGCGGCCCTCAATGAAATTGAGTTTGACACCCCTGTTCTACAGCATGCCCGTAACTATGACGATAAAGTTTCCAACATTCCCCAGTTCAGTGCTCCTAGATGTGCTAGACTGCAGTGCTTGTCACACCAAGCCTGTGTGGATACTGTCAAGGGTTTATGGGAACTGTAGTTCAATACCTTTGAAGGTCTTTAGGCATACATATAGACAGAGCTGCAGTTAAAGCCTTATTAAAAATCTGAGAAAGTTGATTACAGAAGGAAAAATTAGAAAGAAAGAATATATCAGGGATGAATGCCATATACACAAAAATCTGAGTTAGGCTTAATTTGACCAAACTCTAGGGCAGGAACCTGTTTCAAATATTAGAGATTAACTCTTAAACAAGTAAGACTCTCTTGATCCCAGGGATAACGAAGAGAATTTATTCTGGCATCAGGGTTGGCTAGACTGTAGTCCTCTTCATTGCGTTTGCATGCATGTATGTGACTGTGCCTGCATTCGCATATTTGCCACCCAATTATTTGGGGAAAATCATTAGAAATTAATTTGGAGGAAAAAGAAGTGTGAAAGGTACGGTGGGTGATAATTACATTTAAAAAATAATTTGCAGCAGAAGGGATGACAGAACCTAGGGGTGAAATGAAAAGGGGGATCAGCCTAGAATCCCAATGTAGTCATAAGAGAATTAACTCCAATTGCCCTCAGGTCTTAGCAGAAAAGATTCCTGAGAATAGGCTTCTGGCAATAAATAATTTTAGTTGAACTTCACCTATTGACCTAGTCTTTCACACCTGACAGAATTCCTAGGTGCACCATTCTCTTCTGCTCATTACCGAGGGGCAGTGCTTTTTTTGTAAAAGAAAAAGGTGCCGGAACTCACACATGTCATACAACCCACCTTGCCTACCCTACAAGGTTCCATCCAAAAAAGGTGCCGGAACTCCGTTCTGAGCGTTCTATGAGAAAAAAAATGTCCCTGCTTAAGGGACATTAAGAGACCAAAGTTACGATGGTGACCCCAATCTGGTTTGCTTCCAAGCAATTCGATGTTCCTCTGCCAGGTTTAGAGACTCAGCCTAGTGAAAATCCTTAGTAATGAATTTGGAGCGAAAAGAAATGTGAAAGATACAGTGGGTGATAATTACATTTAAAAAATAATTTGTAGGAGAAGGGACGGCAGAACCTGAGGATGGAGTGAAAACGGGGTGGAGTAAAAAGGGGGATCGGCGTAGAATCCCTACATAGTCACAACAAGAGAACTAAGTCTAACGGCCCTTGGGGCTTAGCAGTATTGTTTCGTAAGGAGAACCATACAATAACCTTTGCCACACTTGCCTCCAGTTGAAATCTAGATCTTAATACTGTTGGGAGTGGGGACTAAAACCAATCTGCCCAATTCCTGCGAGGGAAAGTTGGAGCAGCTTTCCAACTTTTGAAAAAGCAGGATTTAACTGCAAGCAGCAACAATCTCCATTTGCCCAGAAGAACCTTGAAACGTTAGCATCTTCATTCGGATCCTATTGCCTATTTTAGGCTGGATGGGGTGGGGGGAGTGTGATTTCTTCCCAGCAATGGCCAGCTTCTGTGACATGGATTCCCCCTGCTGGTTCACAAGATGAATCTTGGACAGTGGCGAAGATTTTTGGCTTGGTCTCTACGAAGAGGCAAAGTGGGGATTGCTGAATATCTTCCAGGGCCAGGCAACTTTCCAAAAGACACAAAAGCTCCCCCAGCTTGTTCTCCAAAATTAAATACAGAAATTAGTCAGTTCCCTCATTATAAGCACCTGGGAACCAGAGAACCCTTTAATCCCCTCTATAGGGTGCTTTTTTTTTTCTTTTCTTTTTTTTTACAAAGCTGCTGGGCAAAAGAAAAGTCACATCCATCCAAAACTCACTGGGGATTCTTTGGGGAGGGGGTGTCTTGTTTCAGCTGGAGGATCAGAACTAGGACTCTGTTAAACACACACACACACACTAGAGCATGGGTCTTTGGAGAGTAAAGCACAGCATTCTTAGGAATTGGCTGATATTGATCCATCACCAGGCAACCATGACTTAGCAAACTAAAAAACAGCTCAGTAACCCTCTGGTAAAAAAAAAAACTTCTAAAAGACACACATAGAGATACACACACACATACATACAATGCCGGTTCTTTACAGGCAATAAGTGAGATGGAAGGTTGCAAACAGGAACATGCTTTATTGAAATAAACAGGAACAGAACTGAAACAGTGGCTGCTACACAGCTACTTATATGGTTGGCCACTAGGCGGTGGCCACTAGGTTTAAAGGAACCCATTCCCACCCGAAATCTACCAATGATCTTCTTGGAGACAAGTGTGGCTTAGTCAGTGACCATTACACAGACACACATTGAGCAACCTTTAAAGGTAAAGGTAAAGGTTCCCCCGCACATGCGTGCTAGTCGTTTCCGACTCTAGGGGCCGGTGCTCATCTCCGTTTCATAGCCGAAGAGCCAGCGCTTGTCCGAGGACATCTCCGTGGTCATGTGGCCGGCATGACTAGATGCCAAAGGCGCACGGAACGCTGTTACCTTCCCACCGTAGTGGTCCCTATTTTTCTACTTGCATTTTTACGTGCTTTCGAACTGCTAGGTGGGCGGAAGCTGGGACGAGTAACAGGCGCTCACTCTGCTACGCGGCACTCGGGATTCGACCCGCCAAACTGCCGACCTTCAGATCGACAAGCTCAGCGTCCTAACCCACTGAGCCACCGCGTCCCTTTCCTCAGCTCAGCGTCCTAACCCACTGAGCAACCTTTAAGCAGTATTTAAACAGACACGTGAATCAGTACAAGTAAAAATCCCAATACATTACACCCCTCCCCTCTAGAATGTACACACATTATTTAATAACATAGTCTTGGAGATATTTCGGTGGTCTGCGAGAACATTCAGAATGCCTGGGGGTTCCGGGCGACTCCTGGTCTACCTGCTTGCCTGCCAGGCTGAGTGGACCAGGACTCATGGGTTCAAGTGAGTCAAATTGACTCGAGTTCCTTAGGCTGGCCATTCCTGCTCAGCCCAACCCAAGGTCCAGTGTGGTAGGTGGGTCAACAGAGTTGCTGCACTGTTCGGGTTGTCCCTCCTCATCTGGAGACCCCATTTGCACTTCTGGACTGTGTTCATGTACGGCCACTTCCCCCTTGTAATGTCTGAAAGAGTCCTCAGAGCGTGTGAACTGCTGTGTTAGACTGCTGGCTGCCGGCTCTTGTTGGGCAATTGCTTTGAGTTTCTCCAGAGGGTTGCAAGGACTGAAAAAAACAGCCCATTAAATTAACCATGAAGGGTAACACATTTCTTTCTAGAAAGTGCTCAGGAAATTTAGAGAACACCCTGGAACTAAAGGCAAATGCTAAAAACTTGTGTTGGCCCATCTTCTTTGCAAGAGCAACTTGTGAGTTTTAAAAAAAGGCTTCTTTGTCCCTTGCGTTTGCTCATAGTTTCAACCAAAGGGTTTTTCTGAAACCACCCAGTTTTTTTTTCCAGTGCACGATGTGAAAAACACTTGTTGAAGAGAAAGAGGGATAATTAAAGAAATGGGATGGCTAGTTCTTTTTTTTTAAAAAAAATATTTCCAGCTAAAAGAGGAGAAACTTGTTTAATAACTCACTGAAAACTCATCTGGCCTACATGGAAATATGAAAGAAACATTGCCTTTTGAATATCCACTTTTCGTACTGCCATTAAATATAGAGAAGCCCAGTGCTTTTTTTGTAAAAGAAAAAGGTGCTGGAACTCACACGTCATACAACCCGCCTTGCCTACCCTAAAAGGTTCCATCCAAAAAAGGTGCCGGAACTCCATTCTGAGCGTTCTATGACAAAAAAAGCCCTGGAGAAGCCTATATAAAGGGAAATAAAATACTGGCTTTAAAAGGACTTTAGGAATTAAGTATTCCACAAGGATACATCCATAATCTTCATGGGCGTTCAGGATGGTGCACATTACAAGTTGAGGGCTAACTTACAATATGGTAGCAATAGCACTTAAGACTTATATCCCGCTGCATAGTGCTTTCTTTACAGCTCTCTCTCAGCAGTTTACAGAGTCAGCATATTGCCCCCAACAATCTGGGTCCTCATTTTACCCACCTTGGAAGGATGGAAGCTGGTCAGGACTGAACTGCTGGCAGTTGGAAGAGTTAGCCTGCAGTATTGCATCCTAAGCACTGCACCAGCATGGCTCTTTCCATCCACTTAGTGACCAGTTACAATAGCACTGGGAAAAGTGACATAGGGTCATTTTGCACACTGACCACCATTACAGCATCCCCGTGGTGATTGATCAAAATTTGGATGCTTGGCAACTACCATGCGTTTATGATAGTAGCAGTGTCCAGGGATCGTGCAATCACTCGCCTTTTGCGACCTGCTGACAAGCAAAGTCTATGGGGAAGCCACATTCGCTTAACAACCATCTTACTAACTTGAACAACCGCAGCAATTCGTTTAAGAACTGTGGCAAGAAAGGTTATAAAATGGAGTAAAACCCACTTATCTGTCTTGCTCAGCAACGGTAACATTAAACTCAATTGTGGTCGTAAGTCGAAGACTCGCCTATATGAAGACTCGCCTATATAAAGGAAGAGGAAGGAGAAAGGAAAGGAATCTACAGCTCTATCCTGCACAGAAAAAGAGATAAAAGATGCAGAATCAAAGCTGTTGGAATGGGGAATGGTAGAAGAGAGGAATAATTTTTCCAACGATGTCACTAATTGCAATAAAAGAGGTCAGCACAAACTTTAGATCAGACGTGTCAAACACAAGGCCCGGGAGCCAGATCCGGCCCGTGAAGTGGTTTCATGCGGCCCGTGAAGCCATCCTGGAAACAGTGAGGGAACGGTCCCTGCTGCCTTGGCCCTGGCCCAGAGACCCTCCTTCTGCCAGAGACCCTCAGATCTGTCCCACTCCTGCCCAGGCCCCCATAGGCACCCTTGATGCGAACGATGTAGAGCTGGCCACGCCCACCCAGTAGGCCATACACACTTTAGCCATGCCCACCCAGTAGGCCACGCCCACCCAGGCCACATCCACCCGGCCCCCTGAGGGCAACCGCAATGCTGATGCGGCCCTCAGTGAAATTGAGTTTGACACCCCTGCTTTAGATTAAGTCTTTGCTTTCCAGCTCTTATGCACCTCGGTATCTTCCGCCCACTTCCTGCACGCAGCTGGCCACTGGGTTGACAGTGTTAAAAGCCTAGTGTCTATGGCTGCTTCTGCTGGGTAGGGAGGGCAATTACATAAGTCCATCACTCCTGTTGAGGTTCAAGAGAATAATTAAGATCCTTTTGAGGAAGCTTTCCAAGGCTGGGCTGAAAATTACCTAATGCCAGGGTAAGGCCTGAAGGAAGGTATATGCCATTCATCGCATGAGTGTATCTGTTTACACCCTCCTACGCATTTTTCCCCTAAGTGATTTCATGTTGAAACCATGTCTCTTCAAATGCAAGCACAGCCAAGAAGCTTGCGAAGGCAAGGAGATTCCGCCTGTTTCCAGCTAGATGCCAACTTAGGACAATGTCCATAAGTTAAAAAGAGAACACATAGCACAATCCGAAATTAAGTAGCCGACAGATTTAATTTCAGAAAGGGTCCACAGACAGAACCGGAAACATCACACTACCTGCTTTTTTGTTCTTTCAAACTAGACTAGAGAAAAGGCAATTTAATTGGAGATGGAAGAAAGTCTCTGAAGCTATAAAAAAGATTAAACCAGGGACCAGATGGATTACCAGGCTCTTATTACAAATGCTTTGAGGATGAACTTTTACAAACCCTCCAAAATGTGAACTCTTCATCTTAGGAGGAGATAAAAGCCAAAGTCCTAGAAAGAGGCTAATATGGAATATAGAAAAATACTGAATACTGAAAAAAGGACAACATTTAACTTACACAAAAACCTATATAGGTAGTCCTCAACTTACAACCATAATGGAGCCTGCCCATCAGGGCTGTGAGCTGTGATGACTACAAAATGGGTATGTCACGTGACATTTTTTTACCTTTTCTGCAGTGGTTATTAAGTAAATCCATGGTTGTGAAGTAAACACTGTGGTCATTAAGCCGAACTAATGATTTGATATGGGTCTGGTTTAGCCAAAAAACATAAATGCTGATTTTCAGTGAAACATGGTCATGATTGTGAGATGCAGAAAAAGGCTGTAAATGCAGCCATGTTGCCAAGCACTCAAGATTTTGCCATGTGACCACAGGGAGGGGTAACCACTGAAACTTTGAATTGTTGTCATAATTGGCCACAAGGTAAGTCAATCATAACTTTAAAGTCAAGGAGTACCTGTAGACCAATATTCATTATTGAACAGTGATTGTAAGTTATTTACAAAGATTTTAGCAGATAGAGTGAAAGCAATTTTGTAACAATTTAATCATGAAGATCCATGTGGATATTTTACCTTAAAAAATTAAGAGATATCATGATCATATGAGATATTATTGAATATTTGGAATAGCATAATGAAAAACAATCAGCATTACTGTTTTATATGTGACAAAGCCTTTGATAATTTGAACTGGCCCTTTACGTTTAAAGTTTTAGAAGATCAGAACATTGGAGAGAATTATATAAAATGGGTAAAATTAATTTTACAAATTATTGTAAATCAAGATTTAACAAAACTTTGTAGGATACAAAAGAAACAAGACAAGACTGACCATCATTCCCCCTTTTGTTTATTTTGGTTCTTGAAGTATTGAATAGAGATACAAGGCAAACTGAGAGGATACTGGGTGTACTGAGTCCTTCGGGAGATAGGGCGGCATATAAGTCCCATAAAATAAATTTAAAAAAAAACAGGAGATGGAGCTTTTGCAGACCATTTGGCACCGGTTCTTTGAAGGGGTCTACAACATTAATGAAGAAATTAAAAGAATTAGTGCTTTAGCTATTTTAGCTATTTTTAAAATTAATAAACAGAAGACAAAAGATACTGGCAATATGAAGATACAATAAGTCAAAAAGAATTGATCAACAAAACGGGTTTGAAGATTGAGAAAAAGTTAAAATATTGGGGTATTAATTCAACAAATATGAGTTTTCAAAGTATTAATGTTTAGACATGGAATGAAGTTAAAAAGGTATACCAAGAGGGGGAAAATTACAAATTCTTTGGGGAAAATTTCTATGATTAACGTTTTACCTAGAATGTTATTTTGGTTTCAAATAATACTGTTTTGACAACTGATGTACTATTTAAACAGTGGCAGAAAGACATCTCTAAATTTGTGTGGCAAGCTAAAAACCACGAGTTACATATAAAGTGTTACAAGACGCTAAAGAAAGATTTGAATTAGATGAAATGGTAGATCAGTGGTTTTTCAAACTTTGTCTTCACCAAGGACCTCCCTATAAATACTTTTTGTGGCCAAGGATCCCCAAGACTTAACATTTAAATCATAACATTTCAAGCCCTCACAGAGCCACTGTGATGACACCGTGCCCCACCCCCCCGCAAGGGTCCATGGACCACAGTTTGAGAACCACTGTGGTAGATCATAGAGAAACGAAAGCTGTGTTGTAAAGACTTCAATGTAAATTTATATTCATATCTGCTGCAAAGAAGTCAGAATCACTCCTCTACCTTTTTCTTTTTTCTTTCTGCACTTTTGGCTTCGCCCGTTTTTTTATTCTGTACCTGTTTCTTTCTTTTTCCTTACTTCAGAGGTCCCCAGCCTTTTGGGCACCAGGGACCATTTCCATTAAGAGAGATTTTTTTGAGGACAGGAGAGTGTGTGGTTTTGTGTGCTACCTGCATCCCGCTTATTTCTGCAGACCGGTTGCTGGCATGCTGCAGCCCGGTACCAGTCTACAGACCAGGGGTTGGGGACCTCTGCCTTAATTGTGTTTATCTCTTTATCTGAAACCTCTAATAAAATTATCTTAAAAGGGGGGGGGGCAACTTGACCATCTGAATGGCTTCTCTCATTCATCAAGAACTCAAGGAGACCAAGGTTTCCTATCAGATTCCAAAGGTAAGGAGCGCCAACGGTACGAAAACACATCATTTATTTGCCTGTCTGCATAGAAGTGGAACTTGCAAAAGACTCATAGAGCAGAGTGCATTTGTACTGACGCAGGCTACTACTGCGTTTCCCCCGAAAGTAAGACCTACCCTGAAAATAAGCGCCAGCTTGATTTTGGGGGGTTGGGTATAATATAAGCCCTACCCCAAAAATAAGCCCTAGCTTTGGGGTGAGGCACACCCCTAAAAATCAAGCTAGGGCGAAGGTGGGAGTGTGGAGCTGTCTCACGTGCCCTGCACCCACTTACCTTGTAGCCAGGCTTCTCCTCGCCGGCCCACTTCTTTTCCCGTGTCCACAGGCCTGCATTTCACAGTCAGGCCTTTCCAGAAGGCCTCTGCAGTCGAGAAATCAATCCATAACTCCGTTCTCCAAGGCTTTTGCAGTTAAGAACTGAGCTATACATTGAATCCATTGCTCAGTTCTCGGCTGCGCAGGCCTTCCGGAAAGGCCTCTGATGGCGAAATGTAGGCCAGAGCTCCGTTCTCAGTTGCAGAATGAAGCTGCTCCTTCAGCCGCAGAAGAAGTGGGCTGGCTGGCTGGCTGGGGCTGTCGGTGCCAGAGGTGAGTGGAAAAGACATGCCCCGAAAATAAGACCTGGTGCCTCTTTTGGAGGCAAAAAACAAAGAACAAAAAAACCGGTCATATTTTGGGGGAAACACGGTAGTCCACTGGGCGATTCTGCAAAATGACTTTGAGGAAGCATTTATGTTCAAGGAACATCCTTTTATTATTCTTTTAAGACTTCGAGAAGGGCTAAACTCTAGGCTAATTTCCCTTCAACACTATATAGAGCATGGGGAAGGTGACAGCCAGCATGGCACATGTGAAGGCTGTACTGTAGATGGAGTGCTTCTTCATTTGGGCTTCCAACCTCCTCTCGGTATTGCACAATTCAAGAACCACCTCTTCCGCCTCTAAAGCCTGGCTCCTCGCTTCTGAGGGAAGGCCAAGTAATCCCCTTTCCTCAGGTACAGACTGAGGTATAACTTTAATGTTCTGTACTTCACGAACCATCTGCCCTAAGTTTTTTTCCAAATTACTAAGCTGCTCTTGCAAGCTTCCGAGGAATGAGCTGATTTGTTTAGAGTAGACCAGCTGCTCCTTCACAGAAACCAAAAGAGGGTCTATTTTTAGTGAGGTGCTCGATCTGTCTTTAGTCAAGGAAGCCCCTTCTCCTTCCTGCGACGTCACCACGGCAAGTTGCAGGATGTTCTTCAGACTGGCAATGAGGTCACCGAGATCCTGTTGTTGGGAGTGATAGGCAGTGGCTTGATCTCGGATGGCTTCCTGTAGGCTTGCTGGGCCCTTTTGGGCTTCGAAAACTAAGGCTTTTAATTCTTGCAACCTAACTCGGTTGATGTAAGTGGAGCCCAAGACCCCAATCACGGCCCCCAACACCGAGCCAATAATGGACCAGTTCTTTGTCTTCTCGGCTCTCGTTCTCTCTTTTTCATGACTTTCCCTCACAGCAGCAGAGAAGAGAGAGAAGGCTTCCCGCTCAGATTCTTCGGCTGTTAGGTAGTTGATCCGATGCCTTTTCTCTTCCTGTAAGAAAGCCAACAGCTCTTATGAAAAGCCATCGCCCCCACCACAAGTCAGCAGTTATGTTAAAAGCCTGAAGAAACAGAATAAAAGAAACCCAATGCATCAGACAAGATGGAATGAAGTCGGCCCCGTTTTACCACTCCCTGCTCACGTGCCTTTTTCAAGTATTTGCTAACTATTCAATATCAAGTATTTGATAGTTAAAGGTAAAGGTTCCCCCACACATGCGTGCTAGTCGTTTCCAACTCTAGGGGCCGTTGCTCATCTCTGTTTCAAAGCCGAAGAGCCAGCGCTTGCCGGAGGACGTCTCCGTGGTCATGTGGCCGGCATGACTAGACGCCAAAGGCGCACGGAACGCTGTTCCCACCGCAGTGGTCCCTATTTTTTTACTTGCATTTTTACGTGCTTTCGAACTGCTAGGTTGGCAGAAGCTGGGACGAGTAACAGGCGCTCACTGTGTTACGCAGCACTCGGGATTCGACCCGCCAAACTGCCGACCTTCTGATCGACAAGCTCAGCATCTTAACCCACTGAGCCACCGCGTCCCTTATCGATCAGAAGATCAGCAGTTTGGCGGGTCGAATCCCGAATGCCATGTAGCAGAGTGAGCGCCTGTTACTCGTCCCAGCTTCTGCCAACCTAGCAGTTCGAAAGCACGTAAAAATGCAAGTAGAAAAATAGAGACCACTCCGGTGGGAAGGTAACAGCATTCCGTACGCCTTTGGCGTCTAGTCATGCTGGCCACATGACCACGGAGACGTCCTTGGACAAACATTGGCTCTTCGGCTTTGAAACAGAGATGAGCACCGGCCCCTAGAGTTGGAAATGATTAGCACGCATGTGCGGGGGAACCTTTACCTTTACCTCTATTTGAAGTTGGAAGCAGGAAAGAAATATCTCACCTATCGGTTTCTGCAGGTCAAGGTGCTGAAAAACACACAAGTGGGACCATTTGCTTTTTTATTTTACTTTTTTCCAACCTCTAAGGCATGCTGATCTGCCTGCAGATTTGCTGTCGGGGGTCATCAGTGTGTGATCTTGGCTTAAAACTTTAAAGTAAATGCATTCTGTGGTTTGACAGATAGTCCTCAAATTACAATTCAGTCTGGAATTTCTGTCACTAAGTGATGGAGTTGAAGAGGGCAGGTCTGAGAGGGTACACAGGGACGTGAAATGAATCAGGGAAGCTGTGCGAGGATATGGTGCAAGTTGGGGATGGTGCAAAGGTTGCAAGGAGTTTTAGGGAAGGCGTAGCATGGGTCAGGTAGGATGATGGTGCAGCATGAAAATCGGGGAAGGTATGTAAGGGTGTGAGGGAGGGTGTGAGAGGTGTGGAGAGGGTGAGGAAATGGTGGGCAAGGGGGTGCACGAATGGCAGAGTCCCTCTGTAAGGGAGATGAGCAGTTGAAAACTGTGATAAATAAATGCATAAAACTAAATAAATGGCGAGAGTCAGAGGGGGTGAGAAGACGAGAGAGACGTGGTACTGTGCGGGGGGTGCAAGTGGGTTGGGGAAAATATGCAAGCTGCAATGTGATCAGGTGCATGAGATTGTAAGAGAGTACACGAGAGGCACATGGCAGGGGTCAGGGAGGGCACAAGAGAGTGTGCAAATGACATAATCAGGGTTGGAGGGGGTGCACGAAGTGCAAAAGAGATGCAGTGTGGCTCAGGAGGGGGGGTGTAGATGCATAGGAAATGTGGGTAAGGGAGGACATGTGAGGGTGTACCACAGGTCAAGGAGGATCCGTGGGGATGCACAAGTGACCACAGTGGCAGAAGAGCAGAGGTATTGGATGATTAAGCAGTTGGGGGACACTGACTCCAGTGATCTGCAACATTCCCTGCCGGCTTTCCCATAGACTTTCTGGGGAAGCCAGCAGGGAACTATACAGATGGCAAATGTGATTGCCGAGCACTGCAAACAGTCATAAGTGCAAAGACCTAGATCATGATTGCATGACCATGGAAGTGATGGGAAGGCTGCAACTGCAAGGACCAGTTGTAATCACGAATGGCGGAGTCCCTCTGTAAGGGAGATGAGCATTTAAAAATGTGTTTAATGTTCTGGTTTTGGTGGGGAGAAAAAGAAGTCACTGTTGGAGAGACAATAATGTTTATGGCTTTGAAGAAAATGTCCAGAAATGATTGGGAGAAAAGGCAGGACACAAAATCCAATAAATCAATAGGAATCAAATCACGAACTCTTGCCAGAAATGTTCTATACACTGACCAGGTTCACATATTTTCTTAACTAAAGTTTGTTTAAATAAATGACAAGAAGCTACATTCAAACTCTATCCCAGTGGTGGCGAACCTATGACACGTGTGCCAGAGGTGGCACTCAGAGCCCTCTTTGTGGGCATGCGTGTCATGTCCCAGAGATGGCAACTGTCCCTCTTCAACCAGCTGCCTGAGGTCCCACGTGGCCGGATGCATCCTGGCACAGCTGGTTTCCCTCTCCCCCTGTCCCATCCCTCCTGCCCTCACATGCTCTCCTTTTCCCGGGCATGACCCACTGCACTGCCTCCTCAGCTCTCAGCTAGCTGTCCAGAGTGTGCCGGTTGAGAAGCCAGCAGGCTGTGGCTGCTGACGGACACCGTTGGCCCCCATGTGCTTGCTGGCCTCTGTGTGTGGGGGCTGATGGTGTCAGGCAGTAGCTGCCCTGGCCCCTACCTCACCTTGCCTTGCCCTGCAGGACGAGCCTCTGGCCAACCACCCCACCTGCCAGAGACCCCCTGGATCTCCCCCAACCCTGCCTGGCCCCCACAGGCATCCCTCCCCACGAGCAACATCGAGGTGACCACCCCACTTTGGCCACACTCATCCAGTCCGCCATGACTACTACAGTCACGCCCACCCAGTGGGTCACATCTCACCTGGCACCCAGCGATAAATAAGTGGGTTTTGGGTTGCAGTTTGGGCATTCGGTCTCTAAAAGGTTCGCCACCACTGCTCTGTCCTAAGCTGGAACAGATCATATTGCATGAAGTAGACATAAAACTGATTTTATCGGATTGTAGGATTTATCAAATGTTCTTCTTCAAGAAACATTTGTTTGATGTGCACACTGTAAAGAATTAAACTGAATCCTATTAAACTGAATCCTTAGCATCCTCACTTCTAAGAACTCTGCAGGAAACCAGGGAGAGATGCTTATAGCTTCTGGCCTTGACAGTATGCCGTCAGTTGATACAGCAGTACTGAGTTAGACTGATCTATTATTTCAGCAGCAAACATCCATCATATGGTCTAGGTAGCAAACTGGAATCTCCCCAACCACATTGCCAAATTCACTTGGTTTTTCAGAATCAGAAGCACCAAAATATACAGAAAAAGATTCATTCATTCATTCATTCATTCATTCATTCAGACAGACAGACAGACAGACAGACAGACAGACAGACAGACAATTTAAATGGTGTCCAATTCACTCATGGTACTCCAGGCAGCTTACAGAAATAAAGCCCCAAATACAAAACCCAATAAATTCCAACCCAAACCAACCACTTGATGGGCTCCATATCACCCTGGGGTCCCCAGTCCTACTGGCAAAACCATGGCCTTTCAAAAAAGTACCTTGGTGGGGACCAATGTTATCTCCATGGAGATGGTGCTCCACAGGGAGGGAGCCACCGTCAAGAAGGCCCTTCTTCTTGGCCCCACTAGATCAGAGTTCCCCAACCTTTCCAGCTTTTGCGGGGGTGGTGGTGGGGGGTGGAGCGGATGGTTCCGCACGAGTGGCCAGAAAGCCTGAGCACACAGCTCCATTGCTCGCACAAGTGGGGACGCTTCCGCAGCCTGGTTCCAAATGGCTCACAGCCCCATGGTGGGCTGCAGCCTAGGAGTTGGGGACCCCTTAAGAGGAGGAACCCATAACATTCCCTGTCTCCCTGGTTTGGTGGCTTAGGCAGCTGTAACTGGGAAAAGACAGCCCTTCAAATAACCTGGTCCCAAACCATGCAGGGCTTTAAAGATAATAACCAGCACCTGGAATTGCACTCGAAAGCAAATCAGCAACCAAGGTAGCTCTTGCAAGAGAGGGAATGGATACATGTGCAAATTTAGACATTCACAAAATGATGCAGGCAGCTGCATTACATGGTGTTGTATCACTGGTCTATCTATATCACCAGTACTGACTGGCTACAGCTCCTGGCATTAAGATTAGTGAATCGATCTGGGATCTGGGATCCTTAAACAAGTGTTATAAAGTTTGTCTCTTAAAATAGGCACAGCCGCATACATCGGAAGGATGTTTTTAAACTGGGTGGAAAAGCCCATTTCAGAGCTTTTAACAACTGCACCAATGAACTTTACAGGAGACTCAACATTGATAAAAGAGTTTGGGGGGGTCCAACTGCCACTCTGGAACCTCAGAATTCCATTAGTCAAGCTCTCTCTCTGCAGTTTCACCCAGGGTTGCCTGTCTAATTAACATGGACGAGCGCAATCTGCTCTTCCGCATGATCTGTTCAAGAGTAAATTTCAAAAACTCTAATGGGATTTACCTCCTAGTAATTAATAGAATGCAGATTAGAGGCCTACATGGAAAGGGAGATGCCAGATGTTCAAGCTGGCTTTAGTAAAGGCTGAGGAACACAAGACATTATTGCTGAGGCATGCTGGATAATTGGGGTAGACAAAGAATACCCCAAAGAAGACACTTCATGGATTACAGAAAGGCCCTTGATGGTGTTGAACATGTTAAACGGTGGGACATGTTTTTTTAAAAATGAGAATCCCAGATCATCTCGCTGACCTTGTGCAAAACCTATAGATAGGTCAGGAAGTCATCATAAAGACTGAACTTGCATAACAGATCAGGTCCAGATTAACAAAGTTGTATACAGGTAATCCTTAATTTACGACCTCAATTGAGTCCAAAATTTTTGTTGCTAAGCAAGACAGTTGTTAACTGAGATTTGCCCCATTTTATGAGTTTTCTTGCCATAGTTGTTAAGTGAATCACTGCAGTTGTTAAGTCAGTAACATGGTTGTTAAGTGAATTAGGCTTCCCCATTGACTTTGCTTGTCAGAAGGCCGCAAAAGGTGATCCCATGACCCTGGGACACTGCAACTGTCATAAATACATGGCGGTTACCAAGCATCCTAATTTTGTCCATGTGACCATGCTGATGCTGCAAGTGTGAAAAAAAAGCAGTCATAGGTCACTTTTTTCAGTGCCATTGTAACTTTGAATGGTCACTAAATAGTTGTAAGTCAAGGATTACCTAGCGGCATATTCTCCTTTTATTTACTCAACCTATATCAGGGATATCAAACTGCCGGCCCACAGGCCGGATGCGTAATCTGGAAGCCAAACCCACACCATTGCCGGCAATGGCAAAACAGTCCCAATAGGTCTCGCGACATCACGTGACGCCGCGAGTTTGACATGTCTGACCTATATGGAAAATATATATTAAGAAAAGTTGAATTGAAGATGATGGTCAGTGTTAAATATTCGGTTCTTGCAGGCATTAAGCGAGAGTAAGGGTTCAACAAGTTTATTTAACTCGGAACAGGAACAGAAGCAAGCTAATAAGTGCCGCTTAGCCATTTATACGGTTGGCCTCTTGGCGGCAACCAACAGATTTGAAGGAGCAGTTCCCCGCCCCAAACCTTCTAACTGCGGGGATACAGCAAGTCTAGCTCAGCCCAGCAACCTTTACCAAACACACAAAAAGTAGGTCAGCCATTAAACAAACAGTTAACCTAAAGCGAGTGAATAACACATACAGAGCCAACACATTACAGTCACAGTTTCAAAAGTGAAGGAAAAACATAAATAAGCTGGACAACACCCATAATTGTAACCTGATAGTTGAAAATGTAAATTTTATTTTATTTTATATATAGCCCTGTTCACTGCCCTGAGTCCTTCAGGAGAAGGACGGTATATAAATATAAATATAAATAAATAAATAAATAAATAAATAAATAAATAAATAAATAATCCACAAGCTCTAGTAATAATAAACAAGGAGCATGGGGAAAAAAATGAATGAAATCAAATGTGAAGACCAAATTAATGACAGTCGGTGTAGCAACCAGCCTTTGAAGTGACAGTTAAAGATACTGAAGTGTGGGAAGCCTCTGGATTAACTATCAGCGGTAAAAGAACCAACAGTCAAAAACATGCCACAGACTAGTGCTTGGTAGAGTGGCCCTGAAGATCTTGCAAAAGATACTAAAAACCCTGGGATGTGTCTATACCAGGGGTAGGCAACCTTGGCTCTTTTATGACTCGTGAACTTTAACTTTCAGAATTCCTGAGCCAGCTCTGCTGGCTCAGGAATTCTGGGAGTTGAAGTCCACGAGTCATAAAAGAGCCAAGGTTGCCTACCCCTGGTCTACACCTACGGTCGGAATGGTGCAGAGAGTGGCTTTCCTCTGAAAGTCTTAGAAGTGAAAGTTGGAAGTTAGACAGAAAGAACAGCAATGTTTTTGAATGTTGGTATTCTCCAGAATCTCATGTACAATTGAGAAAATACACAAATGGGCCATTGAACAAATGAAGCCAGAGTGTCTCTCAATGTACAAATAACCAGGTTCAAGTTATCATACTTGCTGCACATTAGGCAAAGACCCCCACCCTCTGGAGGAGTCTACCATGCTAGGAAAGATGGAAGGGAAAAGAAGGCGATGACTATGAGCAAACAAATGGACTCTGTTATAGATGTGATGGGCACACCATTGGAAGGCCTCAAAAACCTGATTGAGGACAGATCAACCTGTCCTGCAGAAAGTCTACCTATGTGGCCATGAAGGGTCAACACTGACTCCATGGCTCATAAACAACCATTCAATTAACAGAAGATCAGGCTAGCAAAGGCTCCTCGTTGTAACAGCCAAGTGGACTACTGGTGGGAATGCTCTTCATTCTACTTGCTTTGAAGATGAGAAGGAGAAGACTATGTCCTCAATACGTATTTGTGGGCTTCCCAGGACACATGATTGGTCCTTATGGGAAGGAAACACTGAACAAAAAGCACTTTGCTTGGATCTAGTTGGGTTTTCTTAACACTCTGATTAAGCTCACTGCTGCAGCCTTATTCAGACAGGATGACCAGCTAGACCAGGGGTGCCAAACTCAATTTCACTCAATTTCAGCATTGCGGTTGCCATCAGGGGGCCGGGTGCGTATGGCCTGGGTGGGCGTGGCCTACTGAGAGGCGTGGCCAGAGTGCGTATGGCCTACTGGGTGGGCATGACCAGCTCTACATCGTTCACATCAAGGGTGCCTACGGGGGCCTGGGCAGGAATGGGACAGATCTGAGGGTTTCTGGCAGGATGAGGGTCTCTGGGCCAGGGCCAAGGCAATGGGGGCTGTTCCCTCACTGTTTCCAGGATGGCTTCGCGGGCCGCATGAAACCACTTTGCGGGCCGGATCCGGCCCCCGGGCCTTGTGTTTGACATGTCTGAGCTAGACACATTCCAGATATCACTCTGAAGGAAAATTGATTTCACTGTATGATAATCACCATCAGCTTATTTTACATAAACCTTTATTACAAATAACCTCCACCTCATTCCTGCCCCTGAAACAAGATGAAATCACATTTCCTTTCAGCCTGCAATATTTTAAGTTCTCCTGAATAAGCATATGCCTCCTGAACTTAATGCAGTTTTCATGCTCTCAAGCAGGGGTGTCCAACTTTGGCAACTTTACGTCTTGTGGACTTCAATTCCCAGAATTCCCCAGCCAGCATGCAAATGCCTCATTGAAGTACCAATGAAGTCCGATTCCAGCAGTGAATTCTGAAGGCAAGTCTTAAGGGGACAGATTAATCAGCTTTTGCTTACAGTCGTTAAAGGAAGTTATTTATTTTAAAAAAAATTATAACATTACTAGCAAATAACAGGAAACCTGGAAGTCCACAAAGCTATCCAATTAAATATGCTATGTAACAGAAGCACAAGAGCAGAGGACTGAGGTCAGGAATAAGGTGGTGCTTGGCCTCGTCCCTGTGATGACTAAATTTCTCTCATCTTACAAATTTCTATAGTTGCCACTAAAAACACGAGCCTTAAATGCATCGTTCTACACTAAGTTTCCTTTCTTGGTCACAGAAGTGTGTAACAAAAAAATAATAATATATAAACTAGGTTTTAGATTCCACACAGTTGTGTGTGTGTGTGTGTTTTAATGTTGTGTATAATCCACGATGAGTCACTGAAGCAGTAGGCATGAGCTTAAATGGACTCCAGAAGATGGTAGAGGACAGGAAGGCCTGGAGGAACGTTGTCCATAGGGTCGCGATGGGTTGGACACAACTGCAGCTAACAACAACAACAAATAATCCATGATGGTAGCGTTTGCTTTGAGAAAGAGCAGTGATTCTTCTGCTTTATGAGAGGCGTTTTCCCTTTGGAAGAGAACGCTTGTGCAAACGCATCTGGGACGCTGGGAAACGCCTCCCTCTGCTTGGCTAGAGACCTGTGTCAGCCAGACGATAGGAGCAAAGCCCCCGCCCGTCCTCCTTTCTCATGACCAGTCTCTCCCACGGGAGCAGAGGAGAGCCCTGTGCTTTTTTTTTTTTAATGCCTCACGAAGCACATTTTGGAGGGAAGCAAAGGGAAGATGGAAACAGCTTCAGCAATGAATGCAAAGAGCAGGAAAAAAAAAACCAGGCTGAAATTCAGTGAGTGCAAAGGCTCCAGTTTACAATGGGATTGTCGGGACCCAACTGTCCCAGACTCTTTGTTGAAGTCGCACGACTGAATCCTGTCGTCAAACGGGCAGTGGGGCAGATCAGAGGGTCTGAGCAGTGCAATAGCTAAGCCACGTCCATGATGCGTAGTGCCACCTCAGCCATGGGGGTACCCAATACTGGAGCTCCATTCAAGGAAGTCCATGGGGAAAAAGCAGCTGAAGACAAGAAACTGGGTCTGATACCGGAAGGTGTGAGGGATTGTATCCAGAACGAATGAGTAGATTCATTTAGGAAACCATCTTTTCCCTCCAAGCCTTAGATCCAGCTCTTCCAAGCTAGTCTGTTCATTGTCAGACTGTAATTTTGCAAGGTGATAAAAGAATCTTAAATTTATGGGAAATAATCATGCAAACTGCATATAACACCTATAACACATTTTCAGTTATTAAGTCAAATTAAGATTGTATCTTTGTGCTTTTCAACTTTTGGAACATGGATCCAAATGGAGAGCTAGGACGCTGAGCTTGTCGATCAGAAGGTCAGCAGTTTGGCAGGTCGAATCCCGAGTGCCGCGTAACAGAGTGAGTGCCTGTTACTCGTCCCAGCTTCTGCCAACCTAGCAGTTCGAAAGCACGTAAAAACGCAAGTAGAAAAATAGGGACCACTATGGTGGAAAGGTAACAGCGTTCCGTGCGCCTTTGGCATCTAGTCATGCCGGCCACATGACCACGGAGACGTCCTCGGACAAGCGCTGGCTCTTCAGCTTTGAAACTGAGATGAGCACCGGCCCCTAGAGTCGGAAACGACTAGCACGCATGTGCGGGGGAACCTTTACCTTTATGTTTAAGTAGAACTTAAATCTTACTGTGTCTCACAACACTCATTTACTCCCAGCAAGCATGCTTAGCACTGCAGCTGGAGAAGTGAATGAACTTAGCAATACAGCTGGAGAAACAGAGGAGCCGTGATGGTTTGATCCTGAGCTTTCTTGGAACATCTGGCCAACGGCTACATGGAAGAGGATCCCAGACTAAATAGGAATCCTGCTTGACTGAATGGAGTTCCAAGAAATAACATTAAAGGTAGTCCTCGACTTACAATGATTTCTTTAGTGACCTTTCAAAATTACAACAGTGCTGAAAAAAGTGACACGACCATTTTTCAATTATGACCACTGCAGCATCCCCGTGGTCTCATGATCAAACTGGCTCATATTTATGACGGTTGCAGTGTCCCAGGGTTAGGCTGATCACCTTTTGCAACCTTCTGACAAGCAAAGTCAGTGGGGAAGTCTAGTTCACTTAATAACCAGGTTACTAACTTAACAACTGCAGTGATTCACTTAACAACTGTGGCAAGGAAAGTAATAAATGGGCCAAAATTCACTTAACAAGTGTCAGACTTAGCAACAGAAATTTTGGGTTCAATAGTGGTCGTAAGTCAAAGACTACCTGAATTCCAGCCTGTGAAATTAGTCAATATTCTTCCCGAGATGTATCAAAAAGCACACCCCAGAGCTGCTTTCTGTGAATGAATGAATGAATGAATGAATGAATGAATGAATGAATGAATGAATGATTTTCTTGACCATCAATATAGTGTTTGTATACTGAAACCTGTTGTGTAACCTGACCTGAATAGCAAGTCCTAGCCATCCATCAAGGATGATGTAAAAGAATGTAACACTGAAATTCTGTGTACATAATAGTAGGAAAAGAAGCTAAGAGAGTTGCATTCTTTTACCCTGTGTTTTCAACTCTTTTCCCTCCCACCCAACCATTTCTGTGTCCACAAAATTAAAGGTGCATATTTTTGGGAATTGAAGGAATGTCAGACCTTTTTTAAAGATGGCTGGCAGGTTGGCAAACAGCAAGGCATGAGAATCATGGCAAAAAGAAAAACAACTTACTGCTAAAAATATTACAAATAATTAGGAGGAGGAGAGCAGCCAGAAAAACAGCTAGATTGCTAGTTGACAAAAGGTTTGCTAAAAAAAAAAGAAGGACTGCAGAGAAGTTTTATGGAGTTATTGTTTTGGAAAGCTATCCTGGGCCTGGGATGGTTTTCTTGGGGAAAGAAACTGAAGGACTAAGTGAAGCAGAAGTGGCAAGTGATGGAATCCAATAGCAGATTGACAAACTGGACTTTGATGTTCTTGTTAGCTGCGAAGTCGTGTCCGACCCAATGCGACCCCATGGACAATGTTCCTCCAGGCCTTCCTGTCCTCTACCATTTTCTGGAGTCCATTTAAGCTCACGCCTGCTGCTTCAGTGATTCCATCCCGCCACCTCATTCTCTGTTGTCCCCTTCTTCTCTTGCCCTCAACCTTTCCCAGCATTAGGCTCTTCTCCAGTGAGTCCTTCCTTCTCATTAGGTGGCCAAAGTATTTGAGTTTCAACTTCAGGATCTGGCCTTCTAAAAAGCAGTCAGGGTTGATCTCCTCTAGGAGTGACCGGTTTGATCGCCTTGCAGTCCAAGGAACTCGCAGGAGTCTTCTCCAGCACCATAGTGCAGGCCTCAATTCTTTGGTGCTCAGCCTTTCTTATGGTCCAACTTTCACTGCCATACATTGCAATTTGGAAGACCATAGCCTTGACTATATGCACTTTTGTTGGCAGGGTGATGTCTGCTTTTTACTGTGCTGTCTAGATTTCCCATGGCTTTCCTCCCCAGGAGCAAGCATCTTTTAATTTCTTGCCTACAGTCCCCATCTGCAGTGATCTTGGAGCCCAGGAAAATAAAATCTGTCACTACCTCCATTTCTTCCCCATCTATTTGCCAGGAATTGACAGGGCCGGATGCCATGATCTTGGTTTTCTTAATGTTAAGTTTCAACCCAACTTTTGCACTCTCCTTTGGGAATTTGATAGAACCCATTAAAGCATTCTTGGGAGTGTTTTAAAATATTCCATCAAGAAAAAATAGCAATAGCAAAAGCACATGGACTTATATACCGTTTCACAGTGCTTTACAGCCCTCTCTAAATGGTTTAGGGAGTCAGCATATTGCTCCCAACAATCTGGGTCCTCATTTTACCAATCTCAGAAGGATAGAAGACTTAGTCAACCTTGAGCCGGTCAGGATTGAATGAATCAAACTCCTGGCAGTGAGCAGAATTAGCCTGAAATACTCATTCTAACCACTGCGCCACCAGGGCTCTAGAAATAGGCAATTCTAATTAAAATTAGTGTTCCCTGAATGCATTGAAAAGTTCTGGACATAATCCTCAGTTTTAAGAAGACAGCCAGATCACTGTTGGCTCATTATTCCAACATCTGAGAGGTGACTGGACTCAATTTTACAAATATTTTTACAACAGTCATAAAGCAAGTCACTGTTGTCACTATGGAAACTAGATGATCATTAAGGGAATCCATTCTCCCACATGGGTGCTTTTTGCTGGAAACCAGCAAAAAAATTTGCAAATCACAGTAACATGACCACACAAACCTTACAACCAGTCTTAAATGTGAGCCAGTAGCCAAGCATCTGAAATGCAATTATGTCACTCTCTCTCTCTCTCTCTGTCTCTCTCTGTGTGTGTGTGTGTGTGTGTGTGTGTGTGTGTGTGTGTGTGTGTGTGT
>JAKJMR010018424.1:203503-214547 GCA_024449315.1 Daboia siamensis | reverse complement strand
TGTGTGTGTGTGTGTGTGTGTGTGTGTGTGTGTGTGTGTGTGTGTGTAGAATGGGCCAGGTCTTTAAGGGGTCACATGAGAGTCTTAAGCAAGGGTCTTCAAATGTGGCCCTTTTATGACCTGTGGACTTCAACTCCCAGAATTCCTCAGCCAGGCACTCTGGCTGAGGAATTCTGGGAGTTAAAGTCCACAAGTCATAAAAAGGCCACGTTTGAAGACCCCTGGTCTTAAGCCTCTGTAAGGCTTAATACGTCTCTTAAAATTTCTCAGTCCTAATTCTCAATTAAAAAAAAATTAAAAAAAAACCTACTCGGACAAAAAGAGGTGTTAGTGGACTGCATGTAACAGTATTTCAAATCCTGCTCTAGAATCTAGGGAAGGCTGAGCATGTTCTTTCCTTTAAGAACAATGACAAGAGTTTTGCACAACGCTATTGCGTATTACATGAATTGACAATCTCTCATTTAGCCTGCAGGATCTAAAGCAGGGGTCTCCAAACTTGGCCACTTTAAGACTTGTGGACTTCAACTCCCAGAATTTCCCAGCCAGCCATGTGGCTGAGGAATTCTGGGAGTCGAAGTCCAGGTATCTTAAACTTGCCTAGGTTGGGAAACACTACCTTAGATAATCAAAAGCTGTGCTTGCACCTACAAGCACTAGGAAGCTTTCTGGAGCTTACATTTCACCTATATTTTGGAAACCACTTGTGAGAGTAAACACCCTCCCAGCTCCTCTAAGCAAGTCACATAAACATGCACTACTATTGCACTACTACATATTTTAAGGAAGGCAAGAAGTAGAAAATGAGGTTCAATCCTGCATTGCTTTCCAAGATCAACCAAAGTTAAGTGCTGCCACCTACCTGCTGAAGTCTCCTTTTTAATGACTAGTTGCAGGAATTGGGTATGGCTAGTGAAAGAAAGACAAGGAGTGACATGATAGCAGTCTTCCAATATCTAAAGAGCTGCCACAAAGAAGAGGGGTCAACCTATTCTCCAAAGCACCTGAAAGCAGGACAAGAAGCAATGGATGGAACTAATCAAGAAGAGAAGCAACCTAGAACTAAGGAGAAGTCCTGACAGTTAGGACCTGCCTCCAGAAGTTGTGGATGCTCCATCACTGGAGGTCTTGAAGAGACTGGATAATCATTTGTCTGAAATGGTATAGGGTTTCCTGCCTGAGCAAGAGTTGGACTAGACTAGAAGACCTCCAAAGTCTCTTCCAACTCTGTTATTTTGTTATACTTCATGGATCCATCCATGGATTTTTCTTGGCAACAATACTGGGTCTGACTCCACTTACATCTTTCAACCAGGATCAAAGGATCTTTCTACAGGGAGTCCTTGAATTAAAACCGTAACAGAGCCTGTACTTCACAGTTGTCAGTCATGATAGTCGTAAAACAGATTGGTTAGGTGACTGACTCCTTCTCACCCAATTTTATAAACTATTTTGCAGGGGTCATTAAGCAAATGAAGCAGTTGTAAAACGGCCACGCCTTTGTTAAGTAAACGCCACGATCGTTAAGTAAACCAATGATTTGCCATGGATATGGTTTAGCCAAAAACCTGAGCACCCAGTTTGGTCACACTACTGTGGGGAGTGGAAGAAAGGACAACAGCCAGCATAACATTAAATTTGGGTCCTAACTATTCCCAACACTAAGTGACCAACCATATGCCAAGAACAACTTGTAAACATGATTTATCACTTTGTCACTTGTATGTACACTGAGAGCTTATGAAGCAGAGACAAATTCCTTGTCTGTCCAATCACACTTGGCCAATAAAGAATTCTAATTAATTAAACTAAGAGCCTTTATAAATTAAGTTTCAGGATTGCACGTTCTCTGTCCAGTACCTTGTAGACCAGGGGTGTCAAACTCAATTTCACTGAGGACTGCATCAGCATTGCAGTTGCCCTCGGGGCGGGGGGGCAGGTGGGTTTGGCCAGGGTGGGCGTGGCCTACTGGGTGGGCGTGGCTAGAGTGTGTATGGCCTACTGGGTGGGCGTGGCCAGCTCTACATCGTTTGCATCAAGGGTGCCTATGGGGGCCTGGGCAGGAGTGGGACAGATCTGAGGGTCTCTGGCAGGAGGAGGGTCTCTGGGCCAGGGCCAAGGCAGTCGGGGGGGCACCCCCTCACTGTTTCCAGGATGGCTTTGCGGGCCACATGAAACCACTTCGTGGGCCGGATCTGGCCCCCGGGCCTTGTGTTTGACATCTCTGTTGTAGACTATACTTGTATTTTGGAAAAGAAACCAGGAAAGCTATGTAGCATGTGCCCCAGCTCACATACCTCAACAAGCCTAACCTTTCCTAAGCTGCTTTAAGAAATACCAAATCGAAAGGAAAGTGCAATTATTCAAAACAATCAATAAAGAAAAATTTCTCTCCCAAGAATAAAGTTAGCAAATCCAATTATCCAAATGGGATTGGTAGCTAGTTGAAAATGCTGTGTGTATAAAAAGTCAGCCCATTGTTAGCATTTCCTTGATTAATCAAATGCTTCATTTCTTTCAACAAAACCTCCAGTGCTATAGGATTCGGCTAAGCTCCCTCCTAACTAAAAGAAACAATTCCAAAACTAGTCAACGAAACTATGATAGCTTTTTAATTGAAAATTCTATTTTCATGTTGTAACACAGGGGTGGCCAACCACGGCAATTTTATGACCTGTGGACTTCCAACTCCCAGAATTCTTGAGCCAGCATGGTATGCTCATGAATTTTGGGAGCTGAGGTCCACGGATTGTAAAGTTGCATAGTAGTTGCCCACCCCGGTTTTAACATAAGTCAACTTGAAGCAGCTCCAAAAGGAGAGGGAATAAAACTCCAAAATTAAATAAAATTTTTAAAAAAAGGGAAATCAGCCTGATTCGTGTGCCTCCAACATCTAGGGGTATTCTTACCTGCAATAATTTGTGCTCCAAAGTTGCCAGTTCCAGATACTGAACGTCCTCACGTGACACTCTGTCTAAACGATCCCGAATTTCTTTCAATTTCAGCTGCTGAGTCTCCCATGTGTCATGGGTTTCTCGTACAATTCCTCGAGCAAACATAAACTGTTTTTCAGCCTGGAAGACATTAGAAAAGGGAAAGTTGACTGTATATTTTATCTGACAGCTTAAACAGGGTCAGATTACCACTACAAAGGTAAAGGTTCCCCTGCACATGCGTGCTAGTCGTTTCCGACTCTAGGGGCCGGTGCTCATCTCCGTTTCAAAGCCGAAGAGCCAGCGCTTGTCAGAGGACGTCTCCGTGGTCATGTGGCCGGCATGACTAGATGCCAAAGGCACACAGAACACTGTTACCTTCCCACCATAGTGGTCCCTATTTTTTTACTTGCATTTTTACGTGCTTTTGAACTGCTAGGTTGGCAGAAGCTGGGACAAATAACAGGCGCTCACTCTGTTACGCGGCACTCGGGATTCGACCTGCCAAACTGCCGACCTTCAGATCGACAAGCTCAGCATCCTAACCCACTGAGCCACCACGTCCTTTCAGATTACCACTAGAAGGCAACAAAGAATAAACAGTGTTTTGAATCTTTTGGTCCACCTAGTGCAGGCATGTCAAACTGCTGGCCCACGGGCCTGATGCATCGCACTGAAACTGTGCCCACCCCATTGCCAACAATGGGGAAAAAGTCCCAATACGACGCGTGATGTCACGAGTTTGACATGCCTGACCTAGTGGTTGTGTGGATGTTTGCAGCCCAGATCTACAACCCTGGCCCTAATATCCATCAGAATGTGATGGATTCTAGCTTACATCAACTAACATATTTTGGCCATGCTCATGTGAATTCTGGCAACAACAATGCCAATTCTTGCAACTGCAAAGCACCAGAAAATAGTAGAGATGCTGCATAAAAGAAGGGACACAAATGATCAGAGAAATATTGTATTTCTAATACAGATAGTCCCCGACGTATAACCTTTCATTTAGTGACCATTTGAAGTTACAACGGCACCAAAAACGTGGTCACATTTGCGACCGCTGCCACTTCCCAATGCTCAAGTGATCGAAATTTGGACGTTTGGCAAGTGGCATGTATGTATATGATGGTTGCAGAGTCCCAAAGTCATGTGATCACCTTGTGCAACCTTCAAGCAAGCAAAGTCAATGGGGATGTCAGGTTCACTTAATAACCAGTGTCACTAATTGAACAATTGCAGTGATTCACTTAACAACTGTGACAAGCAAAGTCTTAAAATGGGAACTTAGAACTCACTTAACTAAGTGCTGTCTTGCTTGACAACAGAAATTTTGGGCTCAGTCATTTCATTATGTCATCCATTATGCATGCCAAAGTCATGGAGAAGGCTCGGTTGTTACCATTTTAACCTCCTTTCATTATACTGTGAAGGCTGTTCCTTTTGGGAAGACTTTTGGTCAAGTGATTATCTGACACTTATCAACTGCAACTCACAACCATTCCTTTAGTGCATGGCTGACTCAGGAATTCTGGGAGTTGAAGCCCATGAGTCTTAAAAGAGCCAAGGTTGCCTGCCCCTGGTTTAGTGACTGTTAGAAGTTACAATGGCACTGAAAAACAGTGACTTATGACCAGATTTCATACTTACATCCACATGGTCAAAATTCAGGCACCTGACAACTGTGTATACGACAATTGCACCGTCCCAGGGTCATGTGATCCTCTCAGCTGGCTTTCAACAAGCCAAGTCAAGGGGGGATAGCTTGGTTCACTTAACGATCGCATGAAATCATATAGCAGCAGCAGTGATTCACTTAACCACTGTGGCAAAAAGGTTGTAAAGAGGGGCAAAACTCACTTATCCGCCTCGCTTAACAACAGAAATTTTGGGCTCAGTTGTGGTTGTAAGTCAAGGGCTACCTGTAAACAGGCATCCCCGCCGAAGACAAAGACATGATGCCCAAATTGACCAGTTATCCCTCCATTACCTCTGTCACTTTCCCCTGGGCTTCTCTGACTTCATTAATGCCAACCAATTCCTCATATTTCTCCCACCAGCTTTGTGTGGTTGCAGAGATTCGCTGAATGGAGTGTCTACCCAAATCTTTTCCAGCTCCAGAGAGGCGACAAAGAAAAACTTTAGCTGTTTCCATTGCGTTGGCTGCTTCAGACTTTTTGGAGGCTGGAGAGCAGTACATCCTCATGAAAGATAACAAACGGGGACGTTGCATTTTGTGATGCTCTGACAAGTGAACTAGCACTTGGGCACTTTACTGAACCTGCACACACAAGGCCACCATTGTGAGAAAAAATACCTGGAAGGACACAGAATTGAAGAAAAACAAGAGTACCATGTCAGAAACTCATTAAAAAAAATAATCCACAAAGGTTTTAAAAAAGCAACCCACACTGAACTGAGTGTTCACATTAATCTAGCACTGATGATGTTCCCTAGTTTGGTAATGAAATGTCTGCGAGGCAACCACGCAGCTCAGAGAGCACCAAGGACCCCACACTCAAATGAATCTCTACATCTGGAGCCTCCCATACAATGGCATGACACGTTAATGCATTTGCTACACCCAAATTAACAGAATAACAGAGCTGGAAAAGATTTTAGAGGTCTTCAAGTCCAAACCCCTGCTCAATCACGAGATACCATTCTAGACAAGTGGCCATCCAGTCTCTTTTTAAAAGCCTCCAATGATGAAGCACCCACAACTTCTGAAGGCAAGCCGTTGCACTGGTGAATAGAATAGAATAGAATAGAATAGAATAGAATAGAATAGAATGGAATGGAATGGAATGGAATGGAATGGAATGGAATAGAATAGAGTAGAGTAGAGTAGAGTAGAGTAGAGTAGAATAGAATAGAATAGAATAGAATAGAATAGAATAGAATAGAATAGAATAGAATTAGGAATAGGAATAGGAGCTGGAAGGGATCTTGGAGGTCTTCTAGTCCAGCCCCGTGCTCAAGCAGGAGAACATATACCATTTCAGACAAGTGACTGTCCAGCCTCTTCTTAAAAACCCCGTGATGGAGTACCCATGATTTCTGGGGGTAAGCTGTTCCACTGGTTAATTGTCCTCACTGTCAGGAAGTTTCTCCTTTGGTCAGTTACCAACTATTGTTTCTTGTCCTTTGGAGAATAATTTGACCCCCTCTTCTTTGTGGCAGCCTCTCAAATACTGGAACGCTGCTATCATTAATTCTTCTCACTGTAAGGAAATGTCTCCTTATTTTTAGCTTGATGGTTCTTGTTTCATTTCTTTTTTTCTTTACAGAAATGAATGAAGCCAGCTGGCTGGATGACTTTGGGCCAGTCCCTGTCTCTCAGCCCAATCCACCTCACAGGGTTGTTGCTGTCAGGAAAACAGGATGAGGAAGGCGTATGAGGTCCATTTGCCACCTTGACTTTACTTATCAAGTAATAAAGGCAGGATCAAATGCTAATAAATAAATAAATAAATTTCCACCATTCATATATATTGAAGTAGAAGATTTATGTGGAGAAGATGGAATCCCATCCTTATTAAGTCTCTTGGATGGGTGGGGTATTTCCAGCCATGGGCACATAAACTGTAAAAAAGAGGGGAGGGAAGCTTTTCCTGATAAGTAAAAAACACAATGCCACATTCTCCATATTTCCATTTCCAGCTCCTACCCTATATTCAATCCCCCTCTGTTGGTTGGAGAAATTCGACTTCTTCTTCTTGTGCCATATCCGTTATCGGACGTTGGCGATCATGTTGGCGATCCTGTTATTGTCAGCAGCTGCACGAAAAAATGCTGCTGAATTTTGTCCAGACCAGTCCTTTAGAGTTTGAATCCATGATGTTCTTCTTCTGCCTGGGCCTTGTATGCCTTCAATCTTTCCCTGAGGGATTAAATGGAGTATGCCGTATTTTTCTGGGTGTTGAATCACATGTCCGAAATATTCTAACTTTCATTTTTTAATTGTTTCATGATTTCCCTTGGCTTTCCCAGGCGGCTTATCACCTCATTTCTGATCTTGTCAACCCAGCTTATACGTAACAGCTGCCTGTAAATCCACATTTCAAATGCTTCTAGTCTCCTCAGGTGGCCTTCTGGCAGAAACCAACTCTCTACTCCATAGAGCCTGCTCTAGGAAAAATATAACATCTGACAAGCCTGATTTTCAATCTTAGGCTTATGTCGTGACTAAAGAAGATCTTTTTCATTTTGAAGAATGCTGTTCGAGCTTTCTCTATCCTTGTCTTTACCTCAGTGGTCACGTCCCAGCTTTCATGTAAATTAGAACCGAGGTGCCGTGATCCTTTCAAATTTTTCTAATGGTAAAGGTAAAGGTTCCCCCGCACATGTGTGCTAGTCGTTTCCGACTCTAGGGGCCGGTGCTCATCTCTGTTTCAAAGCCAAAGAGCCAGCGCTTGTCCGACGACTTCTCCGTGGTCATGTGGCCGGCATGACTAGACGCCAAAGGCGCACGGAACGCTGTTACCTTCCCACCGTAGTGGTTCCTATTTTTCTACTTGCATTTTTACATGCTTTCGAACTGCTAGGTTGGCAGAAGCTGGGACTAGTAACAGGTGCTCACTCTGTTACGCGGCACTCGGGATTCGACCCGCCAAACTGCCGACCTTCTGATCGACAAGCTCAGCGTCTTAACCCACAGAGCCACCGCATCCCTTTTCTAATGGTATTCCTTCCCAATTTATTGATGGTAAATTAACGGGCTGTTTGCTGACGACCATGATCTTGGTTTTTGAGATGTTAAGCTTCAAGCCATATCTTTCAGATATTTCTGTGACTCTGTAGGTGAAGAACTGAAATTCAACACGTACATATTTTTTCTGGATGAGAAATAGGAAGAAACACTGAAGACCCTTCGTTTTCTTAATTTAAAAGGTATCCAATAGAGGGCTAATTGGTTGATCTATAGACAGTTCCATATAAGCTGTGTTCAGAATCTCTTTTTTCATGCAATAAATAAATTCTGTTTCCATTTACCTTGCAGGTTTTATTTATATAGTTTGCAAATTTAGCAAAAAAACACTCCTCAAACTTGCAAAAAGTTATATTTTTGGAAGCAATTCTGATGCAGGCCTTTATATATATGTACCCATCCCAGTATTTTCCTTTAAGATAAGATAACCTTTATTGTCATTTTTTTACTGTGGGCACAATGGCACACATCAAAAATGAAATTTAGTTGCCCGCTCTCAAGGTGAAACACATACATGACACACATCTAAACATACTATATACAACATATGTATAGAGCCACATTCCTATATATACATAGCAAATAAACATTAAATACTGTCCATCTTTAAATATTCAGGTTTGGGGGGAGGCTTACTTCTCACTTATACAATGCATTTTTGGGCGCACATTTTCTTCTTGTGCACATTGATATGTATATTTTTTGAAGTATACCCCTAATTTTTAAAAGTGTGGAAAACTGAAAGTTTGGAGAAGGAGATGGCTATAAAGTTAATTCTAAATAAGATGGGTCTTGGACCTTGAAGAATGTGAACCAGTTGCTAATTTTCCATTTTGAAGCAAGGATCCCGTGTGTGTGTGTGTGTGTGTGTGTGTGTGTGTGTGCGCGCGCGCGCGCGCTTAATAAGAGATTCAGTGCTAGGCAATTCTTGGATGACATGAGTTTTTATTTAAGACTCTTTCTAATACAGCCACTAGAATATTGCAAGCAGTTAAATCTCTGAGTGGTTTTTGACCATGAGATTGATTTCAGATTAGCTGTCTAGAGGGGAAATAGGGATTGCAGGATACAATTATCCACTGATTCCATTCTACTTTGCTGACTAATTCCAGATGGTACAAGCAATCATTGTTTCAGATTACTTTATTTTGCTATGGACTTCTAAAGACTTTATTTGCTCCTCATGCTTTTTAATCTCTAAATGAAGCCACCATTGAAGGGTGATTACTGCAAGAGAAAAGAATATGAAAATGAAATATATTTTGTAATGTGCATAATGAAAAAACCCTGTAAACAAAGCAATGAAAGAGAGTAACAGATGTATAAAAGAGGCTAGGGAAAATGTAGAGCAATTCTGATAAAACATTTTTAAAAATGCTATGGAAGTGAATGGATAAAACAAGGAGCCTCCAGAAAAATGATTGAAAATTAAAATACAAATCATGAGATTTGGGACAAAAGTAAAGTGAGAGGATGAGATTTGCATAGAAGATTTGCATAGAAGTGATAGATATATTGAAATAGATGAATATCCCTTTTCTGTACCTTGTATAATTTATTTATTTTATTTATTTTTATTTTTATTTTTTTTATTCCATTTATATCCCGCCCTTCTCCGAAGACTCAGGGCGGCTTACAAGCTTAGCAGTAATGTTGTTATAATGTTGTTATCCTGAAACCTGTCCCTAAAGAAGTTACAGATATTAGGTATGGATGTATATAGAAAATCAGTCGTAAAAATTACTCCAGACTTTTGCAGTTAAAGCCATCAACGCTGATCATCCAGGTCTGTCTACCATCTTATGATGTACTTATCAGAACACAGACACTGTTCTACCTTAGCTCATATAAGCTGAGACAAAGAGATAAACACATTTTCTTACCCACAGTAGCTTTTTTTTTTAAAGATACTTCTCTGCACAGCTTCATGTTGTGCATTACTTATGCAGGTTCCTGGACAAGGCGGTCCTGTTCACAGGTACTCATGCCCAAATGACCTCACGATTGGATTACTACCATATAATTGTACTCTGCATGGGGCTGCCCTTGAAGTCTATTCAAGAGCTTCACCTGATACAAAGTATGGTAGCTTGAGCAGTTACACGTGTCTCTAGAGTGGCACACTTTACACCTCTGCTCTGCAAGCTGTATTGGTTGCCACTTTGCTTCTGGGACCAATTCAAGGTGCTGCTTTGGACCTTTAGAGCCCTACATAATATGACATGGGACCAGGTTATTTGAGGGTCTGCCTCCACCCGAGGCAGTGCCAATGACCCAGTGATTAAGACTCTGGAAAACTGAAGGCCCAAGTTCAAAACCCAAGGACCACGTGTTGGGATGAGCTCTCATTGTCGCCCCAGCTCCTGCCAACCTAGCAGTTCAAAAGCATGCAACTGCGAGTAGATAAATAGGTACCCCTTCGATGGGAAGGTAACAGCACTCCATGACATTATGCTGGCCACATGACCAAGGAAAGAACTTCAGACAGCACAGTCTTAATGGCATTGAAACGGAGATGAGCACCACCCCTATAGGCAGCTACAACTAGCAGAGAAAAATCCACAGGGACTCCTTTACTTTTATATAAAGTAAAGGTAAAGGTAAAAGTTCCCCCGCACGTGCGTGCTAGTCGTTTCCAACTCTAGGGGCCGGTGCTCATCTCCGTTTCAAAGCCGAAGAGCCAGCGCTTGTCCGAGGACGTCTCCGTGGTCATGTGGCCGGCATGACTAGATGCCAAAGGCGCACGGAACGCTGTTACCTTCCCACCGTAGTGGTCCCTATTTTTCTACTTGCATTTTTACGTGCTTTCGAACTGCTAGGTTGGCAGAAGCTGGGACGAGTAACAGGCGCTCACTCTGCTACGCGGCACTCGGGATTTGACCCGCCAAACTGCCGACCTTCTGATCAACCTACTTTTATCTGCCTCGAGCTAATTACATCTGCCTGTGTCAGGCACAAAGAACCAAAAACGAGAGGAAGAGCTGATCTCAGTAGTATATTTATTTCTGCTCACTTACAGACAGGAATCTCACCAGAGTAAAGCATGCACTGCATAACTACATATATACACACTGTGAAGTTTTAGGAAGAATCTCCCTGCAGTGACTCAAAGCTAATTAGGTGTTTCACTTCTTCCCTCAACTCAGTGCCAGATTCCACCATTGGGGCTGACAGAAGGTGTAGCCTATGGGTCCAGTTCATCAAGCAGTTATATATGGCAAGACACAGGAGATGGGCCTTTGGTCTTGTGGTTCCTGCCCTGTAGAACATTATTTCCCCATAAGGTGAGACTGGCCCCGTCTCTGACATCTTTCCAGAAGTCCCTTAAAACATGGTAGTGACATCAGGCTTCCCAAAGAAGAGGTGAATTAGTGACATGGCTCAGTGGTGGGATTCA
>JAKJMR010018424.1:180100-198503 GCA_024449315.1 Daboia siamensis | reverse complement strand
TTTTATGACTTGTGGACTTCAACTCCCAGAATTCCTCAGCCAGCGTGCTAGGCTAGGCACACTGGCTGAGGAATTCTGGGAGTTGAAGTCCACAAGTCATAAAAGGGCCAAGTTTGAAGACTCCTGCTCTAACAGTTCCTCCAGGTATGCTGGGACTTCAAATCCCAGAATTCTCAGCCACTAAGATATTCCGGGAATCCCAGCAATGACAAGAGGATGCCAGGTTGGGAAGCCAGGTTGCACTGTGGTCTAATACTCTCTCCTTTGCTGTAGGTGGGAAGAAAAAGCCCTTGAAGCAACCCAAGAAGCAATCGAAAGAATTAGATGAGGTGGGAAAAAGTGAGAGGGAAGGGAAGGAGGAGGCTGGGGCTTCTGGTGAGATTGCATGATTTAAAAAGATGGTTAATACTTAGTTTTTAACTCTAGTTGGTAAATATCTTAATAGGAAGATAAAGCTTTCAAGCAGAAGCAGAAGGAGGAGCAAAAGAAACTGGATGAGATGAAGGCAAAAGCTGCTGGCAAGGGCCCACTTAGTAAGTTGCTTTCTCTTAAATTCCCTGCAAATCTAGCAGTGTAGCTACAGAAGAGTTTGGGATAAGGAAATGGGATTTGTCATGAAATTAATGGTGAATCACAAGACCCAGACACACATCATTGTAGTCTCTGCGTATAAAAAATGTTTCAATTAACCAGTTTTTCATTTTTGAAAAAAACTCCAAAAAGCCTATGAAAACTTAAAATGAAACAAACATTTTGCTAAAAATTAAACAGCTTAAATCTCATGAAACCTGAAACAACAGTGAGCATTGCAACATGTCAGCTGTCAGCATGAATTACTGAATTACATGAGATGTTGTAAGGTTTTGGGGGTTTTTTTGGTGCCTGTAACACCAAACAATGGTACCCAACAACGGAAGAGGTCGCAGACTCCTGATATATTGTGGGTCTTAACTATTCTTGATCTTTATGTCCTTTGTATGGCATGGGATAGTATGCTGCTGGTGAATAAGATTTATTGAATGTACATTGGCATGGCCCATATCTATACCTCTGCTTTTACTGCAGTTGCCTCAACTATTATGCTACTGCTCCTAACCCCAGTACACTTTGGGAGATGGGCTAATGTCCTATTTTGAAGAGAGAAAATGTTGTTTTTTAACATTCAAGATGGTTTTAAAATGTTTAATTATATGTTGAATTGAGACCCAGCTGAACTCACATTTTCAGATCACTGAATTGTCTCATGGGTCGGACACAACTTTGCAACTAACAACAACAACATAGTGGAGTACACATATATATTCTAATTGAGGGGGGGGGGCAAAGAAAATATTCCTCTTGCCACTTTTTACAGTAGAATTTCAAGTTTGATTTCATCTTAGCTGGTAGACCCTTTCTAACTTAGGCAAGCTTCTTAACATATTTGTGAAACTATATTTATTCTAGTCAATGGAGCTTATATGTAAAAATATATAGGATAAAGTATTTTTTTCCCCATCCTTGCCTTTCGGATGTGTAGCTCATACAGTATTGTTGCCAATAAGTATGATGTAAACTAACACATCTAGATAGCACCAAGCTAGGATAGAGTAATAATATATTTTTTAATTGGGTTGGTCATTGGAATGTATTGGATGATAAAGCTAAGTAATATAGAAATCTTTCTAATTGTATCTTGATAAAAGACTTCCTTAATTCTTTTAAAGAACCTCCTGGTTTATTTTGCATGTTAAGGGTATTAAGTTGATCATTTTTAGATGGAAGCATGTTTTGTCTGAATGTAACCTGGATAGACAACATGGCATATTTTCCAAATGTGCAGCATTTTAATCCTAAAAGGAAAGGCAGTAGAAAACATTGCAACATTTCTAGAAATCTAAAAAAAATTAGGTGGATTCATAGAAATAATCTTCTGTAGAGATTATCAGGTCATAAAACAGTAAATCACTTCTGAAGTAAATTGAAGAACATTATATAATGTCCATTTACCCGTGAGCAATTGAGCTCAATTTGAGGCAGCATTTACCCTTTAAAGTTCAGGCTGAGAAATAAGGTATAATTTTTTTGTCTACTGCTGTCTAAATCTATTGGTGATATATATATATATATATATCTCCCCCCCCCCTTTTTTTTTTTTGCAGCTGGAGGCGGGATTAAAAAATCTGGGAAGAAGTAGAGAGTTCTTTGGACTGATGTGGCAAAAAAAAAAAGAATGAGTTCCTTTCCTTGATGCTTAGCAGTAGGAAGAATTTCCAAGCTAATGTTGTGGGAAACATTAATATAAGCACCTTTGTACATTTTGTTGAAACAAAATAAAGTATTGGTTTGTTTTAATGACTGCTCACTCTTTTAGCCATGGTTTCTTTTTTTGTTGTTTCTGATAGTCAGAAAATGCAGAATATGAAAAGGGGATCAAGGGGTGATGGGAACTGCATATTTGGAAGTGCTAAATTGAGGGGAAACTGTTGAAGCTTCTTGTTTGAGAATAAGGTTCCCCAGGTCTTAATATATTTTGAAGGAGATTGTATTAACTGCAGTGTGTTGATAGTGTTTACTAGCAATCGCTGCCTGAGGTTATCACATTAAAGGGAATGGTTGGTGATGTTTGGATATTTAGGTTATACTTGAAATCCTGCATAGTTGTAAATTGGGAAATTATTCAAAAGGCATTTTATTGAAGCTAGATAAACTTAGAGGTATCCAGCATCTATCTCAGTACACTGCACACATTTCAGAATTTGTGGGCTTGCAAGCTAATCTCTAGATTAACAATGCTGGCTTGCATAGAGCAACATGAGCATGGATGGGATAAAACTGAGATTTGATTAACTGGCATTGTTCTTACCTTTAGCAAAGAATGTTGCATACAAAACAGGTATGACTGAGGCTACTAACCTACTCTATACTTTATCTTACTAAAAAAATAGAATATGTCAAAGCTTCAATACCAAAGCCATGACAGATAGCTGAAATCACTATTTAAAAATATTGATGTAGTTTAATGAGAGTATTAATCAGAATTGAATAGTGGAACAAATATAAGAGGGAAAAATGGGCTAAGAGAGAAGGGAAGGCCCAAAAGTTGTGATTGGAGTGAATGAGATCCTGAAAACCAATAAAAGGCCTGAAGTTTAAAGAATTCATGCAATCTAGCTATCCCCCCCCCTTCCTCTCTGATCAAGCTTCAGAAAGCTGTTTGTGGGAGCGTGCAAAGAGGGCTTCTCTTTTGTTGAGAGCAACTGGACAGTATTTTTGTCAGTATATTAAAGGTGTATTTCCAATTATTCAGGTTAGTGGAAATGTTGCTTCCTTAAATAAGAGCAAATCACACAGGATAAACACTGGGACACTGAAGGCTCATTGCAAAGGCTCTGAAAATTCAGATGTGATGCTGACCACCACTCTTGATGTCAGGTAGTTATGGCAGAGCAACAGCAATGCTAAAGCGTGAGAAGATGAAGGCCAGGAAGAACTGGGGGATCAAGAAATGCAAGAATTTTATCATACACCAGGGCACTTGGGCAGAAGAGAAACCAAACTTCTGAATGTGGGAAAACGTTCAGCCAGAACTCAACCCTGGTCAACCACTGGTGGACATATTCTGACGAAAAACCGTACAGGTGCCTTGAATGTAGCCAAAACTTTCACCTGGGAGAGAAGCTCCGTAAACACAGTATGTGTCAGCCCTTTGAGGTAGTCCAGACAAGAAACCGAAACCATGAATACTAAACTACCTTACTGTAAAGTTACAATAACAATCTTTTAGGTCTAAAAGCACTTCCTGTGATGACTTGTGGGAAAGACCTTGGGAGATTGGGGGGGGGGAAGAGGTGCTGCCTAGGGCAGAGGTCCCCAACCTTTTGAGCACCAGGGACCGGTTACATGGAGAGAGGTTTCTCCACGGACCGGAGGGGGCATGGTTTTGTGTGCTGCCTGCACTCCGCAGGTGGGGCTTTGCTTATTTGTGAGGCCCAATTGCTGGCATGCTGCAGCCTGGTACCGGTCCACAGACCGGGGGATTGGGGACCCCTGGCCTAGGGAATGGTCAGATAAAAAGGAGCATAGACCACAGCTCAGAGATAGTGAGTGGAGCAAAACACTCAAAAGGGGCCCTCCCTAGTTCTTCCGGCAGTAAAAAAAAACTGGTGAGAGAATGATAGTTTCAGACTTGCAAGACTGATATCAGCCTTACCAGGTAGACCAATTAGGAAACACAACCAGATAAAATAATTCTACTTTATTGTAAGGCGACATTAATAGACTCATGCAAGTCATCTAACTGAGTAATGAGACGTCTGCAAGCAAACCACCACCAACCTTATAGACCACCAAGGACTCCATAAATTACATATTGTTGTCTCGCTCTTCTGTGAAGTCTGATCTGTAAGAGGGATAAATGAGGTCCATCCACTAGGAGGCACTGCCCAGGGAGGCCAGACTCAATTCTACACAGGTCAGTAGTTGTTTCACTTCCTTGCAGCATTTGGTCATCTGCATGGCTCAGCTTAAAAGGAGCCTGCTTTTTAATAATAGTACCTACCTTTTGGCTGTGGGGGTTTTTTTGGATGTACAATTTTTAAAGCAGGGCAAAATGAACATATTTTAATTGTTGCATTTGCTGGAAATATTGAAGGAGTTCTTATGTGGGGAAATTTATTTGTTGTTTATATTTCATATTTCTTAAGTGCCCATCTCCCTCAGAAATTACTTTTAATCTTTCTATATTCATTGGCAGACTGCATATTTGCACATCACATATGAAACTGACCACAGGTGAACAATTTGATGTACAATCCACATCAAGGAGCATAGTGAGACCAATTCTGGTTTGCTGGTTCAGCATTTTGGCCAATATTGGGGCGTGTGCAAGTTATGGCCAAAGGCAAAGTTTCAGTTTGCTGCTGGGGCCACCATCTTGACTTTTTCAACCGTACCCTCGGCCACACTTTATTCCGGACTGCATCAGATCATTTAAAAAAAAAAAAAAAACCTGAGGAGACACTGCAGTTCTAGTTTCTCATCCTTAGCTAGAAGCCAGAAAAGTTACTTTCAGATTAACTCACCTAGATATGTCCTGAGGAAATAAGAGGTCATTAAATGGAGGTAGTGGGTTTCTTTTCTAATTTGGTACAAATTCCCAAGAGACTGAAGTAAGTGTTGTCTCCAGTTTGGGTCTGAGCCTGGTGCCGAAGCCAGTGAAGAACACCAGACATGAGGTGCAGGTTTTTATTTCCTTTAATTGAAGCGCTCCAAGAAAAGAGGTCTTGGCTAGAAAATGCCAAGGAACCTTGAACAATAGACTTAAGAAAGCTTTATACATTTTCACTAAAGCCAAAAGTGGAATAAGTCGGGATATATAAAACAAATCATCTAGTAAACATTTTAGAAATGATCCATTGATCAGTAGCCATCCCTATTCTTAACCCTTGGCTAATACTCCAGGAGTTATATAATACACACTATATTTGTTCCAGGCCATCCTATTCCTAATTTCTAGCCGTGCTTTGCAACTCTTTCTGTTTTCAGCCCTCTAACCACCTAGAAATGATACATATTCTCTGTGAATAAACAATCTTTGTTCCTGCCAGACAGACTCCGCAAATACAGGTAACCCAGTGTTCTTTCAAGTGCATACCATAGCCTTGCTTCGTTTTAGCAGACAGCCCATCTTAAGGAACTTTTGAAACTTTTTAAAGTGCATTAATAATGATCACTTATTCTTTTAGTTGAGAATTATATGCCATCAGGTTGATAATTCTTAGCAACCACACTGATACGTCTTCTCTGAGATGATCTGTTCCCAACCTGGCTCTTGAGGTCTTCCAGTGGTCACCGCTGTAATGAATCATTCATCTTGTAACTGCTTCTTCCTGTTCTTCTCTTTCTAGTCTTATCCCTAAACATGCAATAAAGACATTTCCTGGTGGTTCAGTATGAACGTTATATACGAGGATTCCTGCTGATATCAAGCTCCAAGTCACTTGACTTGCTTCTCTCTGCTCAAATTTCAGAAGAATTTGGAGAGAGAATGCTGGTCTCTCTACAGCACTGATGAACTCCTCGATTGTTATGCAGAAGATGACATTCAGTGGATTTTTGTCCTCCGTCCTATTGTATTTAGTAATGCAGCTTAATGGGAGAAAGTAGGACAGGAGAATTGCTGAACTTTCTATCACCTCTACACTCTGCTTCTTCAGATATTGTAATTTTAGCTTAGATACAAATATGGGAGGAAGAAATTCTAACAAAGATGTGGCACGTGTGGGTCAGATCTGTAAAGCCCACACCTTTTGACTCCATAAATTACAGGCCCTTAATCCTGGAAAGAGCCACATAACTCAGTTTTAAAAGTGAATTTCTAGGGCCACTGCAACAGCTATCCCTTGTCCTCACCAGTCAGAGCCTTTCAGTGCTGATTCACCCCCACTTTAAATGAACAGCCTTGAGGCAGATTATTTATTTTTCTGGGCAGTTTTTAAGCCTTATTCAATGCCTCTCCTACTTCCACAAATCACAAAAGTAAAGGAGAGGATTCCAGATATTTTAAGGATGGGTAACTCTGAGGGGCAAAAATGCGAGTTTTCCCATAAAAATCTTTGATGGCTGAAGCTGCAAATGGGCAGAGAAGAAGCAACAGTCTAAAGAGCCAAGAACATCTATAAACATAGTAAAAAAAAGTCAAGATGGCGGTCATGCAATTAAAGGTCCACCCCCTTTCCTGAGCTGTGGGGCCCAGTGGTTAGAATGCAGCATTGCAGGCTAATTCTGCCCACTGCCAGGAGTTCAGTCCTGACTGGCTCAAGGTTGGCTCAGCTTTCCATTCTTCCGAGATTGATAAAATTAGGACCCAGATTGTTGTGGGCAGTATGCTGACATTGTAAACCACTCAGTGCTGTAAAGGACTAAGGTGGTATATAAGTCTAAGAGTGATTGCTATTGCTATTCTGTGTGCATGCCAAACACATTAAAGGGAATACAATTTTATAGTTGTGGCTATCTTGACTGTTTCAATCTCCCCCAACACATACTCCTAAAAGAAATGGACAAGCAGTGTTGTAGACTAATTTTACTTATGTTTCCTTTTCTTAGCTTTGACTTTTTTGCCTTCTGCATAACTTTGCTTACCCCAAAAGGGAATTGTAGGATAGATGCATATCACTTTCTTGGGAGTTTCTTCAATACCCATGGCCACTTTTAAAAATGTGTACTGAATGATGCAATATTTTGTTACAAATGGTACATGGTTTTATATCCTCCTTCATACCTAGGTCTCAAGGCATAAAAGCAATAGCAAAAATCCAACCCAATATAAATCCACAAACTAGCATGATCTGAAGCAACATTAGGTTTCTGCAGAAAAAGCGACTTCTTCCTCTAATGGCTACTTAAATGATGACCATTGCTCCCAGACCTTATGTTATGCATTATGCATCAAAATACATATGTCTGTGGAATACGAAAATAGGGAGGCACATTCTTATAGCTTTTAAAAAAGCCTGTAACATTTATTGCCAATTATTTCTTTGCTCACTCATTCAGTAAATATATGGTTATTCCACTTTACTGCTGAAAAAGCACTTAAAGTGGCTAAAATAATTTAAATCATTAAAAATGCAAACAAATTAACACATAACCCTGCACTTAATGGCAATCAGAAACCAAGAACCTGGGAAAAATGAGGGTTGCAGGGAAGGAGAAATCATCGCATACAGTATGTAAACTCTACCAGCTGAAGCTAAACAATGTTTACTCTGAAACATTTTACAACAACCGTCGTGGCCTTCCTACAACAACGTCCAAATGGCTTCCTTACTCAAATGTAAGGAATGTGTGATGCTGCAATCGCAGGTTAATTATACAGTTTATATTCAACCATACCCTGTCTCCAAAGTCTTGTATTCACACACAATTGACTAATTAGTGTGGAATGCGTGAACACAAAGAGGAATTTTCAGGAACCGCACCTCCCTGCGTCTGATCACATACTCTCACAACTGGAAGGCCTTTGGTAGGAAATCACCCTGCTTCAAAAGACACTCTGCACAAGCTCAGAAGCCCTTAAGCCCCTCGCCCTGCCTTTCAGGCAGGGAGTTCCCAGCAGGCCGCTGTGAGATCCCCCGACATCCAGCAGGGGGCTCTGGCGTTTGCATCAGGAGGCTTTTGGCTTTGTTTGAACGGGGTCGCTTGGCAGCGTTGAGTTTCCTGGGTCAGAGGTAGCCCTGGCTGCAAACAGCCGCCTCCTTCTGCTCTTCCATTGTAGACGAGGCGGGCGAGTTGCACGCGCGGGGCTGCTCTCGCGTCCTTCCCCGCCGCGCGGGGGCGATGTAGGCGGGCGCGCGGACCTCTTGCACCCCGACTTCGCGTGGCACAAAGCGGCTCCGCGGCTTCTCCGCCCCCGCCAACCCGTCTGCGCCCTCCGCGGGACCCGGCGCCCGCCGCTGCCGCCTTTATGAGCTCGGGCGTCCGGGAGCACAAGGTAGAGTCTCCCCGCCAAGCCCCCGGGAGTGGAATCGGGTGGAGAGCGTCGCGTCGAGTTGCAGGTCTTCGCATTGCTATCCAGGGTGGGATCATCTCTCCCCCCCCCCCCCACCTCCGAGGGTGGGAAGTCAGGACGAGCAAGCGAGGAAGCATAGTGTCTCTGAGCATAAGCAAAATACCTTTCCTTTCTGAACTGTCTTGGGTTCCCTTCTCCCAATCCAGGTGTAATGCAAACTGTCGCTTACAGATGATATTATACTATAGGCTTAGTCTTCCTCTTTTCTTAGTGACAGCAGGTGTGAGTGGACGCCTTTGTATTCTGGATGTCTTCCTGTTTCTTAATAGAAAACGACCCTTGCCTGTGTAGTGAGTAAATGAAATGTTTTGGAATAAGGTCCAATGTAGGGATGGGCTTTGCTGGATTGTTTGTTTGAGGAAGAAATGGACTTCAACTCCCAGAATTCCTCAGATAGCGTGCCTGGCTGAGGAATTCTGGGAGTTCAAGTCCACAAGTCATAAAAGCACCAAGTTTGAAGACCCCTGAAGTAGAGTTTATAAAGGATGGCTCCTAGTAGGAGATCTATGGGAGCGGGAAGTGTCTCATTTTATTAGTTTTTTTTTCTGTTATTGGACATTAAGTTTCTCATTTTATTAGGTTTTTTTTCCTGTTACAGGACATTAAGGAATGCCCAATCTAAACTTAGGCAAATATGTCTGGCTTTGTTGTTGTTGTTAGTTGTGAAGTCGTGTCCGACCCATCGCGACCCCATGGACAACGTTCCTCCAGGCCTTCCTGTTCTCTACCATCTTCTGGGGTCCATTTAAGCTCACGCCTACTGCTTCAGTGACTCCATCCAGCCACCTCATTCTCTGTCATCCCCTTCTTCTCTTGACCTCAATCTTTCCCAGCATTAGGCTCTTCTCCAGTGAGTCCTTCCTTCTCATTAGGTGGCCAAAGTATTTGAATTTCAGCTTCAGGATCTGGCCTTCTAAAGAGCAGTCAGGGTTGATCTCCTCTAGGACTGACCGGTTTGATCGCCTTGCAGTCCAAGGGACTCGCAGGAGTCTTCTCCAGCAGCATAGTTTAAAGGCTTCAATTCTTTGGCGCTCAGCCTTTCTTATGGTCCAACTTTCACAGCCATACATTGCAACTGGGAAGACCATAGCCTTGACTATACGTACTTTTGTTGACAGGGTGATGTCTCTGCTTTTTAGTGTGCTGTCTAGATTTGCCATACCTTTCCTCCCCGGGAGCAAGTGTCTTTTAATTTCTTGGCTTTATAAGTACTGCAAATTGCTGCTTGCAAACATGAGAAGCTGGTCCAGCCTCCAATGTTTGCACCACCCATTCAGTCCCGTTGACCCTTTCTAGGGAATGCAGGATTTTAAATTCAGAATATTATTTTACGTGTAAAAAGGAAAAGTAGAACATAACCCAAACTTTCCAACTATCCTACTGAACCAGATGTGTCTTGCACACATATATTGTGCTATTAGTAACATTTAAGTTAACATAGTAAAATAATGGGAGGGGGGATCATATAAATTAGCACATGCATTCCAAATTTCACAATACTGTGGCCTCCCAAGCAGTTTTCCTAGTGATAAAATATGTAAATGACCATAGAAAGACAGATAAAATCCAATAAGAGAAAATATCTGTAGCTCAGAGTTGAACTGTGGAGTTCTTGGTACTCTCTGAACTTAGTTTGTTTGCAGACATTTCATTATGCAACTCAGTAACCTCCTTGTGCCTTATGATGTTACCAAGTTGGGTAATGAAATGTCTGTAAGCAAATAACCAAGAACAGAGAGCACCAAGAACTCCAAAGGTAAGTGTTTCAGGTTATTTTTAATTGATAGAGCACGGTTATTCTTTGAACCTTGTAGCACGGATTTTCCTGCATAGAATTGGTAGGAGTCCTGCGGATTTTACTCCAACTAGTCGTTCAGTGTGTACTTTTTGAAGAGGTAGCTTGTGTTGCAAGTCTGTAGATAATTTAGGACTTTAACAGATAAGTAGGTGAATTGGTGGGAAATGATTTTAAAAAATGGAAGTCAGAAGATAATAGCTCACAGAGAAAATTTTCCAGGAATGCAGCTTTTCCAGCTATGAGAACAACAACACTGAACTATGAATGCTGTGGGCTTAGATTTGGGAGGGTGGGGCAGGCTTAAAGTGTAGATGTTTTTCCTGTTGTTTGAATTCTCCAACCTTAAACCTACAACATATTGACTCCCCACCAGGTGAGAGGAGGTCACAGGATGAACCATATGGAGGAGAACTTTAGTCCTGAGGATGCTCGCTCACAGCTGGTGACCAAAAGAAAACTGCTTAAGATGCTAAGCTTAAGCCCTGGTCACAGCCAAGCCCGTGGGTCTGAAACAAGGGACAAGAAAATGCCATCTATGGCATGGCCCGTGAAACCAGTGCATACCATCAAGAAACGCAAAGCCTTCTTGGTGCATCGGGGTACCCAGACAGAAGAGATCCCGGATATCTGCATTGAATGTGGGAAGGTCTTCATCCAGAACTCCAGCCTGATCAGCCCGTGGCCTGTCCAGAGCGATGATAAGCCACACAAGTGTTCCGAGTGCGGGAAAAGCTTTTCTGTCCGTTCCAGCCTCAACAGGCACCAGAGAATCCACACCGGGGAAAAGCCGTACATCTGTCTTGACTGCGGCAAGCGATTCAATGACAAGTCCAACCTTACTCAGCACCAGCGGATCCACACGGGTGAGAAGCCCTACGAGTGCATTGACTGTGGCAAAAGTTACAGCCGCAGCTCTCACAAGAAGAAGCATTCGAAGGAGCTGGTGGAAGAGCCCCAAGACGTTTGTGCCCCGGTGGACAGGGCCAACGCCAGTGCCGTTGATGAGAAGCCCAAAGCGAAACAGAAAGCAGAAGTGCTGAACACGTGTACAGAGTGCCTGCGGAGTTTCGGCCACAACGCTGACCTGATCAAGCACATGCGCATCCACACGGGGGAGAAACCCTACAAGTGTAACATCTGTGAGAAGAGCTTCAACGTCAGTTCTAACCTCTTTCGACACCAGAGAATCCACACCGGTGAAAAGCCGTATGTGTGTTCCGAGTGTGGGAATTGCTTCACTGACAAATCGACCCTGGTTCAGCACCATCGGATCCACACTGGAGAGAAACCTTATGCTTGCCGGTTCTGTGGCAAATGTTTCAGCCACAGCTCCCACCACAAGAGACACGAAAAGATCCATAACCGAGAGAATCCCCTGTTTGCCTACCCGATCCCGTTGTTTTAACAGGTTGCTCCCACTGGATGGGAGGATAGAGATAACTGTGTCTTGGGGAACTTCCTTTTTTTCTGTTTCTGAAGAGTATAGGACACTTTCGATTGATCAGTCATCTTTCGGCTGCCCCAGAAAGTTTGCTTTCAGCTGAATATAACTTAGCAGTGTCTAAAGATGTTGTAAGCTCAAAAGTGATACAGAGCAGCCTTTTCCCGCCTGGAATGCTGTAGGGCAGCGTTCTTCAACCTCGACTGCTGGAAGATGTATGGACTTCAACTCCCAGAATTTCCCAAGTAGCTTGCTGACTGGGGAATTCTGGGAGTTGAACTCCACACATCTTCCAGCAGCCAAGGTTGAGGAAGATTGCTCTAGGGGTGTTGAACTGCAGTTTCAGCGGTTGTGCTTTTTTGGGAATTTATGAGACTGTAGTTCAATACATCTGGAGCACATTGATTCAGAGAAAACTGCTGGGTAAGTTTGAATGCTCAAAGCGTGCTGAATGTTGGTAAGAGCTTTGGCGTGTTCCAGGTGGGTTTTCAAAATATCGATATTCGGCTATTTCTCAGATAGGTCCTTCACAGGAATATTGGGCATACTTTGAAATCCTGTATATATATTACTTCTGTTTTTGTATGGAAAACTATCAAATTATTTATTGATAATCTAATTGTATTTAATTATGAGTGAACTTCCTGGTAATTCCATTGTTTTGATTTTCTTTGTTTCTGGCTCACCTACACAATCCTTCCTCTCAGCCAGGGATCTCCAGGTATGCTGGATAATGGCTCTCATCCTCCTTTGCTTCAACTTGGGGAAGATGGGAGTTGTAATCACACACATCTGGATATACTGGACTGAGAGAAGCTGGGTTGCACGGACTAGGCCACAAGTGAAGAGAGATGGGAAGGCTCTCAATCTTTGTGCAAAGACTTGGTGGAGTAATTTAGGCAAGGTGTATAATTGCCTGAATAAATCTTTGGCTTTAGGGGAAAAATGATAATTCCTGGCCATTGAGCACTCTCTACAGGCATCTGCTAAATTAGGAGGCCCAAGTTTGTGAAAGCTATGTTTTGATGGACTGAGATTAATCCCCCCCCCCCGAATCCTTGTTGTGGTTAGCTGAGTGGGTTGAGTTCCCTTGAGGCCTCTCTAAAAATTATGTTTCCCAAATCTTGGATCTGTTCTTTGTTGTTCTTTCTCAATCTCAGCATTTGGCAATTAGGAATGGACATCCAGCGGCTGAAGATGGTCAGAATTCTCTAATGACAGGAAGACAAATTGTGCGTTGGCATTTTAAGAGACTGTGTGGCTATTGTGCTTGGACTTCCCCAGGCCACAGACTCCATCAGTTGCTCACCCAGGAGACTGAGGAGGTGTGTGTATATATATGTCTGTGTGGCTGTGTGTCACATTTACACACAGACTGGTTAAAAACCAAACTAAGCAAGGTGGGATCTGAAAGTAACTCAGCACACCTGGATTAGCGGACCACTAAACATATGAATGCAATATGTAACAAAACGGGGGATATTTGTACTTTTTTGTGGTGAGCAGGTCACATATAGATAGTATTTATTCCACCATGAAGAATCTTACCAAATTTCTTAGTGGACCCCCGAGTCCTGATTTTCTGATGCTTTTTTTATTTTATTTTATTTGAAGTATTGCAGCCTTCAGGACATAGTTGGGATATCCGGAAGAGCTGCAGTCACCTGATCCCTTAATTTCTGTGTATGTTCCCATTTGTTAACTCCAACTTATGTTCAGATACATATTCTCACCAGTTCTGATCCATCTAGCAATCCCTGTTAGACTGGAGAAAATATTATTTGAATCGTGGCACTTTGCAGGCAGAGTTGTTCCCTCTGTGCCTTGGGTTCTTGTCCGAATTTAAAAAAGAAAGAAAGAAAGATGGAGAGAGAGGAAAGATCCATCAGGAATATGTAGTGAGAGTTGTTTTGATTCATTAATGAAAAGAAGGCAAATAATGTTGAACTTTAGAAGTCAGGTGGGGCTGTATATCTAGATCTAACAGAAGTAGCCAGAAAATGAAAAATAAGTAACACAGTGGGGAAGGTTTGGAATTAGCTGTCCATAAAAGAATGTTTTTTTGCTGTAGCGAAATGATTTTTGTGGCTACCTTTTATCCTTTCCGTAGATATCCTTTATCAAAATATTTGTCACTTAATAGAATCCGATAGGATCTTTGACCTGTTGTAGCCGTTGATTCTACAGGTTAATTAAGACGTTTAAGTTTTTATTGATGATTCTGAGAAGGAAAGGGGTAAGATCCTAGTTCTACAGATCGAGGGGAAAAAGAATAACAACAAAAAAAAAACCCACAAAGCATTCCAGTTGTTTCAGTTTGCATTTTTTTTTATGTTCAAGAGAGCAATAACTTGGTTAACACGGGGGCACTTAGAATGTTTTCACATTATTTGTAAGAATTTTGGTTTTGCGCTCTTTGTGTGGGTTTGTTTTCTTTGTTTTTAAGTTGGCTGGTACAACCTGACCCCAAATGTTTCTGCTGCTTTGTCTGCCAACATAATCTCTGAAATATCACTGCAGTGCTGCCCGCAGTCTTAACATTCATTATGTTGGTCATTGCAGCACTTGGCACAACTCTACCCCAAAGTATGTTTGCAATGGCATAGAGTATCTTGAGTGCCCAGAGCACCATTTCCTTTTATGTTTTGCATTCTTGGATAACCAAGGCAATGAACCTTTGTATCCCCAGAAGCTCATTTGAAAGAATAATGGGGTTTTTCTAGGTCAGTAACTATGAAAGGTTCCAGGCCCACCTCCTGAAGATCAGTTTCACAGAGGCGGATTGTGGCCTAGTTCACTTTTTAAAAAAATGGGGTATGCATCAGTGGTAGGGAACTTTTGTCCCTCCAAATTTGGTTCGTCTCCAGTTCGTAGCAGTCCCCGCTGCTCTGTCTAGACGCAGGGGTCTTCAAACTTGGCCCTTTTATGACTTGTGGACTTCAACTCCCAGAATTCCTCAGCCAGACACGCTGGCTGAGGAATTCTGGGAGTTGAAGTCCACAAGTCATAAAAGGGGCAAGTTTGAAGACCCCTGGTCTAGAGTAGCATTTCTCCACTTGTCAACTTTATGAAGTCTGGACTTCAACTCCTAGAATTCCCCAGCCATCAGGGATGGCTGGGACATTCTGAAAATTGAAGTCCAGACTTCATAAATTTGCTAAGATTGGGGAAAAAACTCTGGTCTGGAAGATGACATGCTCCATTTCTGATCGATCAGTCAAGGCCTGCTAGTTGTGAGAAATTCAGCTTCAGTGCTAGTATAACTAAATACCAAATGTTAAAGGCAAAGAGGTGATTATGTTCCATCCCGTAACTAATTAAAATCTCTCAGTTTCTAGATGGGTCATAATAAAAGTTTTGCGTTGTATTACTAACTAGGCTGGTCTGCAAAGATAATCCAACATTCTCAGCAGATACTCAGCTGTCAGATTCAATGAGTCTTCAGTCTGAATCAGCAAGGTTATTACCAAATGTTTCCTCCCACTCTCTTGCTTGCTCCAATACTCACACACTGTTACATATAGTTGGTACACTAAGCTTAATTATGGAACTTGAATGAATTATGTCATCGGGCACCTATGAGGTGTTTATGGTCCATATCTTTCCCAGTGCACTGAGTTTTCCCACAGTCTGTCCATCTGTTTCCCAAGGCAAGATTTCACATTAATTTCAGGTATAAATACATCTCTACACAGGAAATAACTTTCCCTACACCGGAAGGGTTACCTTACTGGATCTCACAAGTAAACAGTGGGGGGACTTAGGGCTCTGGATTGGTGGGTATTGAAACCTACTCCCCATAGTGACTACCGTTAATTTAGAGCACAGCTCGGTGTATGTGTGTGTGTATATGTCCACATGAGTCACTTCCCCCCCCCCCCAAAAAAGGTAATGATGTATAATTTTAAAGCAATCATGCTTTAAAGTGAATGGAGACTTATAATAATTAATTTGGCATAGTATCTAAGAATTTCCCTGGTGAATGAAAATTAAAAAATAAAATAAAATCCAGCTTATTATGTTCAGTTTGCCTCTTTCTACTTTTCTGTTCTAAATTCCACCACCGATCGTACTTCTAGGGCAGATGGCATTTTACAGCCCCTAGGCCACATCTGGCCCCTTGGCTGTCTCTGTCTGGCCCCTTCTAATTTCAGTTGGAAATTAGAAATTAAATGTAAATAAGAATATACCCTGCATGCACTACAATTGCATTGCCTTTACCGTATTTTGAAGATGACTGCTTTTTATTTTCAGTTTACGTATTTGTGTGTGTGCATACGTACGAACCTTCACAGCCCTCTTGATTTGGCCCTCTTTAACAGTCCAATTTCTTATTTGGCCCCTTGGGAAAATTTATTGCCCACCCATGTACTAGGGGCTCACTTCTTGGATAATTAAGCGGTACATACATAACCTTCATGCTACTCCCTTTTGGGGTAAGTAAGACTACACAAAGGAGAGAAACGATTATGTCCTTTTTGCAACCCAGAGAAATGGTAGGCAAGGGCACCAGCATCAGTCAGTTATGCCATGTGCACCATTTCTTCCTAATGGAAATAACAAGGCAAGTCAATTTTGCATATTTTGGCCCAGATCCCCCAAATGCAACTGAAGAATGTGTAGCTTATTCCAGGGCTTTTCAACCTTTTCACCCATTGTACCACTTTTAGGATATGGCAACATCCAAGTACCACCAGTTGCCTAGCAAGGTGTCAAAAACTTGATGACCAAAAAAAAAAAAGGAAAAAAGTGATGAAGTACAGGTAGTCCTCGATTTACAACAGTTTGCTTAGTGACTGTTTGAAGTTACAGTTGCAAGAAAAAGTATGTGAACCCTTTGGGATTACGTGGAGTTTTGCATGAATTGGCCATAAAATGCGCTCTAAACATCATGTAAGTCACAACAATAGAAAAACACAGTCTGCTTAAAATAATACACAAATATTAGCTGTTGTCATGTTTTAATTGAACATAAGATGGAAACATTCACAGTGCAGGGTGGAAAAAGTATTTTGAACCCCTAGCCTAATGACTTCTCCAAGAGCTAATTGGAGCCAGGAGTGAGCCAACCTTGACTCCAATCAGTGTGATATTGGATGTGTTGCTGACAGCTGTCCTGCCCTTTAAAAACACCTGTTTTGGGTTTACTGGTCTCAAGAAGTACTGTCTGATGTGAACCATGCCTCGCAGAAAAGAGCTCTCAGACGATCTACGATCAAGAATTGATGACTTTCATGAAGCTGGAAAGGGTTACAAAAGTATCTCCAAAAGCCTTGATGTTCATGTGTCCACAGTAAGACAGACTGTCTACAAATGAAGAAAGTTTAGCACTGTTGCTACTCTCCCTAGGCGTGGTCATCCTGTAAAAATGACTGCAAGAGCACAGCGCATAATGCTTAATGAGGTAAAGAAGAATCCTAGAGTGTCAGCTAAAGACCTACAGAAATCTCTGGCACATGCTAACATTTATGTTGACACATCTACAATAAGGAAAACATTAAACAAGAATGGAGTACATGGGAGGACACCACGGAGGAAGCCATTGCTGTCCAAAAAAAATATTGCAGCACTTTGAAGTTTGCAAAAGAGCACCTGGATGTTCCACAGCACTACTGGCAAAATATACTGTGGACAGATGAAATCAAAATTGAGTTGTTTGGGAAAAACACACAACACTATGTGTGGAGAAAAAAAGGCACAGCACACCAACATCGAAACCTCACCCCCACTGTAAAACATGGCGGAGGGAACATCATGGTTTGGGGCTGCTTTGCTGCCTCAGGGCCTGGACGGATTGTTGTCATTGATGGGAAAATGAATTCCAGAGTTTATCAGAACATTTTGCAGGAAAACGTACGACCATCTGTCTGCCAACTGAAGCTCCGCAGAGGATGGATGATGCAACAGGACAATGACCCAAAGCATACAAGTAATTCAACAAAACAATGGCTTCAACAGAACAGAATACGCCTTCTGGAGTGGTCCAGTCAGAGTCCTGACCTCAACCCGATTGAAATGCTGTGGCATGACCTTAAGAAAGCGATTCACACCAGACATCCCAAGAATATTGCTACACTGAAAGAGTTTCGTGAAGAGGAGTGGTCCAAAATTACTCTAGATCGTTGTGCAGGTCTGATCTGCAACTACAGGAAACGTTTGGTTGAGGTTATTGCTGCCAAAGGAGGGTCAACCAGTTATTAAATCCAAAGGTTCACATATTTTTTCCACCCTGCACTGTGAATGTTTCCACCTTATGTTCAATTAAAACATGACAACAGCTAATGTTTGTGTAGTATTATTTTAAGCAGACTGTGTTTTTCTATTGTTGTGACTTACATGACATTTAGAGCGCATTTTATGGCCAATTCATGCAAAACTCCATGTAATCCCAAAGGGTTCACATACTATTTGTTGCAACTGTACAATGGCATTGAAAAAAGTGCCCCCCAAGCCACAACCGAGCAAGACACCTGCCTGCCCGCCCGGCGGCGCTCTTCCTCTTGTCCGAGGTTTTCATTGTTGCGAGCATTTCTGTTGAGGATTGGCAGTGGGGGGTGGGGTGGGGTGTTTGGTTTTTAAACCCCCCCCCCCCCCCCCCCCCCCCCCCCCC
>JAKJMR010018424.1:150603-166920 GCA_024449315.1 Daboia siamensis | reverse complement strand
CCTGTACATTCTATGACTTACTTCACAGGCATCTAAATGTCCTAAGACAGGGGTGGGCAACCTTGGCTCTTTTGTGACTCGTGAACTTCAACTCCCAGAATTCCTGAGCCAGCCCTGTCCTAAGACAAACACATTCCCTGACAGGAGAGAGAAAGGTTTGGGTTTTCATCTGCCAAAGTCACGATCCTTTCCGTGAATGGGGCTGGAGCTCTTTCACCAAAACTCTTTTTGCTTCTCTTTTGCATTTGCATTCCATCTGGAATTTTCCTTCCACCAAGGCATCTCAGCTATGCAGACAAGTTTTGTAATTGTTCATAGAATATTATTGTAATTTAATAAACAGGTTTAATGCATGATGTTTATAGACCTAATTGACACTGTTGCACTGAGTATGTGACAGAGTCAGTTTGGTGTAGTAATTAAAGCACCATGCTAGAAACCAATAGATTGCGAGTTCTAGTTCTGCCTGAGGCCAGCTAAGACTTTGGACCAGTCCCTCTCTTTTTTTTAGCCCTTGAAGGAGGTAAGGGCAAAACACTGGGAAAACCTTGCCAAGAAATCTGCAGAGATTAGTCCAGCCAGTCTCCAGGAGTCTACAATGATTCAGAGGCAGGCAGTTTTACACACACACACACACACACACACACTCAGAGAGAGAGAGAGAGAGAGAGAGAGACCCTGAGTATGAGAACAGTGGGGCCCTTGCTTGTCTTTATCTTAACCTTCTATAAGATTTGTTGTGTATTTTTAGAAGATTTCCTGCAAATTGGTTTGACTGAATGGTTTTTAGTCTGTTCAATCACAAGAAGTGTGTGTGTGGGGAGGCGGGGGAAGGACAAGGCTCTGTTCTTTCTGGCAGCCAAAGGAAAAGTTACCCTATAGCTGTGGTGGTGAACCTACGGCACGAGTGCCACAGGTGGCACGCAGAGACCTCTCTGTGGGCACACGCGCCGTCGCCCCAGTCCTAGGCCTTCAGCTGGGTTTTATAAAAACTTTTCGCTTTAGGCCTCCGCCACCATGTGCAAAAAAAAAAAAAAAAGGTTCAATCAATCAATCATTTTCAACTTCTTGAGAGGGAAAAAAAAAGATCTCGCAAAGTTAGAATTGACTGATTGAACTTTTTAGTCCCACCCAGTCTGCTGTTACCACCACAGCCACGCCCACATGGGCCACACGCCCACATGGGCCACACGCCCACCCGGCACATGATGGTACATAAGTGGGCTTGGGGTTGCAGTTTGGGCACTTGATCTCTAAAAGATTCGCCATCACTGCCTTATAGGCATGAAACTCCATGGCAGAATGGGAGGGGTCGATAGCACTTGAGCAGCTGGAATGATCAAAGCTGCTTAAGTTAGTTTATCCATTCCAGAGACTACAATTATCTCAAAATGGAAGTCTCTGATTTCCTGAAACCACAGAGGTACAGGTCTAGTCCTTGACTTACAACCACACTTGAGCCCAAACATTTTGCTGCTAAGTTTGGCCCAATTTTACAACCTTTCTTGCCATAGCTGTTAAGTGAATCACTGCAGTTGTTAAGTTAGTGACAGGGTGGTTAAGTGAATCTGGCTTCCACATTGACTTTGGTTGTCAGAAGGTCTCAAAAGGGGATCGTGTGACAGCACACAGCAACCGTCATAAAAATGAACCAGTTGCCAAGCAGCTAAAATTTTGGTTATATAGCCATGGGAACACTGCAATGGCTGTGTGAAAAACGGTCATAATTCACTTTTTTCAGTGCCATTGTAACTTTGAACGGTCACTAAAGAAACTGTCGAGGACTACCTGTTATATGCAGACTTTGGGCATTTGCAAGCCCCAAGTCATATTGCTGGATCATCTGGGAATTCACCTGATACCAAAACAGAACTAACTGCACAGTGTTATTCAGCATTGGCAACTTTAAGACGCATCAATTTTAGCAGCCTGGCTGGGGAATTCTGGTAATTCAGAATCTGGTAATTCACACATCTTAAAAGGTTGCCAAGGTTGAGAAACACTGTGCTAGCAACTCTCTTACATATCTTTCCTACCACCATAGAAACTTGTGCAAATAGTCCTTGACTTATGACCATTTGTTTAACAACCAAAGTTATAACAGCATTGAAAAAAGTAGCTAATGACATGTCCTCGTACTTATGACCATCATAACATCTGTGTGGTCATGTGTTTGTGATTTGAGTGCTTGGCAACCAGCATATGTGTATGATAATTGCAGCATCTACACCAGGGGTCTTCAAACTTGGTCCTTTTATGACTTTTGAGGAATTCTGGGAGTTGAAGTCCACAAGTCATAAAAGGGCCAATTTTGAAGATCCCTGATCTACACTCTTCCCAGACACCTTTTGACAAGCAAAATCATGGGGGAGGGGGGGGAAGAGCAAGATTTGCTTAATGGTCATAGTGATTTACTTAACGGCCATGTCAAAAGATTGTAAAATCAGGTGAAACTCATTTAGCAGCTGTATCGCTTAGTGATGGAAGTTCCAGTCCCAATTATTGTTGTAAGCTGAGGTCTCCCTAATGTTGAATAAGTCAAGAGGCTGGGAGGACCTTTGGTGACTTAACACCATTTTATTAAGTGGCATTAGCTTTTTGTGAAGTTACAACTTTTAATAAAATTTGTTAACCAAATTTCATCAGTTAGCAGTTAGTTAATTTTATTAGCAATACAATTCGGCTAAATTTTATTTGTTAGTACCCAAAGGTGCTCCCAGACTCCTGATGTTTTGCTCCCCTAAAACTAAGATGGCTGCCCTCCTACAGTGCTCAATAGGAATTGCTTCACACCTTTCCTTGATCTGAAAGGTTGCCTCTGCCCTTAATAGATCTGGAATGGAAAAGAGAAACATTCCAGGAGAACAGAATGACCGTCTTGCTCGAACTTTGGAGGCATCTATGTGGACTATTTAGATTTAGGTTTAGATTTTATTAGATTTATATACCGCCCTTTTCCCGTAGGACTCAGGGCGGTTTACAAGGTGTTTAAAACATCAATACAAAAATTAAAAAACAATTAAAAATGGTTAAATTCAGTCCCTGAAGTAGAAACATAAAAACCCCAATTAAAACTCTCAGCCTGGGCCGGAAAGCTCGAAGAGCCAGGTCTTCAGGTCACAGCGAAATGAGCGAAGGTTGGGGGCAGTCCTAAGTTCCACAGGCAGCTGGTTCCAAAGGGCAGGCGCACCCACAGAGAAGGCCCTCCCCCTGGGTGTTATCCGCCGGCAGTCTTTTACCGGCGGCACCCTGAGAAGGCCCTCCCTGTGGGAGTGCACAGGACGAAGGGAACTTGATGCCGGCAGCAGGTGTTCCCTCAAATATCCCGGACTCAAGCCATTTAGGGCTTATAGGTCATCACCAACACCTTGAATCTCACCCGGAGGGCAACCGGAAGCCAATGCAGCTCGCGGAGTAGAGGTGTTACATGGGAGTATCGGGAAACCCCTATCACAACTCGCGCGGCTGCATTCTGCACCAGCTGAAGCCTCCGAGTGGTCCTCAAGGGCAGCCCCAAGTAGAGAGCGTTGCAGTAGTCTAACCGGGAGGTCACGAGCGCATGAGTGACTGTGCGTAGGGCATCTCGGTCCATTTTATGGGTTTTGCCTTCCCATAATGGTGGCTTGAAAATGCCTCATTCACTTTCCAGTGTCACTCTCATTGCTGTTTCATAGATAAACCCCTCTGATTGCAAATTTAATTCACTGGATGATGGTGTTTTCTACCTTCTCCCAGGTCTTACAAAAGATGCACCATTTCTGGTGTTTCTGAATGCCTGTGCTGATGAAGCATCAGGGCCTAGGAACTGTCCAGCTTCCACTGACCAGACTACGTGCTCTCTTCTTATCCAGCGCTATTTGGCTTTCTACTGCTGGCCTGATGTTTATTTAATTACAGGTTGTCCTCAACTTACTATTGAACCCAACATTTCTGTTGCTAAGCAAAACAGTTGTTAAATGAATTTTGTCCCATTTTATGACCTTTCTTGGCACTGTTGTTAAGCGAATCTAGCTTCCCCATTGACTTTGTATGTCAGAAGGTCATCAGGTGTGATCACATGAGCCCAGGAGGCTGCAACCGTCGTAAACATGAACCAGTTGCCAAGCAACTGAGTTTTGATCACATGACCATGGGGATGCTGCAATGGTCATAAGCGCAGAAAATGGTCGTGAGTCACTTTTTTTCAAGGCGTAACTTTGAATGGTTCTTAAATGATTGGTTGGAGGGCTACCTGTACTTAACGCAACGATTTGTATGCTGTCTGTTCATTAGATTCTGGCTTTTGAAGGCAGCCACCCAGGCAACGTCCACTCACTTCTTAGGTGGTCTTTTGAGTTACACACGTTTATTCCTCATGTGGAAGAGCATGAAAGCTCTCTTTTCAATCAAGTAAACTCTTTCGGAAACAGGAGTAAACAGGCCACTACAGCAAGATCATTAAGAAGATCAACAGCAGAGCAATGTGGGAGTTGGCCCAGGGCATTTATTTTATTTTCAGTATGATTGTTAAACTGTCAACACGGCTATAAGAGCTTCTGGTGAAGCAACAGTGCCAGATCTCAGATTCAAAGTGTTGGCAGCCATGCCTTGCCTCACCACTTGAAGAGGCGCTGCTGTTTGGGAACAAAGGACTGTCTGCACAAAAAACCTAGGTACTGCAGTGGACTGGTCTGTGTTGAAGCTGGGAGCACTTTTGTCTGGGAGTCTTTCCCAAGCATAAATGAAGCTCTGCTAAAGAAATCCACTTACTTTCCCTGCAGGAATTCTGGACCCAGTAGCACTATAAAGTCATCAAAGAGATTAGGATTTATTTTTTAAAAAGTAATAAAAAAAACATTTTTTGCCATTTTTGAAAATATTAGTGGATTTTGTAGGGCAAAATGGAATAAGGAGCTAGGGCACATAATAATAATAATAATAATGATAATAATAATGATAATAATAATGATGATGATAATAATAATAATAATAATAATAATAATAATAATAATAATAATAATAATAGGTTGGAAGGGACCTTGGAGGACATCTAGTCCAACCCCCTGCTCAGGCAGGAAACCCTATACCATTTCAGACAAATGGCTGTCCAGTCTCTTCTTAAAAACTTCCAGTGTTGGAGCATTCACAGCTTCTGGAGGCAGGTTGTTCCACTGATTAATTGTTCTAACTGTCAGGAAGTTTCTCCTTAGTTCTAGGTTGCTTCTCTCCTTGATTAGTTTCCATCCGTTGCTTCTTGTCCTGCCTTCAGGTGCTTTGGAGAATAGCTTGGCTCCCTCTTCTTTGTGGCAGCCCCTGAGATATTGGAACACTGCTCTCATGTCACGCCTCACCCTTCTCTTCGTTAAAACTACCTCCAGTCCCCCAATCATCTTTGTTGCTCTTCTCTGTACTCTTTCTAGAGTCTTGACATCTTTTTTTACATTGTGGTGACCAAAACTGGATGCAGTATTCCAGGTGTGGCCTTACCAAGGCATTGTAAAGTGGTATTAGTACTTCACGTGATCTTGATTCTATCCCTCTGTTAATGCAGCCTAGCACTGTGTTGGCTAGATCTAAGGCAGGGATGGAGATAAGCTGCAGGGGTCTCTTTCAGTCCTTCATCACTCTATTTATGCTTCCCTCAAGTCACCTGCAGTGAGCAGAGCTAATTATGGATTATAATTTTTAATAACTAAATGAATAAACTAATAAACGTAGACCCTTAAAATCTCCTCAAAGCTCAAACACAGACACATCCAGGATAAAAAGTAAACAATTAGCTCTGCTCACTGCAGGTGACTTGAGGGAGGCGTAAATAGAGCGATGAAGGACTGAAAGAGACCCCTGCAGCTTATGAGTTCTCCATCCCTGTCTTAGATCGAGAAGCCCACCATAATTTACATTTTATGGAGCAAACTCCAGTGGAACTGAATTTGTCCCTGGAGCCAAATTAATTGCTACTGAGCTAAGATGAATTACATGCTGAATAAACAAATTATATGGGTAGACTAAACCCAAGAGAACAATTCATCTCAAGAGAACAACATCTCTATGAACATCTGCATGAAAATTGCAAGATCCCTGTCCAAAGATGCCTCTCAAATCTGGAGGGAAATTGCAACAAGTTCAAAATCCTTTCAAGGAATTCTGTCTCCGGTGCATAAACTCTCAGAGTAGCAATAGCAATAGCATTTAGATTTATATACCGCTTCATAGTGCTTTATAGCACCCAACAATCTGGGTCCTCATTTTACCGACCTCGGAAGGATGGAAGGTTGAGTCAACCTTGAGCGCTAGTGAGAATTAAACTGCCAAACTGCAGGCAGCAGGCAGGCAGCAGAATTAGCCTGCAGTACTGCATTCTAACCTCTGTGCCACCATGGCTCCTGCAAGAGTAGGTACAAACAACAGAGGGATGCGGTGGCTCAGTGGGTTAGGATGCTGATTGTCGATCAGACAGTCGGCAGTTTGGCGGGTCAAATCCCGAGTGCCGCATAACAGAGTGAGCGCCTGTTATTCATCCCAGCTTCTGCCAACCTAGCAGTTCGAAAGCACGTAAAAATGCAAGTAGAAAAACAGGGACCACTACGGTGGGAAGGTAACAGCGTTCCGTACGCCTTTGGCATCTAGTCATGCCGGCCACATGACCACGGAGACGTCCTCGGACAAGTGCTTTGAAACGGAGATGAGCACCGGCCCCTAGAGTCGGAAATGACTAGCACGCATGTGCGGGGGAACCTTTACCTTTACTTTTACCTTTACTGCATTCTAACCTCTGCACCACCACGGCTCCTGCAAGAGTAGGTACAAACAACAGAGTGATAAATCATAAATCATAAGATACCAATAGGAGAAGGTAATAGGAAAGATGAGAAGGATAATAGCAACATAGCCCCACTATATGGCTAAATATCCTTAAGCATAAGACAACGCCGTGGGAATTAGGTGTTTAGCAGAGAGACTGGCATGGAAGGACATTTGTCTTTGTGTCTAGTTGTTTTGGAATGCAATGCTCTATGGGGGAGGAGGAAGAGGAGGAGAGGAGTTGAAACAGTTCATATCCAGGATGTGAGGGGTCTGTAGATATTTTCTCAGGCCTTTTTCTAGCTTGTGCAGTATTCAGGTCCTCAGTGGAAGGCAGGCTGGTTGCAACTCTTTTTTCTGCAATCCTAACTGTCTGTTGAAGAAGAACTGGGGAAAAAAAAGAGACTCTTCCTTTCTTAAACTTGGTCTGGACCTGCTGATGACCCAGGAAGTTCATCTCCTAATATCCTGGTCAAAGGACAGAGAGAGCACATGAATGAGAGGGATACAAATCCCCTTTTTCTTTCCTGCAGTAATACTTAACCAGAGCCCCCTGGTGGTCACAGCTTCCCCTTTGTCCAGGCCCAGCCATTCTTCCTAACCCTTATACTCTCCCCCAATTTGAACATGGATGCCTTAACCCCAACACGATGCAGATCCATGCTTGAGTTTTCAGCGGTGCTGCCAGAAGGAGCATATTATGCATATTCTCCGGCAATGCCAGAATTTGTGACAGAAAAGCATAACTCACAGGCGATTTTCTTTAAGTCAAAATAAGGCTAGCCCCCTACTCCAATCCCTACATGTTGTACCTTTCCCTGCTTTCACACAATTGAACTCAACTGCTTGTGGGCAAAGAGAACCAGTTTAGCAATTAAGGCAATTAAGGCTACAAACCAGGAGACCATGAATTCAAGTCCCAAAGCCTGCTGGGTGTCTTTGAGCCAGCCATTCTCGGTCAGCCAAACTCACCTCATAGGGTTGTTGTTGTGGTGAGGAAAGTATGAGGAGGAAGGTGTGTGGGATATGTTCGCTCCCTTGAGTTATTTGTAAAAATAATAAAGGCAGGATACAGACAAACCAAGAAACAAACACTGCAATCTATGCTTGGTCTTCCAAAAATGGCTTAACAGAATAACAGAGTTGAAAGGGGCCTTGGAGGTCTTCTAGTCCAACCCCCTGCTCAAGCAGGAGACTATATCATGTCAGACAAATGGTTCTCCAATCTCTTCTTAAAACCTCCAGTACCCACTACTTCTGAAGGCAAGCCTTTCCACTAATTTTTCTTAGTTACAGGATTTTATCCTTTTTTCTAACTTGGTTCTCTCGATGAGTTTCCATCCGTTGCTTCTTGTCCTGGCTTCAGATGCTTTGGAGAATAGCTTGACCCCCCCTTCTTTGTGGCCGTCTCTCAAATATTGGAACACTGCTATCAGCAGTGGGCCTTCTTTTCATTAAACTAGACATACCCAATTCCTGGAACCGTTCTTCATCTGTTTTAGCCTTCAGTCCCCTAAACATCTTTGTTGCTCTTCTCTGCAGTTTTTCTAGATTTCTAGAGTCTTTTTTATATTGTGGTGACCAAAACTGGATACAGTATTATTCCAAGTGTGGACTTACCAAAGTGTTATAAAGTGGTACTGATGCTTTGTGCGATCTTGATTCTATTCCAGGGGTCCTCAAACGTGGCCACTTTAAGACTTGAGGACTTCAACTCCCAGAATTGCCCAGCCAGCCATGCTGACTGGGGAATTCTGGGAGTTGAAGTCTGCAAGTCTTAAAGTGATCAAGTCTGAGGACCCCAGTTCTATTCTTTCATTAATGCAGCCTAGAACTGGGTTGGCTTGCGCTTTGCCTGTTCCCTTCCTGTCTCTATCAGCATAGCAGGGATGGGCCCCACCAGATTTCTGCAGCCATGGCTTTATGGTCACTACAGTCAACAGCAGAATAAAAACTGTAAGAAAGTACAAGCCAAATCCAGCCCCCAGCCCCAAATCCCCTGTAATTTACATTTGTGGATTTCTCATTGTGTAATAATATTCTTCTATCCATGTGATTACAGATATGGTAAATTGTTCATTTTATTTTGTTATCATTTCACATTTTTTTGAAAAGGGATTAATAAAAACTATTGGGGGGGGGGAGCTCACTTCATGAGCTCCCCAGAGGAACTGAATCCTGCCCCCCACCTTTCCCCAAGTCAGATGCAATGCCCTGAGAGTGGCTAATAAGCATTCAAAAGGCCTGTTTAGCATGTGAAAAGCTTCTGCTGTAAAATGCATCTCTCTTCTAAAATCTGCTTATGGAGCTGAGGAGGTTAGCTGGAGGCCACAAACTTTTCTTCAGAGGAGGAGGGATTGTTGAAATGTTGCTGGTTTCTTGACTGACAGCCAAGTATTGCTTTTGTCAAACTTTGCCGTATGGCTTGTTTGCCCTGTAGGCTTGATTTGCCAGTATCTGCATTATTTATTTATTTATCAATTTATGCACTGCCCATCTGATGCTTAAGAGTCACTCCAGGCGGTTTGCAGGAGAAAAGTGTAAAAGCCATATAAAAGAAACATCTGTTAAATGGGAGCCAAGTTGAAAAACCGAGATAAAGTAAAATCTTAAAGAGGGAGGGAGCGCCTTTAAGGTACTAACCATCCCCAGGGTTACGTGCCACTTTGTGAGTCCCACAGCCAGGTCTTCATGCCTTTCTTGGAAAGTCAGGGACTCGCCTCACCTCTGGAGTGTGTGTGTGTGTGTTGGGGGGAAGAGTATCTAGAGGGTGGGGGCAATGGCATAGAAGGTCCTTTTCCTCGATGCTGCCAGTCAAAATTGGTTAACCGATTGGGTCTCTAACATACCTTCCTTGCCTGACCGCGTGGGATGGGTTAATTGGATGGACATAAGGGAGTTCCTAGATAAAGCCATGTAGGGCTTTAAGGGCAATAACCAACACCATGAATTGGACCCAAAAGCAAATTTGCATCCATAGCAAAGGTATTACATTATTGGGCAAATATCAGTACTGGAATGGTTTTACTCACATTATTGTTCAAATACTCTCAGTATTGGAATGTTTTGGGTCTTCTGGTTGCTTATGTGGAAAGGTGCGTATTATGCTTGTCTCCATTTCTGGAGTGGGTGGGGTCCATGTGCCCACATTTTCATCCCCTTTCCGTATTTATTGACATATTGATCATCGCAAAAAGAAACATTATCCTGCAGAGGATAAAATGTGCCTGATGCCCAATCTTCTTTCCCTTCGATATTTTACAATATATATATATATATATTATATGTGTGTGTGAGGGTTTTGCTTCATTAGATGCTTCTATCCCTGCTTTTGAACAAAAGTTACAAGATTATGCAGTTTCCCTTCCCTCCAAGGGTTTATAAACCATAATTCAAGAGGTGAACTGCACACTTAGATGATATGAGCAGCCGTACAGATCAAATAAATCATCATCATATTGTAAGCCACAGTTATTTGCTTAAGGGCCATGTACATTTCTGAAACTATAATAAGTAAATAAATAAATGCATAAATAAACGGAAGAGGAGAGAAAGAATAACATAGATGTGGCTTATCTAACTTGGCTAGCTGCAGTTGATTTCAACACATAGACTAATCCACAATTGCATGCAACTTTCAGCCATTCCATTTGTGGTCCAAAGTGCCCTAAGCAGGCACAGTTAAAAAAAAATTTTTCTTGAATTTTGGAATAGAGGGGACAAAGGAAAAAATAGGCGCTCTAAGCCTTGCAATAATGGCAAATATCTGTACCTCAGGCATAGTATGAGGGTGAAGAATTGTTCTCCAAGCTTGAGAGTTGGTTTCTGAACATCCCCTAAACTCTGTTGAAAATGTTAACTAGCCTGGTAAGGAAACCAACCCATAAGCTCTAAACTAGGGTTAGGCAACCTTGGCTCTTTTATGACTCGTGAACTTCAACTCCCAGAATTCCTGAGCCAGCACTGGCTCAGGAATTCTGGGAGTTGAAGTCCACGAGTCATACAAGAACCAAGGTTGCCTACCCCTGCTAAATCTTGCTAGGGATAAAGGCACTGACTAGATTCCCTAACACTGATCTTGCTGTTTGAGAGTGAGATCAACAGGCGCAATATGAAAAATTTACTAAGGATCAAGACATTTAAACAAACACTCTGTCTTGCTAGGCTTCAGAAAGTCACTGAATGTGTTTCACCCAAGATTAACACTCCTCCTAAAAACTGGCCAGTAGACATTTTTGAAAGCAGGATAGCCTTGATAGGAACAGCAGGATACAACTCTCGTAGGAACAGGGAGGAAGAGGAAGAAAATATGAGAGGGGCTCTGAAAGAAGACCAAAGATCTGTATGGATTCTGACTTTGACAAATTCTGGCTTTTCCAGGTTCCTTGGGACTGCAGAATTTTAAAAAATGCACAGGGTAGCAGATGACAGAAGTGTAGAAGGACACCACGAAGGATATCTACTAAGAATTATGGCTATAATATACAGATGGTTCAATGGAAAAAGTATGTGGTAAAAAGGGTTGAAATTTACATTACACTATGATCTCAAAAAAATATTTTTATAAAATGATGACCCGGTGTTACATGATGCCAGAGAAATTATCTAGAATGTATAAAGGCAGCCAATTGTGTGTTGAAAATGTGAACAAAATAAAGAGCATTTTATGATTCTTAGTGGAGGCAAGTTAATGTTTCTAACTGTCTAGAAACTTCTCCCTTGTTCTAGGTTGCTTTTTTCCTTCATTAGTTTCCATCCATCCATCCATAAGCTGTGCTGATGGCTTTGTACAAGTTCTCCTAAAAAAGTGGGTGGGTTTATTCAAGGCATTCGACTCAAATATGATTGTACGTGGCAATTCATCCGCTGTCTTAGCATGCCAAGGGAACTAGGTTGAACTATCATATTCAGCCATTCTGTTTATTTGTTTGAGTAACACATGAGAACACAATTATGTTTTGGGAATATGGGTTTGAAATCTTAGCACTTTGTGTGAATCCAGCCCAGCTGCTTCTCACACATTCAGTGTCTACAAGAGCACTTAGATTCTCTTTGAACTAGGAAGTCCATTGGCACATTTTATGAAAGACCCTTAATGATAGCTATTTTACTTACATCAAACCCACATGGATAAAAGTGCCTTCTAGAACTTTGGATCAGTTTCTCCTTCAGCCCTTTTGACCCCTGGAGAGTAATTTCACAAGCGCTGCCTTCTTTCTTGTCATTTGTGTCAAGTGTTGAGCAGGCAGCTCAAACACAATTATTTCAAACTCCCCTGCTCAATGTTAGTTCCTTGCAAGAGTTATTCCTGTCTTCCTTGCATTTGGGAAAAACAGAGAAGGGGACACAGAGAAAAAGACCTGTTACCAAAAGAATGGCATCCTTATCAACTCTTGCTTCTTAGCTTTTCAATTCCAAAGAAGCCATCTTCTTGAAAAGAAAGCAATAAAGTAACAATTACTGAATTATTATTCTCCCCAAAGTTCCCCCCCCCTACTTATGGGTTTTAAACACATACACACACAAATATGCCAGCCATGTAGTGAATATCAAGTCCAACCTCTGGGAAATCATTTTGTGAAAGCACTGTAACATATTCCCCAAATTTTGAAAGCGCCTTGTCCATAAAAGGCTGCCTTCTCTAACTGGGGTACTTTTATCATTTCTTCATTATAACAGAATAACAGAGTTGGAAAGGACCTCAGAGGTCTGCTAGTCCAACCCCCTGCTCAAGCAGGAAACCTTATACCAGGGGTAGGCAACCTCGGCTCTTTTATGACTCATGGACTTCAACTCCCAGAATTCCTGAGCCAGCCAAGCTCAGTTGAAGTCCATGAATCATAAAAGAGCCGAGGTTGCCTACCCCTGCCCTATACCCAGTACTTTTTTTGTAAAAGAAAAATGTGCCAGAACTCACACGTCATACAACCCACCTTGCCTACCCTACAAGGTTCCATCCAAAAAAGGTGCTGGAACTCCGTTCTGAGCGTTCTATGAGAAAAAAAGCCCTGCCTATACCATTTCAGGCAAGTGGTTATCCAGTCTCTTCTTAAAAACCTTCAGTGCTGGAGCACCCACAACTTCTGGAGGAAAGTTGTTCCACTGGTTAGTGGTTCTAACTGTCTGGAAACCTCCTTAGTTCTAGGTTGCTTCTCTCCTTCTTCAGTTTCCAATCCATCCATAAGCTGTGCTGATGGCTTTGCACAAGTTCTCCTAAATTCAGTTTTTCTTGGAAGCCAATTGTTCAGCCTCTTCTCAAAAGGAGTTCAGAATGTGATGTGACCAAAGTGTTACTTGCTGTAACGTATCATAATAAATCTAAGTTAAATGAAAACAAAGGACTTGTGTACTTTAAATACTTTTCGTAGGTATTTAAAAATATTTACTGTACTTGGATATGCTTTCATAGCTATATAATATCAGGGTTGCCAAAATCCAGAGGAGTTTTGTTAGGTTTTGCCTTTGAGTCAGTTTTGCCTCCTGACAACTATCCCTGCAGTTTTCTTGGCTGGATGATGAAGACGACGACAACAATAATAATAATGTTGGAAAGGATCTTGGAGGTCATCTAGTCCAACCCCCTGCTCAGGCAGGAAAGCCTGATGCAGAAAAGATGCAGAAGTAGTTTGCCCTTGCGTTCTTCTTCCTAGGGCTGAGAGAGGAGGATTGGCCCAAGGTCATCCAGCTGACTTCCTGCTTAAGGTGGGACTGGAACTCAGGTTTTTCTTCCTCTAATGCCATAAAAGAAAAGAAAAAAATGGAATGTTTTTTCTTTCTTTCTAAGGAGCCACCCAGTCAAGTTTCTGGGAAAAAGTTTCTTTAAGTTGATCTCTTGATAATATCAAAGGCACCTCCACGTAGTTTTCTTGCCAACATTATGGAAGTGATTACTGTATGGCTGACTTCCAGGGGATTATTCAAATTCCTGGTCTAGCCTACAGCCCTGGATTTTATTGGTGGTTGTCCCAACGAAATGATATAAATTATTTAAACAAAACCAATAAAACAAATATTAAGCAGTGCTCAGTTAATGATCATGCATTTGATAACCATTCAACAGGATTGAACAAGTGGCACTGACGATCAGCCCTCAGTGTCTGCCATTTCAGCACCTCTGTTTTGCGACCTTACCTGCTGATCCTGGACTTATGATCACAACTAAGCCCAAAATTTATATCGCTAAACAAGAAATTTGTGAAGTGAGTTTTACCCCATTTTATGACTTTTCTTGCTTAAGGGTTGTTAACTGAGTCAACACAGTTGTTAAGTTAGTAACACGGCTGCTAAGTGAATCTGGCTTCCCCATTGACTCTGCTTGTCAGAAGTTCGCAAAAGGTGATCACGTGATCCTGGGACACTGCAACCGTCATAAGTGTGAGTCAGTTGTGAAGCGTCTGAATGTAAATCATGTGACCGTGGGGATGCTGCAAGCCATCATAAGTGTGGAAAATGGTCATAATTCACTTTTTTCGGTGCCGTTGTAACTTGGAATGGTCACTAAGCAAACTGTTGTAAGTTGAGGACTACCTGTAAAGTCATTGGGAAAGCCAGTTGTGAAAGTTGCAAGTTGTTCCTGCTTTTTACCAGAGGAGCTCTGCTGCAGAATATGGAATCCCACAGATCTCGCACTGTGTGCATAATGCACACCACACAGCACATCCCATGACTCTATTGAAAACATATCCCATGGAAGGCTCAAATATAGACTGCCGTTGCTGAAATTATTCGTTTCTTTCTCCCAAACACATTTCAGTCCTCCTGGAAGTCAAAGTTGCCCACAGTGTGAGAATTAGCAAAAAGAAAAGACAAAGTGACAGATGTCCCAAAGGTGCTTTTTTGAAAAGGCAACCGGATCTCTTTGTTTTGCTTGAGGACGTTTCCCTTCTCATCCAAGAAGCTTCTTCAGTTGTGATAGTCAGAACTCAAAAAGCTTCTGGAATGAGAAGCGAAACATCTTCAAGCAAAGCAGAGAACTGAAGAAGCTTCTTGGATGAGAAGCAAAATGTCTTCAAGCAAAACAAAGAGAGTCTAGTTGCCTTTTCAAAAAGCATCTTTGGGGCAACCATGACCTGGATGATTGAATATCTCCCATAGACAAAATGACAGATTATCTAATTTTTCAATGCAGCAGAACTTTTGTTTAGGGTTACCTAAAAAGATCAACTGTAAACGAAAGGAAAGATATCCAAGCTAATGAAACACTGATTGATGTGGAGAGCAAATGAGGAAGATGTTCAGTGGCATCCATGTGTTCCCTTGAGTTGAAAGTAAATACAGATAGTCCTTGACTTACAACAGTTCATTTAGTGACTGAAAAAAGTGACTTATGACCATTTTTCACTTATGACCGTTGCAGCATCCCCATGGTCATGTGATCAAAATTCAGATGCTTGGCAACTGGCGTGTATTTATAACAGTTGCAATGTCCTAAGGACACGTATCAGCTTTTGCAACCTTCTGACAAGCAAAGTCAGTGGAAAAGCCAGATTCACTTAACAACCGGGTTAATAACTGCAATGATTCACTTACCAACCGTGGCAAGCAAAGTCGTAAAACGGAGGCAAAACTAACAAATTTTTCACCTAGCAACATAAATTTCGGGCTCAATTGTGTTTGTAAGTTGAGGACTACCCATACAGGAAGGCCTATGACAAGTCCCCGTTTTCCAGCATAAAGGTAGCTTCCCCCCCAGGAGCTGCCCTCCAGGTCCCAACCTTAGATACCGATAGCTTGCACAAATCTGGGTCAGCCAGATATCCTTCTCTTTCCCGATCAAATCTATGCCTCTAAAACCAAGACAAGGCTGAGAGAGAATTCAGCCACCCTTTCTGCCCAGCCTACCTCGCAGGGCCGTTGTGAGGGTCGAAAGTGGGCAAGGATTGCCACAGACCTCTCTGGAAGGCAACCCGCAGGTGGCACCAATGCAGCTGCACCCGCTCCTAGTCGATAAACGAGCTTTTAATCCATTCCAACGCAAGCCACCCTTCCATCTCCATCCATTCTGCCGCGCACTGCAAGTTCCTTTCCTCCCCTTCCTTTTTCCCCTTTTCCTCCATTCCCTTGTCTTTCGTTTCCCTTTCCCGACGCGTCTCTTCCCGAAACCCTCAGGCGACGGGCCAGAGGCCGGACCCTCCTCGCCAGCCCCCTCCGCCCTCCGCCCCACGCCAAGTTCACCCGCAGCCACGCCGCAGGTCGGCGCGCCCACGTGTGCGTGAAAGGCGTGAGAGCCGGGCGAGGCGCTCGCTTATAGTTCCCGGCGTCGGCCAGCAGAGGGCTCTGCCTCTCCCCGGAGGAGGAGCCGCCGTCGCCGCCGCCGCAGCTAGCGGCTTTTCTCCCTCCGCGCGGGTTGGGGGCTGCGCTTTTAACTTCAGATGCTTCCGACTCCATTGTGGTTTGCCATCCAGCCGCCGCCGCCGCCGCTCCTCCGAGCCGGAGAGTCGCTTCTCGGTTTTGCAAGGGATGTAGAGCGCCCGTCTCTCTCTCTTTGTCTTTCCCGGCTGCCCTGGGAGTTGGGCGGCACGAGCGGAGGGGGGG
>JAKJMR010018424.1:134723-150593 GCA_024449315.1 Daboia siamensis | reverse complement strand
GGGGGGTGGGCGTTGCGTGGAATGATTGCCCCGGTTATCGGTTGGGAAAGGAAAAGGCGTTTTTGTTTTTTTGTTTTTCCCCAAAGGAAAATGGCTTGGTTCCCTTCCTCCTTTTTTTTTTTTATCGCCTTGGCTTCGATGGAGGCCTGGGCTCTCCGTTTTGAAATCCTATCCCCCGCCTCCCCCGACGTTCAGATCTGTACAGATGGGTTGTGATTGCGGATTGGCGGGTGGTGGTGGTGGTGGGAAAGGTGGTGGTGGTGGGGGGGGTCGGGACGCGCGGAATGCTTTGCACACGCTCAGAGGAACTCTCCGCCTTCCAGCCAGGCTCTCGTTTGAATTTTAATAGGCTTCTTTGGGATTCGGAGGTGGTGAAGGTGTGCGTGTGTGTGGGGGGGGGGGGGGGGGACGTGCGTGCCCTTGATTGCTAAAGGTTTTGATTGTTTTAATTTTATGAATTGCTGTCTGCATCCGCCTACGTTTTCGACAGCCCTGGAAGCTCTGCTAATGGAGTAGAGGAGGCGGCAATAAATAAATAAAAGAGGAGGAAGGGAGGAAAACGAAAAATGGTAGAAACCCACACTTATTCCAAAACCGTTTGAATGGCCAGCCTGCTTATATGGAGACCAATAAGAAAGTCTCCAGTTGTGGGCAAGCTTTGGAGTCCTTCAGGACTCTGCCATCAGACTGGAATGGGAATAAAAGCTGGCTTGCTGCTAAAGTCGTAAAGCCTGAATCTGCTGGCAGCCTTTAACTAGGGGTGTTGGAGGAAATGATAAATATAATTGAATTAGGCCCTGTTTAGTGCTATGCAGTTTGCCCCAAGGAATGCTGGGACAGAAAGAATGAATGGCAGTTCAGCCTCTATGCCTTTTAAAGAAAATCCGGCACACTTACCTACAGACTGAAGTGAAATCTCTATTAGTCATGGTGGAGGAGAGCCCTAATTGCTCTTAATCTAAACAAATATCTATGCATACTGCATCTTGCCTGCAAGGCAATTAAGGGCGTAAATTGGATTAAGAAGGATGCGTAGTTTCCTTCGCGCCTTGCAACAATCCGGTGAGGGCAGGAGGCCCTCTTCAATCCAAGGTTATGAAGTAACTTTCAAGGGTGACCTGCTAAGGTAGCCTCTATCTGCAGACCTTCCCCAGCCTGCTCTAGGCCCTCTGAATGCAAGCAGCTTCTCGGAGGTTGTCCATTCCTTCCAAGAAGAGATGTTTTATGAGGAACATGTTTATGCTTTTGTGGCTTCAGTAATGAGAATTTTTTTTTTTTAATCTCCTCATTCCCGTTCTCTGCTGAGCATCCAGATTAACTCAAAAGCTTACTCATGATCCTAAAACATCTTGGCATGATTTTTATTGCATATTTTTTTCCTGGATGGACCAACACAGCATCCCATGCTTTTCATTTACATATAAAGGTCATCATCGACTTACAACAATTTGTTTATTGACCGTTCAAAGTTACAACGACATTGAAAAAAGTGATTTACGACTGTTTTTCACCCTTATGACCGTTGCAGCATCCCCATGGTCACGTGATCAAAATTGGCAACTGGTTCAGATTTATGACGGTTGCAGTCTCCTGGGGTCCACATGTGGCAATCTTCTGACAAGCAACGTCAATGGGGAAGCTAGATTCACTTAACAACCTTTAACAAGTGCAGTGATTCACTTAACAACTGGCAAGAAAGGTCATTAAAAAAGTCAATGTGGAAGCCAGATTCATTTAACAACCAGGTTACTAACTTAACAACTGCAATGATTCACTTAACAATTGTGGCAAGAAAAGCCATAAAATGGGCCAAAACACACTTAACTGTCTCACTTAGCAACATAAATTTTGGGCTCAATTGTGGTCATAAGTTGAGGACTATCTGTATAGATTTTCCCTGTTAAAAGGGCTGGAAAATAATAGGGTAGTGCCTTTTTTTCTTCCCACGGATCATCTCCAGATAGAATTGAATTGAATATAAATAGAGGTCTTCTAGTCCAGCCCCCTGCTCAAGCAGGAGAAATCTATACCATCTCAGACAGGTGACTGACCAATCTCTTCTTAAAAAAACCTCCAGTGATGGAGCACTGAGGGCAAGCGGTTCCCCTGGTTAATTGTCCTCACTGTTAGGAAGTTTCTCCTTTATTCCAGGTTGCTTCTCTGTCCTGTCCTCTGGTGCTTTGGAGAATAATTTGACCCCCTCTTTGTGGCAGCCCCTCAAATACTGGAATACAGCTATCATATCTCCCCAATTTCTTCTTTTCTTCAGACTAGCCAAACCCAGGTCCTGCAGCCATTCTTCATATGTTTTTAGTCTCCAGGCCTTTGATCATCTTAGTTGCTCTTCTCTGAACTTTTTCCAAGGTCTCAACATCTTTTTTGTAGTATGGTGACCAGCATTGGTTGCAGTATTCCAGGTGTGGTCTTATTAGGGTTTTATAAAGCGGTACTAATACTGCTTTATAACAGGTAATAATATAATAGGTAGACACAAGACCCATCTTCATCAAACAGTCTCTGCAGGACTTGATTAAACCAGGTTTAATGGTAGAGGTGATGAGAAGGATCTGAAAGATGAATGAGTGGTAAACTCAGCCTGGCATATGTATGTATGTATTTTATTTTATTTTATTTATTTTATATATCAAATTTGGAGATGACCCATCTCACTGACTTAAGTGTAGGGGTAGTCCTCGACTTACGATCACAATTGAGCCCATCATTCCTGTTAAGTAAGGCAGTTAAGTGAGTTTTGCCCCATTTTGCAACTTTTTGCCACTGATGTTAAGCAAATCACTGCAGTTGTTAAGTGAATCATGCAGACATTAAGTGAATCAGGCTTTGACTTTGCTGGGAAGATTACAAATACTAATCACATGACCTCGGGATAGTGCAGCCAGTTGCCAAAAGCCCGAATTTTGATTATGGTCATAAAATTACCATGGTCGTAAGTGTGGAAAACAACGGTCATAAGTCACTGTTTTCAGTGCTGTGGTAACTTCAAACGGTTGGTAAACAAATGGTTCTAAGTAGAGGACTATCAGTATTTCCATGTGTGTTTTCACAGATCTTTCTCGTCTTTCAAAATAGAAGAGAATATCTGTAGCTCAGGGTTGAACTGTGGGGTCCTTGTCCCTCTCGGAGCTTGGTGGTTTTCTTGTAGATGTTTCATTACCCAACTAGGTAACATCATCAGTGCTGGAAGGGAGTAGGGTTTGTCTGTGTTTGTACACCGTAGCTTGTTTTGCCAGTTTCATTTTTGCCTCTTCTTTTTTTCCTGCAGGGCCGGTGGCCCATTGGTGGGATAGTGAAAGTTGTAGTCCAAAATAGGTGGAGGTCACAATATAATCAGATTGTTGTCTTTTTGAGGAAGAAAGATGAAGAAACTCATTTTTCTGAGGGGATTCAGATGTAGATTTAGGAGTCTGAAGCAACATAATGCCTCTCTCATTCTCTTATCTAAGTTCTCTTTTTTAACAAGCAAGATGAGGACTGGCCCTACTGTATAAAAGTGGGGGAAGGCCTTTGGTGTCTATGGTAGAAGGCAATTTTAATGGAAGCTCTGCACTATTTCTTCCTGACATCTAGATATTTTTCCTGCGAAGACAACCAGCTACTTTGGAGGGAAATGGCCCAGGCACATTCTGCGCAGGTAAATCTGTGACTAATGTAGACAGACGGACAGAGAATTTTATTTCGGTCATTAATCAGTAAAAATACAGGCAATAAAATGAACAACAGAAAACTATCCCCAACAGTGGGAACTATTAGCAATCATTTTGGGGCGTGTAGCAAAACTGTGCTACTTTTAGAGAAATAAATTTGTCTTGATTATTTAACACATAGTGCAAATAAAAGCTATCTCAGTGCCCCAGAAATTCAAATAAAGGACGGGCAATCAAATGGTGGTGACTGTCCCTGTAGAACTTACAGTACAGAAGAACATAGACTGTGTCATTTATTAAATTTATATACCACCCACCTCACTATTAGAGCGACCCTGGATGGGTTATAGAATGATAAAAAAAAAACAGTTTTGATATAATGGTTAAGGCACCAGGCTAGAAACTGGAGATCGTGAGTTCAAGTCCCACCTTAGCCATGAAAACCAGCTGCGTGACTCTGGGTCAGTCCAATTCACCTCACAGGGTTGTGGTTGTGAGGAAAATAGGAGGAGGAAAGTGTATTGGATATGATCGCTGCCTTGAGTTATTTGTAAAAAAAGAAGAGCATATATTGCTTTTTTATCATATATACATACACACACACACACAAGACAATACAAAATGTTTTTTTTTTCTATGGCGATCATTGATCGTATCACTGGGACTGTATTAGATTTCATATGGGGCTTTCCTATATTTCTCTTCATTAAATCAAGCTGAAGGCTCTTCTAAATGTGGGGGCTATATGATATAAATATGAGGCTGGTTTAGACACTAAGATCTGATTATTTACAATTAAGATTCTGAGAGGAAGCAGCAATTTTGGTTTGACCTGTATCTAAGAACCTTTCCCTTTTGATCTAAGATTAAAATGGCATCATTGGAGAAACCATAGGGGCTTAATTTCTTTTGGATTGCTCTTTCTCAGGAAGACTAGTCGTTGTCTTGTCAATACTCTATTAGATGGGTCAGTTTGCTAGGGTTGTGATGTAGTTTCAACCAATAGGTGAAGATGTCTCCTCATGGAGCGGTGTTGGGTGAATGGCTAGAGCAGGGGTCCTCAAACGTGGCCACTTTTAAGACTTGTGGACTTCAGCTCCTAGAATTCTCCAGCCATTCTGGGAGTTGAAGTCCACAAGTCTTGAAAGTGGCCAAGTTTGAGGACTCCTGGGTTAGAGGGCAGATGACCTTCCGTTGGAGGAGTTCTAGACCTTTGCAAATGGTGAGATATTTTTTTCTTTTCATTTATTTAGATCCAGCAGGATCTCTTAGGCTCTGATCAAGAAAGACTCTACAGAGAAGTGATGCAAGAGAGCTATAACACCATCTTCAGAGGTGAGATGGTTTCTTACCTATTGTTTTTGTTGTTTGTAGCCCCACAAACGTAAACTGGCTTTGTCCTGACTAGATTTGAATACTTACCAAGAAAATCATAGAGGCTGTGCATGAGATAGTCAAGAGTTAAATTTAATTGGGGAATGTGTTTACCTCAAGTAATTTGACCGAAAAATAAACTTTATGGTATTCAATTAACCTAACTCTAAGGGTTTGTAGAAGCAAAGAGTTCAAAATGGGTAATATTGGGTAGATTCAAATATTGAGTTAAATCACATTTATTGAATAAACTATAACTGAACTGTTATCATTAAGATATTCAAGATTCAGTTGCCGGGTTGGCATAAAATGCCAAGGCCAAAATAAAATACATTTTAAGGAATCATTTTAACTTGTTTATTGTGCAAACCTGTTTACTTTATCTTCCCAAGAAATGTGCTTATATCAATTGGAAAAATGTGCTTTTGGATTTAGGAACTTAAAGGGGATTATTTTAGCCTTTCCCTCCACATTATATTTTTTAAAAAGCTACAAACCTAAGATCTTATGAGAAAGAACTGCTCCATCTATGACTGAACTGCTTTGATGAATAAGTAAACATTTAAAACGCTTGGCTTTTTTTAAAAAAAAAACCCCAACTAATTATGAGCCCAATTAAGCAATTCATTGTTTTAAATTGATTAAATCTAAGCAGTTTAATGTTTATAGCATCCATATAGCTAATGCTCAATTTGTGTACAACATTTTCTCATATTTTATCAGATGCCAGTGAGCTGTTTTTTCAGTAATACGTGTAAGGCTACATTCAGGTAGTCCTTGACATATAACTGTAAGGCAGCCTGCCCATTACGATCGTGGGTTGTGATAGTCGTAAAACGGATCTCCCTGAGTTTATGACCTTTTTGTGGTGGTTGTTAAGTAAACCAATTCTTTGCTATGGCCGGTTTTGCCAAAGACCAGAAGTAAATACCAGTTTTTGATAAAAACGTTGTAAAACCCAGTCACGTGACTGTAAGAGGATGCAAATGGACTGACTGCCAAGTGCCCCAAATCCGGTAATAGGGCCTGGGGTCGCCCGCTGTTCGGAACCAGGTTGTAAGTACCCCCAGAGAAGTCATTGCTATCTTTAAAAAATTGCTAAGAGATTTGTCATAAATCGAGGATCACCTGTAGTATTTGCATTAATTTATATAAAATGATCGGTAGTTGTTGATAAAACAAGATTGTAAGATGACACAATTAAAATGATACCAATGTATGAGATCTCTCACTATAAATTCTACTGAAATTGAAAAAGAATTTAAATTAAGAAGAATTGAAATTTATTTGATAAAAGCAGCAAGCACACACACACACACAAAATTCCCATAGCATGAGAGAGAGAGAGAGAGAGAGAGAGAGAGAGAGAGTCCTTGTTATGCTTACAAGGAGAAACCCCTCTTTCAAGAAACAGGCAGGAACCGCAAGAAAAAAATCAATCCCTTTTATTCTCAGACCTGAGTCAATGTCCAAGGCAAATACAGTCCACAGAAACTCGTTCCTCAATAGGAATGGTTGCCCTCGGCAACCAGCACCTCCCACACCTTCCCTTTTATAATTCAGCCAAAGCGTGGCTTCCTAATGCCTTCTCCTTTGCCTTTGGTGCCGCCCCATTGCATTCCTCTGTCCTACTTGCTTCTCTTGTCTGCGCTTTCGTGCATCCTGGATTTGTCCCAACTGTTCTTCATCATTGTCCAACTCAGGCTCCCAGCACAGTTGTGTCTCAGCCTGAGCATGAGTAGAGGGGTCAAGGTCCTTGTCCGACTGTAAGTCTTGGAGCTCCTCAGAGCCTTCCTCTGACTCTTAATGTCACTCCAGGCCCCTCCTCTTCATCTGGTTCCTCAGACTCAGCTGCCGGGTCCACTGGCTGGCGAGGAATCACAACACTGGGATGGGGGAGAGCCAGGTTCAAGTTTTTATTTTTCTATGGAGATTCACTGAGATAGTGACTCTTTCTGAAGCTAGGATTGTTGTAAAGGTGAAAATGAAGTGCTATGCCATGTATATTGCCTTGAACTCTTTAGAGGTGGAGAAAAGATGAGATGTAAAGCAAAGGTAAAGCTTTCCCTATCTTGGCTGAGGGAGCCAGGGTTGTCTGAAGACATTTTCTGTGATCATGTGGCTGACGTGGGTATACGCCAAAGGCACACGGAAGGTACCTTCCCACCAAGTGGTACCTATTTACGCATTTGCATGCTTTTGAACTGTTAGATGGGCAGGAGCTGAGGCAGGTTTCAAACTCAGACAGTCAGCTTTCCAGCTGACAAGCTCAGCGTCTTTTAACACTTGAGCCGTCGCGCCTCCTGATATAAAACAAATAATGTGAACAGTGATGCTGCTGTTACCAGCTTCTTCTCTTGCCTACGCAAAAGCCTCTGCTTGTTTATAAATTTTGTGCAGCAGCAGAATACATACTTAGCTCACTTGCTTCTTTGCTCTCTCTCTCTTTCTCTCTCTCTCTCTCTCTCTCTCTCTCTTCCAGCTTCTCCTCTTCAGCTTCAAAAATCTGAACTCCTGGCGCATCTGAAACGAGGACAGGAAGGACTTCAGAGTTCCAGCAATGGTACTGATCAAAAGCTGGTTAAAGAAGCCCGGAAGAAATGGCCAGAAGCAGGAACCTGGTGGAATTCCTACCGGAGTCCCGTGAGCGTGCCCACTTCAGATTCATCAAGTTCAGGTCAGGGTTGCCCCTAAATTTTGGCGTCCTCCTGGGGTCACCTTTGTAGCTTCAGACATACTCTATCCTCAGAAATGGCTTCATCTATAGATGTCTACCTACAACAGGGGTAGGCAACCTTGGCTCTTTTATGACTCGTGGACTACAACTCCCAGAATTCCTGAGCCAGCATGGCTCAGCTTGGAAACCTCTCCCTTTCCCCTCAGCATGGCTGGCTCAGGAATTCTGGGAGTTGAAGTCCACGAGTCATAAAAGAGCCAAGGTTGCCTACCCCTTATCAAGGTGGTGATAAACCCTGGATAAAGGTTAGTCCCCCCGACTGAAAATTTCCATTGCTAAGCAAGACAGTTAAGAGATTTGCCCAAGTTTACGACCTTTCTTGCCACAGTTGCAAAGTGAATCACTGCAGTTGTTAAGTTAGTGACATGGTTGTTAAGTGAATCTAGCGTCCCCATTGAATTTGCTTGTAGGAAGGTCACACAGTTGACATTGAGGAACCTGCAACGGTCGTGAATGTGAAAAAATGGTCATAAGTCACTTCAATGTTGTTGCTACTTTGAAAGGTCACTAAACGAATGACTGTAAGTCAAGGACTATGGTACAGTGGTTAAAGTGCTGGCCTGGACAGTAGAAGATGATACATTCTCTTAGCCACGAAAGCCACCTAGTTGTCTTTGGGCCAGTCACACACTCTCAGCCCAACCCACCTCGCAGGGTTGTTGTGGGGAAAAGTGGAGGAGGAAGAAGCGTTAGGAATATTCATTACCATGAATTATTTGTAAAAATCTAATAAATATTACTTAACTTTAGGAACTAAGATCCAGTTCATTTGTTTTCCCTTTTGGTTTTTGGAAACTAGATATTTGTTAAATCAGCCTAAAATTGCATGCTTTAGTCTTTAAATGTCAGGATCGATCTGGCTAATAACCTGCAATGTTCCTGTTATGAAACGAGAAAAATGTTCACAGCACGAATCTTAATTTTGTCTACCAGGCTCATTTTTAAAAAATAAAATAAAATTCAAAGCCCAAGCTTAGTCTGGTGACATTCTTGTACAGAGAGTTCTCAACGTACAACAGTTTTGTTTAGTGACGGGGCACTGCAGAAAGGTAACCTGTGACCATTTTTCACACTTAACGACCGTTGCAGCATCCCCAGGGTCACGTGAGCCAAATTTGGACAGTTGGCAAGTGGCGTCTACTTAATGACGGTTGCAGTGGTCACGGGAGATCCTCTTTTGCTGCCTTCTGAGAAGCAAAGTCAAATGGGGAAGCCACATTCACTTTACAACCGTACTAACTTAACAACCGCAGCGATTCACTTAATGACTGTGACAAGAAAGGTAAAAGCGGGGCGAAACCCACTTAACGATGGAAATTTTGGGCTCACTTGTGGTTGTAAGCCGAGGATTACCTGTAAATAGGGCAGTAAAAGAACTGACCAGCTCACGGTTCTGATTCCCTTACATTTGACATTAGTCTTCTCAGACTAGCTGCACTCTCTTGGGAACAGGCAAATGAGGCCTTCAAAGATTTGGCAGGTTGGGGGGGGTGGGGGAAAAAAAGAAGAGTGTCTGGTCTCTGTCGTTTCCCCTCCTGCAGGGATTCCAAGCTAGCCAACCTCTTAACTCCACTCTCCACTCTTAACAAGTGGCATCTTTACTTACCTGTCTGGACAATATTCTTTTCTGCTTTTCTCCCAGCAGACGACGACGTTACAAGCGAGAAGGAAGAGGAGGAGAGCGTTCAGTGGAAGAACCAGCGGATTGGGAAGCCTCGGGCTGCTTTGCTAGGCCAATGGGAGAGCGTCCAGCGGCAGGGGAAAGCGTGCAAGATCCAGCACAGCCGCCTGCAGAACTCTCGCCCCAGTGTTAACGGTGCTGACGCAAAGAAGAAAGGCATTCTTGCTGGCAGTGAGAGCCAGCAAGGAATGAATGCTGAAGTCAGCCAGAATGAATGCACTGTCTGTGGGAAAAACTTTGGGAGGAGATCCTCCCTCATCAGACATTTCAAAGTCCACAGCGGAGATAAACCTTTTAGATGCTCCATCTGTGGCAAATGCTTCCTTGCAAAAACCAGCCTGGTCTTACATAAAGAAAGTATGCATAAGAAACGAAGAGGGAAGAAATGCTGGGAATGTCGTGAATGCGGGCAGAGCTTTGCCACAAAAGCCTTTCTGACGGAGCATCGCGAGATGCACGGCAGTGAAAAGACCTATCCGTGCCCTGCCTGTGAGAAAAGCTTCGTGGAAACCAGGCACCTCGTGAAGCATCTGATGGCCGCTCACTCGGGGGAGCATGTCTTCAAGTGCCCTGTCTGTGGGAAAGGCTTTATGAAGGAGAAGGACCTCATGAGGCACCGAGCAAAGAACCACGGGAAGAACCACTGCTTCCTAAGTCGGGACGATGAGAACGGCGGCAAGGAAAAACCATCCCCCATCAAACACAAGAGACTTCATTTGAACCCCGACATTCTGCCTTGTGCCGCGTACGAAGGAAATGCTGGGGTGGGGCGCGCCTTTAGCTGTGCTCATTGCGGGAAGTCTTACAAGCAGGAGAAAGCTTTTACTAACCATCAGAATGTTTGTGTGAGACGGCAGCCGAGTGCTGAAGCGAGAGTCCTCAAGGAAGACAGTCCTCCGCTCACTAAAAACCAGATCACCCACGTGGAAATGAACAATAACACCTGCTTCGACTGTGGAAAACCCGTCTGCAAAAGTTCACCGCTGGCCTCTGAACCCAAGACAGACCAGGAGAAAAACCTCCAGGTGTGCCCGGAATGTGGGAAAAGCTTTAGAGATGGCCAATGTTTCGCGGACCACCTGAGGGGCCACCGAGAGGCGCCGTCTTCTCAAAACACCTCCAGCTGGGAGGGCCTTGGGGAAAAAAAGCCACCCGTTGGCCGGCAGGAAACGCAGGAGAAGAAGAGCCGCTACCAGTGCCAAGGCTGCCGGCGAGACTACTCGACTCATTATAATCTCAGGAGGCACCAACGCATCCACGTGGAATGCCGGTCCAGAAGGAAGGCCCACAAGGGGAAGGATGCTGCCTACAGCTGGTTCTTCCTAGACTTTCAGAAAGCCCGCGGCGGCAAAGAACCGGCCCTTCAGCACAAGTGCAGCTACTGCGGGAAAGGGTTCAAGACGAAAAGCACCCTCCGTCGACATCAGCAGATCCACATCAAAGGCAAGCCTTACAAATGCAGCATCTGCGGGAAAGCGTTTGTCTACTGGTATACCCTTGCTCATCACCAAGAAATCCATCTGGAAGACCAGCTCTACCAGCATAAGTGCTCTTTCTGCACAAAAGCCTTCAGGACCCCATCCGCCCTCCGCCGACATCAGCAGCTGCATAAGGAAGGCAAGCCGTACATCTGCAACATCTGCGGGAAAGCCTTTGCCTACAGGTACAACCTCACCCACCATCGGGAAATCCACGTAGAAGGGCAGATTTATAAGTGCTCTTTCTGCTGGAAAGCCTTCCGAACCAGCTACTCCCTCAGCAGGCACAAGCGCATCCACACAGAGACCAGGTCCTACCAATGCCCTACCTGCAGGAAGGCCTTTGGAACCAAGTATTCCCTTTGGAGGCATCAGGAGATGCATGTGAAAGAGGACCCAGATAGTTTGCTTGGCGGGAAGGACGACTTGGTCAAAGGTCAAGCTAGCGGTAGCGATGACAGCGTGGACAAACAGGTTGCCAGTTCGGTCCACTCTCAAAGCCAGGGGGTCCACAAGGAAAGAAAACCTGCTGAAGGTTCTGGGAATATGAGCAGCTCGCCCCTCCCCAGTCATCAAAGCCCCCGCGTAGAAGAAAATGCTATTAAACAGTCGGACAGTCAGACTTTCAGGAATGTTGAGTTAGGGGTGAAAAGTCAAGACAGGCCTATTAAAGGAGAGCTCCAGCAGTGGACCCACGGTTCGGCATGCGCAGGGCAGGGAGTCCAGTCGGAGGAATCTCCCCCAGGGTCCTCTGAAAATGGGGAAATTTTCTTAGGCCGCTTGGGAAACCAGGCCATTAAAGAGCCAGCTGATTGGTGTCTCCTAGGTAAATTGCCCGGTGTTGGTCAACAGGGAGTGGTCCTGCAGGAAAAGAAATATACTTGCCCTGATTGTGGGAAGTCCTTTAGAGATAAATACTCCCTTACGAGACATCAGAAAATCCACTTTCCCGAGAGACCCTATCAGTGTCCAAGGTGTGAGAAAAGTTTCCGCAGCACTAAAGACCTGGAGAAGCATCAGATAGCCCATTCGGATCTGAGGCCTCATCAGTGTGGAGAATGCGGGAAACGCTTGAAGACGAAATACTCGCTCGATAAGCATCAGAAGATCCACAAAGGGGAAAAGCCGTTCTGCTGCTCTTATTGTGGCCGAAGGGTTACCACAAGCACAATTCTTCGGTATCATCAGAGAACCCACACCGGGGAGAGGCCGTATAAATGTGCAGTGTGCGATAAAAGTTACGTCAGCAAATGGTCCCTTAAAAAACATTTGGAGTTGCATTACAAAACGAGTCTGCCAAAGGACCCTCAGGAAGCAAATCAGCTTGATCAGAAATTTTAAGGTGTCTTTGTCACTTGTGGGTGAAGAAACGGGATACCTTTCTGGTCCATAAAGGTTGGAGGCCTTTTGGAACAGGTCTGTGTTGAAACGCCCACCTTTAAAATTCCCAGGTTCTTTCTATACCCAGTGACTAGCTACCTCATAAAACAGATTTTTGAATGTACTTTAGCTTTCCAATCTCGGATCGTTCAGATATCTTTGCTCCAAAAATGAACATCCTTGTCGTGAAGAGCCTGCAAATAAAGAGGCTCCGTTCATTTTGAACGAGTGGACCCGACGGAGAACTTGGATGCTGGAAAAAAAGGACAAGAGCATTGACGATCCTACAGTTTTAGAATGAAGGCAATGATGGGTTTGAGCTGTCTTTTCATTTCTTAATATTGTTTTCCCATGGTGAAAAGCAAATGTGTTTAAAATAATTCCTCTTTCGCAGCGTGCATATGTAAAAAAAAAAAAAAAAAAGACACAGGACAATTTTGTCAAAAATATTTTAAGTGTGGGCGAGAAGGTTATAGTCTTGTTTTTCATAATGAAAATACTTCTGGTTTATGCAGCGAATGATAAACAGATTAAATACGCGAAGTTTTTCCAATGCACTTCGCATCGCAAAGAAGACATTCAAGGGTCAGGTGTTCTAAATCTTCCCAATGTTAGGAATTTGCATTTTGGGATCTGTAGTAAATAGTACAAAACAGTTTTCCATACATTTTAGAACCTGTTTTAAATTGAAAGCCATTGTTTTACCATTGGTGAAAGTAATCCATACGTTCATTGACACTTTATCCCTCTCGCCTGCTGGTACCACTGCCATGTTACACTTGATAGGGAAGAAGGAATTTCAAGTTATTGGAACTGCAAGGAAGATGCAGGCTTTATCTTAAATGGGGGAGTTCTACTAGTATGCTTTCTTGGTTGCAAGTATAAGTGTTACAGACAAAAAGTTAACTTCCTTGGACGATGTCCCTACCGTTTTCAGTTATGCTTGCTTGAAATGATAGCAGCTGTAAAGATCTGAAGCCGCAAGAAGTGGAAAGTCACAGTATTACACTGATACCAAATACCGAAATGCAAAATCAGAATTCTCTTAATTTTTCCTTTTAAATAAAGTGGAAAGTCCCAGTGTTAACGGTGAATAAGAAATACTAAAGCATAAAGTCAGAAAAGTTGGATTTTTAAAAAACATAATATGTAAGGACCCTAAAATGATTGTATGAAGTCTGTTTTAAATGAAAACTTTGTCAGTCGGGAATCTTGCATGGACATTTTATGACTGTAGCTGTTTTATTGGGAGAATTATTGCAATTTGCTACAGGTTATCAAGTAAAGCGTGAGTTGCATTATTTCTAGTGTCGGTTCTTTATAAAATGTTTGTTTTCTGCAGCCATTTTCCAGATTTTATTTGGGATGAGATGGATAATTAGAGTCAAATCGGCTGGGTTTCATTGAAATGTTAGCATATTTATTCACACTAGCAGAAAAGTAAATGGCACAAACATTTGCTGTCACGCAACGGAGCTGAACAAAAAAGTGCCTGTGAAAATGGGTTGTTTTCACTGGCAATCCAGAGGCAGCTGCATTTCTAAGCTGAAATAACGGAGGAATTGAGAGGGGCATACTGTATTGCAGCGTTTCTCAACTTTAAGATGCGTGGACTTCAACTCCCAGAATTCCTGGCTGGAGAATTCTGGGAGTTGAAGTCCAAACATCTTAAAAGTTGCCAAGGTGGAAAAATACTGCTGTATTGGTTTGTGTTTCTGAGCCAACCAAGGGGGGGTTTACACTGAATTTTCTTCAGAGCTGTAACCATAACAACACTTAGGCAGTTGAATGTAGCTTTTAACTCAAAGCAGTGTTTTTCAAACTTGGCAATTTCAGGATATGTGGGCTTCAACTCCCAGTGTTTTCCAGCCAGCATGGGTCTCATGCTGACATAAGTGTCTTGTCAAGGACTGGGCAGAAATAAGGTGCTGATTTTCTCTGCAAATAGAGTTGCATTCTGTTTTTGTGATGGAGATGACCCCTCTTGTGGGATTCAGTATTATCGTATGGCACCTGGATTGGAATTGCATCTGTTTTGGGTAAGTATTGAGTAGTGAACATGACCCATGCTGTCAGAAGCCAGAGGAAACTCACCTGTTTCTGGGGTTTTTAATTTCATTAGCCAGATGAGTTGGGGATTCTGTTTGGAAATTACATCTGAAGGACACCATGCTGGGAAGGATAACATTTCCATTTTGCCTTGGAAAACCCTGCAGGGTCCCAGGAAATTATCCTGCAGATAAAACTCAGGAACCAGCTCCTGTCCTTGGTGCTGTCCTTCTTGACCCTTAAAATCCCCCCCCTTTTTTTTTGCCATCTTGTTTCCTCTGATTTACCATTACCTCACTGATGTACTATGGGTCTACAAATTGTCCTTGGCTTATAGCCATTTGTTTAGTGACTATTCACTAAAAAAGTGACTTGTGACTAATTTTCACACTTATGACCATTGCAACATCCCCATGGTCACATGTTCAAAATCCAGGCTCTTGTCAACTGGAATGTATCACAGTTGTGCTGTCCTGGGGTCATGCGATTACCATCTGTAACCTTCCTGGCCAGCTTCCAGCAATCAAAGTCAAGGAGGGAAGCCAGATTTGTTTAAAAACTGCATGATTCCTTTAACTCGGGGGTCTTCAAGCTTGGCCCTTCTATGAGTGAGGAATTCTGGGAGTTGAAGTTCACAAGTCATAAAAGGGCCAGCTTTGAAGACCCCTGCACCATTGCAGTGAGTCACTTAATAACTGAGGCAAAATAAAATGGGGCAAAAGTTGCTTAACTGTCTTGCTTAGCTTAGCAACAAAAATTTGCGGCTCAATTATGTCTGCAAGTTGAGGACCCCTTGTGTGCTGTGAAATCCCAAGCTATGCTGGTTGCCAAACAAGCAGATGATGTTTCAGAACTACTGGCAGGTTACAAAGATTAGGCGAACCTATTTTAATGATGTTAAAGGAACAGCGACAAATTTGATGGCAAGAAGGGTGGGACTGCAGTTAGCAAATGTGAAGCAGGCTGGACCAATTAGCTATTTTCCTCAGGAATTCTGGGAGTTGAAGTCCATGAGTCATAAAAGAGCCGAGGTTGCCTACCCCTGCTCCAGGGAATGCTTGGATGCAGGAGGTTGCAACAGTTGAAGTGGGAAGTGTTTTTCCTTTCATTTATACATTAGGCTAAGTCTGTTTTAAGGCTTACACCTAGCTTTTTATATCGGTTACAAAATGGTAACACACCAATATTTTAACCAGTTAAAGCAGTGTTTCCCAACCTTAATCATTTCAAAGAAGTATGTATGGACTTCAACTCCCAGAATACCCCAGCCAGCTGGGGGTTGAAGTTTACACATCTTAAAATGGCTGAGGTTGGGAAACACTGAGTTAAAGGAACTGCTGCTTCACATTGGTCAGCCCTGATGTGGAGGGTCACATGGTGGTCCCAAGCATGTGATTAAAGCCCCACCTCCTTTTTAACATGCAAAAGGGGTGAGGCTTGAATTGTATGGGTCGTGGCCACCATCTTCACTTTTTTGGCCCTTCCCACAGATGCATGATTCTCCCC
>JAKJMR010018424.1:102286-122797 GCA_024449315.1 Daboia siamensis | reverse complement strand
GTTAAAAAGTAGTGATACAGGATATGTCCTGTGTTGGTAGGAGTTGGGATAGATGGCTTTTGTGATTTTCTTTCACTTTGTTGTTTTTTTATGACGCTGTCTCCCCTTTGTAAATCTCCTGAGTTTTTCTAGTGATGTTCCTTTGTCTTTAACACAGAACATTCACTGTATTAAGGAATAAATGAGGAGCAGATAAATATCCTCAGCAGTATCTTTTGTCTTTTAAGCATTGTAGGAGGACAGCCATGTTGTTCTTCATTAACCAGACATCAGAAGAATTTGGCAGCATTTTTTCCAATCAGAACATTTTGTTAAAAGGCATAAGCTTTTGCAGCTGGAGTTTGCTTAGTGGGGTGGGGGGCTGTCCATCTAATCTTTCAATATCATTAGTTACTCTGAAAAGATACTCCTGGACTCCTGATTTTCTTCTATGGTTTAGAGTAGGTGTGATTCTGAAAGAGTTGTGAAGTACTGAGCAGAAATCCTGCATGTACACATTGATGTAGGTGCAGGAATTCTTCCAGGAAAGATGACAATTCCCTCGGCTCACTGGGAGGAACACATCACTTGCTGCTTTGCTACTGTGATATTTCATTTTTGTGTGCGTATGTGTGTGTGTGTAGAAACTTATTGGGAGGTTATATTTCTAAAGATTTATACAAACGTATCTAATTCACAAAGTACTTTGCAGCTGCCTTGAACACTTTAAAAGCATTTTTAAGAGACAAGATATGTTTGGTTTTATTGTATCTTCATATTGTGAAATTAATCATAATTAGGACAATTTGCATGATTTCTTGTTTAAACCTTAAAGAAAAAATTCTCAGTAATTGCAGTTTGGATTAGGGCATTGCCACATCTACTCATTCTTATTAAATATTGCTTTATATTTGGTCAGAATCCAATAGATATAGCTTTTCATATTTAGATATCATTGGGGAAATCTCTTTCAGATTTCTGCCTATTATACTCTCTTTAGCATGCAGCATTTAAGAGTCTGTGCATAAAAAAGGGGGAGGATTATCAGCAATTGTCAGCAAGATTTCCTTAAGCCCCAGGATATGTTGAGATTGCTGCTATTGCTCTGGAAATCATTTAAATCATTGCCACAAAATCCCTTTTTTCTCAAAGATTGCCAGGTTCAGTCTATGCAAGGTGGCATTATTTCTATTCTCTCCAAAGGAGAACAAAAGCTTTTCTAAATATGCTTACCTGAATTGGTACCAATAAAGGAGAATATTTTGCAGCTCAGTGGTCCTTGGTGCACCTTTGCTTGTTTTCTTGCAGATCTTTCATTACCCAAACTAGTTAACATCACCAGTATTAATACTGTGCTAGGACTAGCACTGATGATGTTACCTAATTGGGGTCATGAAAGATCTGCAAGAAGACAAACTGAGAGCACCAAGACCCCTGTACTTGAACTGAATCCTTTGTGTTCAGGGTGATTTTCTTACAAATAAAAATAGCTAGGTTTTCATCCTTATTTTACAGTTCAGATGGGCAGTTCAGCATCCTGTGGATGCTTGCCAAACTTAGTACCTGCCTGATCTTAAAACACAAATAATAAACGAGGAAATTGTCGTATTGCAGGGCCCCAACTTTCTCATATTTATTTACAGCAACATTCCCAAAATGCCCCATAGGAACCATAGAGAATTGGTGAAGAGAGGTCTGGTGAGGCGGGTGGGATCCGTATCCATTTTGTGAGAAGAAAATCTTTCAGCAGCCATTCTGGGCATGCCTATCACATCCTCTCAAAATCACAAACTGGTTCCCATCCACAAAAATTTGCTTAGCCTTCCTTAAGTCATCTGATGCTTTTTCATTTGGCCATTGCCTTTAATTACATAAATACATGCAGTCCATGCTTGTCTCATTCTACAGTTTAATGTTGATATGGTAATTTACTGGTGAATATAAAACTAATGAAAGGCAGTTTGGTCTGGTGGTTAAGGTACCACAGTAGAAACCAGAAGACTGAGTTTCTAGTCCAGCTTTAGGCATGAAAATTGGCAGTGGAACTTTGGGGAAATCATACTCTCTCAGTCCAACCCACCTCACAGGGTTGTTGCTGCATGGAAAATAGTAGGAAGGAGTATTAAGTATGTTTGCCATTTTGAGTTTTTTATAAAAAATAATAAAGTGATATATGTGTGTGTGTGTGTGTATGTATGTATGTGTGTATATATATCTGTCTCCCTTTATTCTTTGTTAGCAAGCCAAAAAAATTTACATATATATACTCATGCGCTTGTGACCTCCCGGTTAGACTACTGCAACACTCTCTACATGGGGCTGCCCTTGAGGACCACTCGGAGGCTTCAGCTGGTGCAGAATGCGGTCGCGGAAGTTGTGATGGGAGTTTCCTGATACTCCCATGTAACACCTCTCCTCCGCGAGCTGCATTGGCTTCCAGTTGCCCTCCAGGTGAGATTCAAGGTGCTGGTGATGACCTATAAAGCCCTAAATGGCATGGGTCTGGGTTATCTTAGGGAGCACCTGCTGCCAGCATTAATCTCCCATCGTCCTGTGCGCTCCCACAGGGAGGGCCTCCTTAGGGTGCCGCTGGTCAGTGAGTGCTGGCGGGTGATCCCCAGGGGGAGGGCGTTCTCTGGGTGCGCCTGCCCTGTGGAACGACCTGTCCGTGGAACTCCAGACCGCCCCTGACCTTTGTTCGTTTCGCCGGGACCTAAAAATCTGGTTGTTTGATTTATCTGGCCTGGACTGAGGGGTTTTAAATTTTAAATTTAAATTGGGGCTATTGTTATTTAATCCTATTTTAATTTTAACTTTATCTTAACCTTTGTACTGTTTTAACTGTTTTTAACTTTGCCCTGTAAACTGCTCTGAGTCCTTCGGGAATAGGGTGGTATAGAAATCTAATTAATATATATATATATAGTGGGTGATCCATTATTATTTGATTTATAGTAGGAATAACTGATCCTCTTTTGGTTCAAGGTTCCAGAAGCCTTTATGGAGGTGACTGTGCGTTCAAGTGATGTGCAGCACACACATTTAGGTCGCCGACAGAAAACATCATATAAGAACAGTGTGCAGGGTAACTATTGGACCCTGGCCTCTTTAGGTAAGGTCTACAGCAGGGGTGTCAAACTCAATTTCATTGAGGGCCGCATCAGCATTGCGGTTGCCCTCAGGGGGCCGGGTGGGTATGGCCTGGGTGGGCGTGGCCTACAGGGTGGGCATGGCTAGAGTATGGTCTACTGGGTGGGCGTGGCCAGCTCTACATCGTTCGCATCAAGGGTGCCTATGGGGGCCTGGGCAGGAGTGGGACAGATCTGAGGGTCTCTGGCAGAAGGAGGGTCTCTGGGCCAAGGCAGTGGGGGCCGTTCCCTCACTGTTTCCAGGATGGCTTCGCGGGCCACATGATACCACTTCGCGGGCCAAATCTGGCCCCTGGGCCTTGCATTTGACATGTCTACAGAATGATAAATAGTTGTTGGAATCAATGAACCATTAGCACTAGTGGTGTTCTCCTTCACTTTGGAAAACTTTAAATGGTTGTCATTTTTCAAAGCTCGTTTATTGTAGAACACCTGCTTTATACAGGTAGTCCTTGATTTAACAACAGTTCATTTAGAGACCATTAGAAGTTACAACGGTATTGAAAAAAGTGACCTTTTTCACACTTGCAACCGTTGCAGCATCCCCATGGTCACATGAACAAAATTCAGACATTTGTTAACTGACATATCTATGATGGTTGCAGTATCATGTGGAAATATGTGAAGCTGACATAAATTAAATGATCCTCAGTCTAGCTTGCTCGCATAATTTGTTCTACCAACTACTAGCCGTTCTCAAGGATTTCAGTTAGGACTAGGAGTAAAAAGAAATTATCTGGAGAAGCCAGATATTGAACCTCGATTTACAATCACAATTGAGCCCAAAATTTGTATTACTAAGCGAGAGAGTTGTTAAATGAAATTTGCTCCATTTTACAACTTTTCTTGCCACAGTTGTTAAGTGAATCACTGCAATTAAGTTGGTAACATGGTTGTTAAGTGAATCTGGCTTCCCCGTTGACTGTTGTGATTCCGTGCCAGCCTGTGATCCCGGCAGCCGAGTCAGGAGAATCAGAGGAGGAGGAGGGGCCTGGGGAGCCATCAGAGTCAGAGGCAGGCTCTGATGAGCCCCTGGACTTACAATCTGATGAAGAACCTGTCCCCTCCACTCATGCTCAGCATGAGACTCAGACTTTGAGGACGCACAGCTGGAAGACATAGACGCTCGCAAACGCCGGACAGGTTACAAGAGCAGGACAGAGGGAGGCAATGTGGCGACTCCAAGGGAGGAGGAGAAGGCATTGAGAAACCACACCTTGGGGCTGCATAATAAAAAGGGAAGGTGTGGGTGGTGCTGGTTGCTAAAGGCAACCGTTTGCAAAGGATTCCAGTTTCAAGGGCCCATGTTTTGTTTGCTTTGCCTGTGAACTATTTTCTGTGCTCCATTTTGCTTTTGGGACAATTATCAGGTTTGTAGGGGTTGGTTTTCCAGCCTACTTGTTAAAAGAGGGGTTTCTCTTTGTGACGTAACAAAGATGGACGTAGGCTGGGACAGAACATTAACTTTGCATGTCAGAAGGTCACAAAAGATTATGACATGACCCCGAGATTCTGCAACAGTCATTAATACATGCCAGTTGCCAAGCCTCTGAATTTTCATCATGTGGACACAGGGATGTTGCAAAGGTCTTAAGTGTGAAAAATGGTCATGTCATTTTTTTTCAGTGCAGTTGTAACCTCAAACGGTCACTAAATGAATGGCTGTAAGTCAAGGACTATCTGTACTAATATTCCATATGGAGTGTCAGAGATTAAGTCTCATGCCAAAGATCATTCAGTGGGTACATAAATCGCAACTTGGTCTCAGCCAGCCCATCTGCCTTTTTTGATCTGCAGGCCGACTTCATTGCCACCCCTCTGAGATGCTGTCCCGCCTGGATCGTGGAGAAGAGGCCTGGGTCCCACAACTCCAGAGCTCTGATGAAAGTGCAGATGAAGGCCCAGTTAAGCCAACACTGAAGCAGTTACCAAGGGGAGGGACCTGGTGGGGTCAATATCGGAGTCCTGTGACATACCCCAGTTCAGAGTCTGCAAACTCAGGTTAGAACTGCTGCTGAAGGCCTCTGGCTTAAAAGCCTAAGTTCTAAGATACCGTGAAAATTTTGCCATTTTAAGAATGTAGAAAAGCAATCCAATTCTAGTGGTGGGATTGGATCCGGGTCATTGTCTGGATTCACATATTATGCTAAGTCACAATGACATTTGGTTTACCGTTTTGGCTTGGTGGGATGCATTAAACCAGCTATTGTGGTTTGTGAACTATGGCATATAGCAGGGGTCTCCACACCTCAGTCACAGGTGACCTGGTTGTTAGCATTAGCACTCCACTTAAAACTCTGTCCCAGCAAAAAGACCTGTTCACCTTTCCCCTATGCCGGGGGTCTCCAAACATGGCCACTTGAAGACTTGTGGACTTCAACTCCCAGCATGGCTGACTGAGGAATTCTGGGAGTTGAAGTCCACAAGTCTTAAAGTGGCCAAGTTTGGACAACCCTGGCAAAGGGGTGAACAGCTCTTTTTGCTGGGAGGGAGAATTAGGTGGAGTGCTAATGGTAACAGCCAGGACATCTGTGGCTGAAATTGATGGAAAATTGCCCATTTGGCTGTTGAAATTTAAAGTACAACTCTAAGGGATTCCAGGCTCACAGATCACCCGCCACTGGATTAAATCTTAGCGATAGTGGCTGGCTTTACATACAATAGAAACTTATTAATCAGGGGTTGGGGGGTGGTGCACCTGTCAATCATCCTATGGACCATCAAGTTAAGCATCCTTCCAGCTGCCAAGTCCAAATTAATAGTTTTCAGTGGCTTGGCTGCTGCATTTTTGCATTTTCTTTTGGAAATATTGGAGGGTGAGAGAAATGGTGGCTTCAATCATGACCAGAATGCTGCATGGAGATGGAGGACAGCTAGGACTTTCTAATGTGTTAACTTTCAGTTAACTCAAGCAAGCGATAGCAGGGAAGGAAGCCTATTTTGTAGGCTTCTTTTTTGTAGGGTTCTTCAGGTGCCATATCTGAAGAGGTGCCAGCAAAGTGCAGGAAATCTGCAGCACGTCTTTTGAGGGCAAGGAAAAGCAAATGATCCATCCGTGGAAGAAAGGACCTACAGTATTTGGCAGTCCAACGAACAGGCATTTGCTGGTTTGTTCCCAAGGAGATTGCTTGTTTGCCAAGCAGGGCTGTGGGCACAGGGGTGCTCCTCACTTCCTTCCATGGGAGACCCTTAGTGTAGACTGCAATAGTTGGGGCAATACTGTTCTAGGGGGCAGGAGTGGCAACAGAGGAGGCCCACTTCTGCGATTCCATAATATATTTCCAGTGTGTGGGGGAGATCCTGAGTGTACCAACCCTGTTGGATCTTATGGGATAGTAAGAGACAATTGGAGAGATGTGGCTCCCCCTCCAAATAAACAGGTCTTAATTAAAGATGACCATCATTAACCACCCTGAATTGCATTTAGAAGCCAAGTGGCACTAATGCAGCTTGTGCACTAACAATATAACCCCCTTGCACTGCCACTTCCCCCCCCCTTTATTTTTTTTTTGGTGGACTGTAGATAATGATCAAGAAAGTGAAGAAGAGAAGCCTCATTGGCGAGGTTATCCTCATCGGCGAGGTTTTCAACCGATGATCCTTCGCCGAAACTTATTTAATAATTCCAAGGGGAGTGGATCACAGAGTCTGAAGCCTAAAGCAGCCTATAAACACGGGTCCCAGTTGAAGAAGTCTTCACAAAGTCATCTGGGAAAGACAAAGTCAGAAACGGGCAATGCCAATGAAGGCTCAACCAAAGAAAAAGCTGCAGGAAGGGACCAGCAAATCTCATGCCCTGACTGTGGACAAATCTTCAAATCCAAAAAGTCTCGTGCTAATCACCAGAGGATACATACTACAATGAAGGCCTACACATGCCCTCACTGTGAAGAAAGGTTTCCATCCAAAAAAGTCCTTGACTGCCACCAGAAGGGTCACAGTGCAGAAGTGGGCAACAGACCTTCCTACAGTCTTGTGAAGCATCAAAACGTGAGGCTCTATGAATGTTTGGCTTGCAAGAAATCTTTCGAGCTCAAAGAGCAATTCCTCCTGCATCAAAAGAGCCACACAACTCAGCAGTCTCACGAGTGCCCTGAAGGTGGCGAAACTTTTGCTTGTAAGGAACTTCTTGACAAACATCAAAATTGCCACGCGACACCCAAAAACAACAGAAAGAAGGATAAGAAGGAAGGAAAGATAGAACGTGCGCCTGAAACTATAAAAAAGAAAGGAAATGCAGCCCCTGTCTCTGGGGCCCCCAGATCACTGAACATTGGCCTCACCAGACTGCAGCAAGACCAAGTCAACCTCCATAAATGTCAGTTTTGTGGGAAATGCCTAAGGTTCAAAAGTTTGCTTGTGGACCACGAGAGAATGCACAAGGAAACGAAGCCATATCAATGTTCCCAGTGTAGTAAAAGCTTCCTTCATAAGCCCAATTTGATGTCACACATGATGACCCACGTGAAACAGGCGTCCAGGAAACATCCAAAGAAAGGTAAAAGCTTGGCTGTGAAAAATGCCTTGGTTGATTCGGAGAACTCTCACAAAAGAGGAAATACCTCTAAATGCCCAGTTTCCAGAAAAATCATCACTCGTAGCTCTTACCGCATTTGGTGCCCAAGAAAAAAGGCACGGAAAAGACCGTATCAGTGTCAATATTGTGGGAAATGTTTAAGTACACGAGTCACGCTTGCTGATCATGAGAAACTCCACAGGGGTGAGAGACCCTATAAATGCCACAAATGTACAGAAAGCTTCATTCGAAAACACCACCTCTTTCGACACTTAAAGAATCACCAAAGAGAACTCTCTAATGGTGATGTCAAAAGTTTGAGGAGCCAAAGTCGCCACACTTTACCAGGTGAAATCCACCACGGACAGAAGGCTTCTGAAGGTCTTCTCCCTGCAAGTGACGTCACTCGCCACTCGGGCCTTGCCAAGCTTCCCAAAATCCCCACTCAGGAGAATTATGTATGTCAGCATTGTGGGAAACGCACGAGCACCAAAAGCTCCTTTGTCAATCATGGGAAAATCCATAGGGAAAAGCCGTATCGCCACCTGGAGCGTGGGGAGAATACCTCCCAAGAAAAACCTCTGGCTTCCCTCCAAGAAACCCACGTGGGGGAAAAAAAGTCTCTGTCCTCAGACTCCAAGGACAAAATGTTCGCAAAAGATCCCCCCTTCTCCCTCAGGGTTCCCCACAAAAAAAAACAGCCCCAACTCTGTCAAAAATGTGGAAAAACTTTTGATGATAACTACTCCTTCACCAGGCATCAACTGACCCACTCTGGACAAAAGCCTTTCAGATGTGCCACCTGTGGAAAAGCCTTCATCCAGATGTGGCATCTGAAGAGACATGAGAAGACGCACCTGACAAGAAGATCCCCCAAACAGCCCGTTGTAAGGAAGGTCAACCACGAATGTAGCCAGCCAGACCGAAAGCTCTTCAAATGCTCTCTGTGTGGGAAAGGCTTCTTTCAACCACGGCACCTGAAAACACACAAGAGGATTCACCTGAACGAAGAATGCCGTAAACTATCTTCCATCATGGAGATAACACGGGCATTTTCTAATTTCTCAAGTGGCACAGCTTCTAAGGAGAAAAGTCAGGGAGATCTTCTTGGAAAAGCGTTTCTGCAGCTACCAACTCATACAGCCGAGGTTGTCAGCTCACCGCATGCCCAGGAATTAAAGAGAGGCCCACTGGTGGCATTAGAAGAAAGATCAGACACCGGAGCTCCAGGAAAGAATATTACAATGCAGTTATCTAGAAAATTCAAAGAAAATATTTTGTTGGGCTATGGGAAAATCAGTCAGGCAGTGAAATCGGAGAGGAGAACAAGAAGAAAGGACATATTCTCTATCCGTCAGCCCAGAACCTGCTCCAAAAATGCATCCAAACCCGCCAGGAAAGTAAAATTTTGCTATGATCCTCAAAGCGACCCCTGTATGAGTGTTTCCTCCAGTTTGTTTCAAGGTGCGCCCAAGAACCACAAGCGAAAGGATCTTTGCCTCAAACTGCCCTGCCAGAAAACATTTTCCAGAGAAACCCAACTGAAAGTTGTCAAAAGTGTTGCACAAAGGAACACAGTCTCTGTGGCACAGGAAAGGGAATCGCTTGAGGCCAACTCTGGCTGTCAGAGTTGTGAGAAAGGAAAATGCAAGCCCTCCAACGTCAGGGATCCGGCAGAGACACAGCCTATGCCACAGTTGTCCAAAAGCAAGACCCAGCGCGACCATGAACGGTTCTGCCCTCTAAATGCGTACTCAAATGCTACCGCCCTGAACTTGGGGACAGCGTCTATGGCTCAGCAGCTGGGAGAGATCCAGAATCCACGAAGGATACAAAAGAGAGTAAAGGGTAGACGCTGTGTTGAACTGCAAGCAACGGTATCGAGGAAGCTCCCAAGCTCGCCTTCTGAGGGAAAAAGCACCTGCGATCAGCACGTCTGCACCCAGTGCAAGAAATCCTTCCGTAGTCGGACCAATCTCTTGATTCATGAGAAGAATCACACTGAGAACAGACCGTTCCCATGCATCCAGTGTAAGAAAAGTTTCTTTTCTGTGACGGCCCTTAAGGTCCACATGCGGATCCACACAGGAGAGAAGCCTTTCAAGTGCTCTGAATGTGACTTTTGCTGCAACTTTTTGTGTAATCTCAACAAGCACAAGGCCAGTCACAGCCTTGCATACATTGTGGGAAAAGCTTCTGGCTGAATCCTAAACTTGTGACTCATTTAAAGTTTAGTGGCAAGAAGAAGGCTTATGCCTGCCCTAGTTGTGAACAAGCATCTGCGCACACGAACCTCCTAAAGCGGAAGAGGAAGAAGTTCTGATATGATTTAGAATCTGAATCCTATTGTGAGAAAATGATAGACCACATCATTCTTCCAGCATCTTATCCCTTTACACTCAACACTGGGAACATATTCAAGCACTCTCTCTTGGCTTCCTTCCCCCCATGAAGCGTTAGTGGAGGCCCCTAGCAAACACCTTTAATCTATAGTGTCTCACCTCTTTGCCATTATCTCAATAGAAAGTTAGATCAGAAGATCACTTGTAGAACCCTTTCTTCCATTCATCCAGGAATCTGGGTGAAGCTGCCAGAAAGATGCCCCACTTTGGTGAAAATAGAGATTTTTATTCAGAAAGATAATCAAAATATTGCCCTTGGAACTTGAGATGAGGGAGGAGAGGGGAGTGACCTACTTTGTATTCCGTGCATTTTTTAATTACCTCTGACAAATGTATAAACATCAATCTAGGTTTGTGGTTTTCCTACAAGGGGATATGTGCCACCGATAATTATTTTTTTTAGGGTTTTTTTTGCAGGTTCTTTGTTTCTAGGACCAGCCAGAAAGAATGTTGCATTTTGAGAGGGAGACCGAAGGCGTGTATAATTTGAACAAAGATATTCAAATGTCCTATTTTGGCCATAATATTTTGGCCAAATAATATAATATTTTGAGTCTGTCTTGCAACTTTAATTTTAGCTCAGGGAGGGTGGTTGCAAGTTGGAATTGTTATCTTTGAATTCAAGATTCAAATTTGGGTCAAATTGACTCAAATGTTCGCTTGAAAATCTAATAGATCCAATTATCAACATGTCTCCTTGTAGATAATAATGTCTGTAGAAGACATTATTTGAAGTACAATATCTTCCAATTTTTTGCTTATTTTCCTCTGAATTCCTAGTTTTCAATGTAAAGTAGCAGTCATAATACAAATGATTGTTTTATCTTTGATTAATCATGCTTAATTCCAAGTTGTTTCCAGTCATCTTGGACTTACAGCCCTGAATCTCTTTACCATCATCTGACTTTTTTTATCTTGCTCATATATATGTCTTTTAAAATAAATGTTTTTACAAAAAATATTTTGTTTTATGTCTGATCATCCTGAGGTTTTCTTCCCTCCAGTAAATAGTGGGCTCTTTCTGATAGAATGTAATTTGAGATGAAATTCTTTTTATATAATAAGTGCATATTGTAAACAGCCAAGTGTTTCAGCCCAAACCTCTTTTATCAGATTTATATGCCACCCTTTTTGTGGTTTGAGGTGACTGAGTTTCACATATGGGTTTATCTCATAGGCTCTTCTGACATTTTGCTTTTGCACTGAAAAGTTAACAACATGGATGTTGGGAGATGACTCAGTTGCTTACTGAGCAATTGCTACTATTGTACAGGATCTATAGACCTCTATTCTTCCAGAGCTGTGAAGAAGACGCTCCACAGATGCAAAGCAAAGATCTATATTGGCTTCTCTTGCAGCTCTATTTATTTTTCCCTTTTCAGCCATTTGACCAAGTTCAGAATATAGAATAACAGAGTTGGAAGGGGCCTTGGAGGTCTAGTCTAAACCCCCTGCTCAAGCAGGATACCTTATACCGTTCTGGACAAATGGCTGTTCAGTTTCTTCTTAAAAACCTCCCATGAGGGAGCACCTACAAGTTCTGAGAAGAACATGATCAATAGGGTTTCCTGCTTGAGCAGGGGGTTGGACTAGATGATCTCCAAGGTCCCTTCCAACTTTATTACTATTGTTGTTAGATGGCTTTAGAATGGGGTTAAGACAGATTCTTTTTTGCTACCAACATTCAGGGTAAAATGTTTAAAGAAAGTAGATGTTTCTGGAGTAGATCATGGCAAACAGACATACATTCCAGTGGACATTGATCACTTGAAGGTGTGATAGAATTTGTATCCTCTAAATTCTAGGTTGTATCTCTTCAAATATCAAACAAATGGTATGTTGTACACATAACTGTTTGCCAAGCACAATGGCAGTGTTTAAAGAATATAGACTTAATTGGGTGTGCAAAAAGGTTTATTGTGATTGATTCAACAAACTAGTTAAGTGTAAACAATTAGCAGGGTAAGTTTGGCTTTCTCCATGTGTATATATATATATACATGTGAAGGTTTTAGAATTTGCTTTATGAATGAGACCTGCTTGAGTTTGGCTTGAGCTGGGCCAGTTATTGCAATACATGAACCTGATCCAAGTTTGATTAAAGGGTCACTTAATTTTATAATTGTGTTCCTCCAGACTATCTTATGGCTTGGATTAAAAAAAATCCTGTGATTCAGAATTAAAGAAATATGGTTATCATTTGGTACAAAAAGTAAGCTGTAGGCTTTTGAGACACACAGAACTTTTAGAATAGAATAGAGCTGGAAAGGGACCTTGGAGGTCTTCTAGTCCAGCCCCCTGCTCAAGCAGGAGAACCTATACCATCCCAGGCAGGTGAGTGTGCAGTCTCTTCTTGGTCAGGTAGATGTCACAGAACCACAGAGTTGGAAAGGAAGCAAGGAGTCGTCATGTTCAATTACCTTGCCCTGGCTAGGAAATTCTGGGAGTTGGTTTTCATATCCTATTTTTTAAAAAAAATATTAAAAGAAGTTTTTCAACAGAATAAAAGTACACTTGCAGAACTGATCAGAAATATAAGAATAGTCTCCTGTGGCTCTTTTCTAATTGTCCATTAATCCCAGCAAAAAAGGTTCTTTCAGTTGAATATTATTTTTTTAAAAAATTCTTTGCATTGTTCTGTTTCTTTGAACCCAACATTTTCAGGCTTTTTTTATAAGTCCACCAGGAATAATAAAATGATCATGTTGTTCACATTTCCAATTAAATTTGAAATAGGCTTATATATTCTAGACCAGGGGTGTCAAACATTGCGGTTGCCCTCAGGGGGCTGGGTGGGTGTGGCCTGGGTGGGCGTGGCCTACTGGGTGGGCATGGCTAGAGTGCATATGGCCTACTGGGTGGGCGTGGCCAGCTCCACATCGTTTGCATCAAGGGTGCCTATGGGGGCCTGGGCAGAAGTGGGACAGATCTGAGGGTCTCTGGCAGAAGGAGGGTCTCTGGGCTAAGGCCAAGGCAGTGGGGGCCGTTCCCTCACTGTTTTCAGGATGGCTTCGCGGGCCGCATGAAACCACTTCATGGGCCAGATGTGGCCCCCGGGTCTTTTGTTTGACATGTCTGTTCTAGACAATTTTTCTGGAGTCACATATCAACAATACATCATTTTATAAATTTTAATAATACGAATTTCAGTACTGTTGACCACATATTTCTCCACCATTCGAGCAATAGGGTATCATTTTATCATACTCTTTCACTTGTTCTTCCATTTCAAATTTCAATAAAAGTTGATACATTTTAGCTTACATGCTCATCATTTGTACATAGTTTAAGTTCAAGTTTTGTGTTCTGCTCAATTAAAAATCTTCCACTACTATGTCTACTATATATCTTTCTCTTAATTGAAGTCCACACATCTAAATGCTATTGAGGTTTAGAAACACTAGCTTAGACCAATAACTGTATTATTTATTTATTCACCACCCATCTTGCGGTCCTGCAAATCTGTGTGGCATACAATATGTCTGCAGCATATTGCCTTCTAGTCAATCAACCACATTTTGTTTCAAAGTTATTCATTTTCTTTTTTTCCATATTTGCTTACTAAATTTTATGTAGGTGGCTCCTAACATATTGCCTTGTGCAGACTGCAAAACAAATTCTTATCAAGAGGATGAGTTCCTTATTGTTAGAAGATAGAATTTATAGAGGAGTAATCTATAGATCCCTGCTTAGGTGTTCCATGTAGGCTTCATAAAGTGAGCAATTAGCTAATGAGATAATGGCAGTTTCTTTCCACTGTTCCTCAGAATCACCTAGGACACACCCAGCCTTCCTCAATCTGGTTTAATTTGCTTCAGAAAAGTCATAGCTGCAGGGAGCAATCTCAGAAATGGCTGCAGTTACTTTAAAGAGCTGCAGACAGAAACTTGATTTCCTCTGCTGCTGGTGGGGGTGGGGGCTTTAAAATTACTTCCAGAGAGCTGCATAGTCCACATGTATGGTCCAATACATCTAGTTGTATTGGATACATAGTCCAATACATAGTCCAATACATCTAGTTGGTTCCAGATTAGAAAAGGCTGTTCTATCCCCATTGTCCTCCACCTTATGCTAAGCCCCTCTTTGTTCTTTCCTCCAGCTGCAATGTACTGTAGACTTTCTGTTCATTTAACCCATTATTTTAATCTTCAATATTTTAAGCCGTTCCCCCAAGCATAACCCACCACCACCACCACCCTGGTCTCTTACAACTGTCCCTGATTATCAGGCTGTTCGTTTCATTAACTTCTTTATTATAGGCAATTAGCACAGTAAAGTATCAGAGGGCATGTACGCTAATAAAATGCCGCCTGCACTAATGCAATCCACTTCATTTCCAAATTAAACATGACATTGATATGTATTTTCAACATTGGGAAAGTAGAAAAAATGGACTGGATAATCTAGATATAAACAAGACAATTTTTTTTAAAGACTACATAATTCTATAATAGTTACTGTGTTGTTCTATAGTACAGTCACTATGTAAAATTTTAAAATATAGTACATGAAGTTTGGATAAGGGGCCAAGGTATCATACATATCATGATAACCATGAGGATTACTCTTGATGAAGACTTTGTAATAGAAAGCTATATGATTATTCTATGATCAGAATCAGAAGGTGTCTGTTTTCAGACTAACCAAAGTTAGGAAAAGGTGTAAATTTTTATGGGGTACAGAAACAATTGTGGCCTGAAGTTTATGCCTTTTCACGTGCCTTTTCAGTCTGAAAAGGTGCTCCCAGATTCTGTATAGAAGGTTGTCACACATACTCTATTTTAAACAGATACCAGATTTTATCAATTCATGTTTGTTTGCATCTTTCACATTTCCTGCCTGCCTGCCTGCCTGCCCTGCCTGCAGATGCTGTCCAGTTTTCTTTTGTCTTTCTGCTTAAAAGAGAAATGGCTTTGTTTCTAAATCAGTGTTTCAAAATCTCAGCAATTTTTTTCAAGAATTGGATCTCAACTCTTAGAATTCCCCAGTCAGCATCTGTGGTTAACATCCATAGATTGCTTAGCTCCGTATTCTGGATTAAGGCATGATACTCTGAAATATCAACTAATGCCATGAGCTGATTCATTCATTCATTTATTACAGGGCTTTTTTTCTCACAGAACGCTCAGAACGGAGTTCCGGCACCTTTTTGGGATGGAACCTTGTAGGGTAGGCAAGGCGGGTCGTATGACATGTGTGAGTTCCGGCACCTTTTTCTTTTACAAAAAAAGCACTGCATATATATATATATAAATGCAGAGACAAATTCAGTTTTCATGACTTTTTAAATAATTGTTATACACACACACACGTGCACACACACACATATATATTCCCCCAAATGTGTTGTAGAGCAAGAGAGCATTTATTTATAACCAGAACAAACAAACAAAAACATGGGGGGCTGTTTTGAATAGACATGAGACCATTTGAGTATTTAACATCCTTCCACTTTTTAAAAACTTTCATTGTGATATTTTTAAAAAACATCTTCCAATCTTTCTGGCAGCATGAAAAAAAACCCTGAAAACTCCTTCCAAAGATCACTTTTCAAATTTACCAAATTACTTTTTTTCCCTTCCTTGGAACCTGCAAGAACTGTATTCCTTTTGCCCTTCCTGGTTGGATTGTGTTGTATTGTATTTCAGATTGTAGTGCTCATTCTATTGTATTTCAGACTATGTTCCTTTCAGCTCCCTTTGTTATTCAAGTAAGCCCTCCAACCTAGATGGTCCAGAATGACTTTCCTTGAGTTTTTGGCTTGGGGCTTTGACCAAACCCATTTCCTAGTCATTCTTTTCATCGGAGACTACTTAACTCCAGGCCCTAGACAGCAGAGCCATTCCCTACTCATCAGAACAGTTTAGGGAAGAACAAAAGGAGTTGTTGAAATTTGACCGCCAGAGACAAATCTCCACAGGGGACGGTTATTGCTTTGAATAAACCATTAGCTTTATTTTGGTCAGTAACCAGATCAGATGGGTAATGAAGACCTCCTTCAAGTCAGTTTTCTTGGCCATAAGACTGAAGTACACTGGATGGCCTTGGTCTTTTCCAGAATGTTTTTTCCCCCAGCAAAATCCCACTCTGATCTACTGCTCTGAAGTTTCTGGGGTGAATCTCATTTAACTATAATCTCAACCAGCCCTGATTAGATTTCTAGCCTTGATAATGTCAGCAGATGCTGCCACCTGTTGATGACTCTCTGGATTACAGGGAGCGAATTATGTTTCTGAAAGCTCACCCAATCAAACCTTCTCCATGTAGAAGCTTGGCCTAAGTTGCCAGCCAAAGGCAGGACAAGAAGCAACGGATGGAAACTAATCAAGGAGAGAAGCAACCTAAAACTAAGGAGAAATTTCCTGACAGTTAGAACAATTAACCAGTGGAACAACCTGCCTCCAGAATGCTCCAACACTGGAAGTTTTAAAGAATAGACTGGACAGCCATTTGTTTGAAATGGTGTAGGGTTTCCTGCCTGAGCAGGGGGTTGGACTAGATGACCTCCAAGGTCCCTTCCAACTTATTGTTATTTTTTTTCCCAAAGCTCTGTTCTTTCTTAGTTCTTCATAAGGACTTTGGAAATATGTGGTGGCTTCATTGTTTTTGGATGGCCTAAAGGCAGATGGTAAAAAGCATAGGTTCTTGAGCTCTGTGTGGAGATTTCAGTGGCAAGGACAACACTTCTTTGCAGTGGAAGGCTTTCCTTTAGACCTTGTTCCGTTTTTAGGAACAGAAGGCAAACACAGCCAATATTCCAGAACTGGCTCAGGAGAGCAAGCTTGAAACTAGGTGAAGGAAGAGGGCAGGCGAACTAAATCTCACCTCTTTGTTATATTACGTTTGCTTTCATGATATGCTTGTAAAGTGCCTGGCGCCAGGGCAGAGGTCAGCCTGGAGAAGAAGAACTTGGGCTACCTATGCAACCTCTTCTCCCTGCAAATCTGTTTCAACCCTACAATTTGGCACTGCGCCTGGTCTGGCAGCCTTGAAAAGATGCAGGTCATCGGGGATTGCTGAGAGCAGGAAACGCATCTGAATTCATTGACACATTGCAAGACACTTTGGGGAGGAAAGCCCCCCCCCCCCCAGGTTGATGCAGCAGGAGTTGATAGGACTCTGCCTAACTGGCTTGCTTGGATGAGCAGGGAAACGTGTCAAATTAACAACCAAAATTAGTCCAGTTGCAATGACTTAACCTTCAGACATCTGAATTAGGGCTAATGGACAGCAGCTGGGCCTAGGGTGAAGCATTTGTAGCCAGTGGTGGGATTCAGCCAGTTCACACCAGTTCGGCAGAACCGGTAGCTAATTTTTTTGTTGCCCAGGCCTAGAATGGACTTCCGGAAGTGGCATCCACACAGGGGACTGGCCGTTCCCATATTTGAATCCAACCACTGTTTCTAGCCCTGTGCAACCTTTCTTGAGCTGTCACTTTCCGGATCTTAAGTCTCCAATGCCCAGATTTCCCAGAGGAAGCGCATTTGGGGAAAAGGTGCTCTCCCAAAGCTGATGCTTGCTCCTTTCCAGTAGGTGCCCATACCTCTGGCTAATAAAGCTGGTAATGGGATGTAGCTGTGATATTTTCTGGTGAAAAAGGTGAAGGAAATGATGGGTCCATTAGTAGGGGAAAGTGGCAAGAAGGTGACAAGCAACAGGAAGAAAGCAGAATTATTTAACTCATTTTTTGCATCTGTCTTTACGCAAGGGAAAAATACAGACCAACCTATCAAAAATAGTGCCATAAAAAACAATAGAAACACAAGTTAACATAGGCAAGAAAATGGTGAGCACCTATCCAGCCTAGACGAGTTCAAATCACCAGGACCAGATGGATTACACCCCAAGGGAACTGGCACATGTGATCTCAGAACCACTGAACTATATTTTTCAAAGATCCTGGAGCACTGGGGAACTACCAAAGGACTGGAAAAGAGCTGCTGTAGTTCCCATCTTCAAAAAAGGAAAAAAAAATGGATCCAGGAAATTACAGACCTATCAGCCTGACCTCAATCCCTGGGAAGATTCTGCAAAAGATAATCAAACAACAAATCAGCGAACACCTTGATACAAACAAAGTCATCACTAAAAGTCAACATGGGTTTATTAAAAACAGATCATACCAGACAAATCTTATTACATTCTTTGACCAAGTGACAAAATTAGTGGACCAGAGGAATGTTGTGGATATAATTTACTTGGACTTCAGTAAGGCATTTGATAAGGTAGATCACAACCTACTACTTGATAAGATAGAAAAATGTGGGTTAGATAGCATCACCACCAGATGGATTCATAGCTGGCTGATTGGCCGTACTCAGTGCGTGGTCCTCAATGAAACTGCATCTACATGGAGGGAAGTGTGTGTCAGGGTGCCCCAGGGCTCTGTTCTGGGCCTAGTGCTCTTCAACATCTTCATCAACAATTTGGACGAGGGGATAGATGGGGAACTCATCAAATTTGCAGATGACGCCAAGATGGCAGGAATAGCCAACACTCCAAAAGAGGCTTAAGATACAGGAGGATCTGGACAGACTTGAACACTGGGCACTAATGAAATTCAATGGTGAAAAAAGTAAGGTTCTACATTTAGGCAAGAAAAACCAAATGCACAGGTATAGTATAGGGGGTACCTTGCTCAATTGTAGGAACTGTGAGAGGGATCTTGTAGTCCTAGTGGACAATCACTTCAATATGAGCCAGCCGTGTGCTGCAGCTGCCAAAAAAGCCAACACAGTGCTGGGCTGCATTAACAGAGGGATAGAATCAAGATCACGTGAAGTATTAATACCACTTTACAAGGCCTTGGTAAGGCCACACCTGGAATACTGCATCCAGTTTTGGTCACCACGATGTAAAAAAGATGTTGAGACTCTAGAAAGAGTACAGAGAAGAGCAGCAAAGATGATTAGGGGACTGGAGGCTAAAACATGTAAGGAACGGTTGCTGGAATTGGGTATGTCTAGTTTAACGAAGAGGACGATGGGGGACATGATAGCAGTTTTCCAATATCTCAGGGGCTGCCACAAAGAAGAGGGAGTCAAGCTCTTCTCCAAAGCACCTGAAAGCAGGACAAGAAGCAACGGATGGAAACTAGTCAAGGAGAGAAGCAACCTAGAACTAAGGAGAAACTTCCTGACAGTTAGAACAATTAACCAGTGGAACAACCTGCCTCCAGAGGCGGTGAATGCTCCAACACTGGAAGTTTTTAAGAAGAGGCTGGACAGCCATTTGTCCGAAATGGTATAGTGTTGCCTCCGGAGTAGGGGGGTGGACTAGATGACCTCCAAGGTCCCTTCCAACTTTATTATTATTTCCCATCCACCTGATCTACAAAGTGATAAATTGTGGGGGGGACGGGGACTGCAGAACCAATTACAAATGTTGGCATCACCTTCTCCACTTTTTCTCCCTTGCATAGTTGGAGTGTTAATAGTAAACCTTGCAGAGCCAGAGAACTAGCCAGAGACTAATGCTGGCTGAAGAATTCTGGGAGTTGAAGTCCACACATCTCAAAGTTGCCAAGGTTGAGAAACCTGATGTCCAGGATCATCTGCAAAAACTCATGCCACAATGTAATTGTGACTTTTAAAGGGCTTCCAGCATGTTTGCTATAAAGGAAAGTTAGGCCGCTATTTTAATCATTTGTTGGCTGGTGTCTTAAGTCACCTGGTTTTCTATTCTGGCAATGTGGTTTAGGCAGAGTTAGGAGAAAACTTAGTTGAACATGGATTGGAAGTGGGTCCTTCAATATTGGGTTTCTTATCTTCTACATATCTTTCTTCTACAGCAGACATGTCAAACACAAGGCCCGGGGGCCAGATCCGGCCCGCAAAGTGGTTTCATGTGGCCCGCGAAGCCATCCTGGAAACAGTGAGGGAACAGCCCATACTGCCTTGGCCCTGGCCCAGAGACCCTCCTTCTGCCAGAGACCCTCAGATCTGTCCCACTCCTGCCCAGGCCCCCATAGGCACCCTTGATGCGAACGATGTAGAGCTGGCCATGCCCACCCAGTAGGCCATACGCACTCTAGCCATGCCCACCCAGTAGGCCATGCCCACCCTGGCCATACCTCCCCAGCTCCCTGAGGGCAACCGCAATGCTGATGTGGCCCTCAATGGAATTGAGTTTGACACCCCTGTTCTACAGTACATAGCTAAAATTTTTGGGGAAAAAATGTCCCAAGTAGTATAGCAAAATTGTACCAAGCATGTACCAGGCTGCCACAAAGAAGAGGGAGTCAAGCTATTCTCCAAAGCGCCCAAAGGCAAGACAAGAAGCAAAGGATGGAAACTAGTCAAGGAGAGAAGCAACCTAGAACTAAGGAGAAACTTCCTGACAGTTAGAACAATTAACCAGTGGAACAACCTGCCTCCAGAAGCTGTGAATGCTCCAACACTGGAAGTTTTTTTTTTTTTTTATTATTATTATTATTATTATTATTATTATTATTATTATTATTATT
>JAKJMR010018424.1:0-87840 GCA_024449315.1 Daboia siamensis | reverse complement strand
GGGTAGGCAACCTTGGCTCTTTTATGCTGGCTCAGGAATTCTGGGAGTTGGAAGTCCACAAGTCATAAAAGAGCCAAGGTTGCCTACCCCTGCTGTAGGAGATGACTTACAGGTAGTCAACCTACCACAACCGAGCCCCAAATTTTGTTGCTAGGTGAGACAGTTGTTAAGCAAATTTTGCCCCATTTTCTGACCTTTCTTGCCACGGTTGTCAAGCGAATCACTGCAGACGTTAAGTTAGTAACACGAGAATCTGTCTTCCTCATTGACTTTCCTTGCCAGAGGGTCGCAAAAGGGAATCACATGACCCAGGAACAGCTGCAACCATCATAAATGTGAATCAGTCAAGCGTCTGAATTTTGATTACATGAACAAAGGGATGCAGCAGCAGTTGTGTGAAAAAATGGTCATAAATCACTTTTTTCAGTGCTGTTGTAACTTTGGTCACTAAATGAACTGTTGTAAGTCGAGGACTATCTGTATATAGCCCAGAGACCCCCCCTTCTTTGCAGTAGCATAACTATGAAAATACTAACATAAACTTATGCAGTAGGTGGATATCGCTGCTTTTAGGATTCCTGTAAATAACTGATGGGCCAGGTTGCTTTAACATTTTGTTGGGATGCAGTTCTGATCATTCCTCCCCATGGGCTGTGCTGATCAAGGCCAAGTTGGAGAATTCCCATACTGACAAAGAATAAAGAAAAGCAGAAGAGTGATGGGAAGGAAAGTATATTTATTTATCTGTCAAGATTTCTACGCTGTCCGTCTCACCTAGTTCACGGGCTAAGATAAGTTTAGCAACCCACGATGTGGTCAAATTAGAGATGAGCTGCTGGCTGGCCATGACAGTAAGGAGGGTGACCAGACACATCAATGTCCTGGTTTGGGGAAAAGTCCCTCTGTTCTTCAGGAGAATTTTGATCAGGAAAGAGAAGGAAATTTCAGCCAGCAATTCCTGGTAGCCTCTGAGAAGGTATAGGGGCCAAAGGAAACAGCCCTTGGCTTTGGTCAAAGCCGCTGTCCCGTTTAGTCAGCCAGCTGGTGCTTCTGCTGCTCATGTCTCTTCAGATGGTATCTCTGCCCGTAGCTCTTATCGCAGGAGAGACACTTGAATGGCAGGTCGATTCCAGGCAGCCTCCGGCGTTTGATTCCAAGGGGCTCCGCAATGAAAGAGGTCCCGTCATTATTAGCGCCCAGTTGGGGCACCTGCTGCTCCGAATCAGGAGATGAATTTTCTTTCCTGTGGAGCCTCTGATGCCGGGGGATGCTGGACCGGTGAAGGAAGCCTTTCCCGCAATCGGGGCATTGGAAGGGCTTCTCCGCTACCTTGCCAGCCTTTTTTTCTTTAGAAGAGGAGGCGAGTTTAACCCCTTTGCTTGCGGCCTTGACCTCTTGTCCCGCAAGACTTGCGCTGCTGCCCTCGAAAGGGTGGCTGCAATTGGGACATGTGAAGTTGGGGGTGTCTTTTGGGGAGACCAGCTGACGGGTAACAGGGGTGGGGCCGAGATGTTTCACTGCAGAATTAGGACCCGCAGGGGACGCCTCTCTGGCACACGTTTCTCCAGGAACTTCAGAAGTTGGTAGCTGGTTAACGTCTGCCTCCATGTTGTTCCCGGGGTGGCTTTCCCTCTCCGGAGGTGACCTCTTGCTGGGATGCCCTTCCTTTTGTGAACTGTCTCCTGCCACCACAGCAGCGTCCTGAAGATTACTCTGCTCCCCGCAACTCAGGGGAAGGAGCCCACTCCCCTGTTGCTTGAGTGAGTCATAGGTGGCACTGACATGCAAAGAACCCCCCTGGTGTGGAACTGCAGTGCTGGGATCTTTAAGGAGTCCCTTTGCGCACGGCTGGGCTTTCGGCCACCCAGGAAACAGGCTGACATTTTCACCCATAAGGAAAAACTCGCTGCTTCTTGCTGGTAGATTAGCTTCTTGGACAAAATTATACTGCAGCCTCGCCAGGGACACGACGTTTTCTTGCTCTTTGGTTTGTGCTACCCCATCACCTGCTTGGATAACCAGAGATGGAATCATGGTCGGTTTTGAAAAATGAGCATACTTAAAAAGGGTTAAGCCTTTAGCCTTTATTAAATCTTTCCTAACTTGGTGCTCTTCGGAAATACAGGATTGCCATTACTATGCTGGCTAGGAGATTGTGGGAATTGGTTCACGGTAGGGTGCCTGGTGAGGAAGGAACTAGCACTGAATAGTAGTGACTAGTAGCCCATGTTTAGTGACTGCCTTGTTTAGTGACTATTCATAGCTTACAGTAGTGGTGAGGAAGTAATTTTGCAACCAGTCCTCGCATTTATGATCTTCGCAGGTTTGTAAAGCAAAGGAAAGCTGAGATATGGTCCTAAGCACAGTCACGGTTTCACTTTGCTTAATGACCAAGTTACTGGTCCCAAATGTGGTTGCTACACGAGGACTACCTATATGCGAAAAAGATCAGGAAGGGCAGAGCAGGCAGAGGTTGTGTCCTGTTTTATCCAAGGGCTGCAAAATGACCATCCACGAGATCATTCAGAGGTGGGGATTGTGTGGCTCTCCAAATCTGATGGACCATAAGTTGCAACATTGCCCATCATGCTGGCTGATGCTGCTGGGGTCTGTAGTTTAAGAGTTCTGGAGGACGGCAAATCCCCTACTTCTGATTTAGAGAATTAATAGATAGTAAAGATGAAAGAAAATACAAGCTGGGTGTAAGAGTCATGGAAATTCCCCTCCCCCACTTTTTCCTCTTGTGTAATATGCAAAACTCCATCCAAATTTAAACTACCCCACTCCTGTTCCTTTATAAAGTTAATTGGAAACTTGCTCTTGAAAAGATGCCTTGAGTCTTAATTCTGAAGAAAAGAGTAATTCTTCAGACTGTAACTCAAATAAATAAAATTAAAGGCAAACTGGGCAGATTCTGCTATAAATTATTTCTTGTAACTAGACAGCTTTTTTAAAAATGCTGAACAATACAGGACTAGCAAAATACTAGCCACGTGAAGTGGAAACCTGAATTCTGGGAACTGTACTCCTGATTCCCATGGAAAGCAATAAGATGGACAAGGCTGCACTCCGTGGATTCACTGGCACTGCTAGCTGAGCTAATGTGTGGGGAGGATAGGACCAGTGCTTTTTTTGTAAAAGAAAAAGGTGCCGGAACTCACATACGTCATACAACCCGCCTTGCCTACCCTACAAGGTTCCATCCAAAAAAGGTGCCGGAACTCCGTTCTGAGTGTTCTATGACAAAAAAAGCCCTGGATAGGACAGAGGACTTCAGAAAATGATTAATCAGTCTTAATTAATTGACTCCAAAGTTAGATCCAGCCCCAGACAGATCAGTCCTGCTTTAGTGATTGTGTGAACTGCTGACTATAAGACACCCCAATCTTTCTAAAGATGAAGGTAAATTTCTATCTCTGTCTTGTTTTTTAAACCTCTTCCGATGTGGAACAGGGTAAAGACACCCCCCCACACACACAAACACAAACAATGTCTGTGATAATGCTACCCCATTTTTTTTTTCTTAGCATTTTGCATTCCAACTTAAAGAGCCAGGATGGAAGAAAAAGCCAAAGGAGGAAGGAAGAACTCCTGGCCTTCTCCAAGTGTGCTGGAAATCAGACCTCTCTGTTGCCTACTGCTTTCCTGGCCTTTGGGGGAGTCTGCTGGGTAAGAGACAGGGTTAATAGAAAGCCATGCCAGATGCTTTTACCGAGGAGACACAGACCTTGGTCTTTCCCCTGGTTCATATAGCCTTCCTCAAGCAGAGTTATTAGGGTAAGACAATAGACCAGGGGTGTCAAACTCAATTTCATTGAGGGCCGCATCAGCATTGCAGTTGCCCTCAGGGCCGGGTGGGTATAGCCAGGGTGGGTGTGGCCTACTGGGTGGGCGTGGCTAGAGTGCGTATGGCCTACTGGGTGGGCGTGGCCAGCTCTACATGGTTTGCTTCAAGGGTGCCTATGGGGGCCTGGGCAGGAGTGGGACAGATCTGAGGGTCTCTGGCAGGAGGAGGGTCTCTGGGCCAGGGCCAAGGCAGTCTGGGCCATTCCCTCACTGTTTCCAGGATGGCTTCGCGGGCCACATGAAACCACTTCGCGGGCCGGATCTGGCCCCCGGGCCTTGTGTTTGACATGTCTGCAATAGACAATCAGTCCAGCAGTCTCCCACTGCACTTGCAAAGAACTAGTTTTACTTTAGGAGAGAGGGAGAGAGGGAGGGAGGGAGGGAGGGGGAGAGGGAGGGAGGGAGAGAGAGAGAAAGAGAGAGAGGGAGAGGGAGAGGGAGAGAGAGGGGCAACCAGAGGCCCAAAACTGAATGAGGCTTTCATGTCCCTTTTTGGTGCTCCTGAGTCAACCCGGACTAGCGGCGTAAGAAATCGGTACCATATTTCCCCATATCTGCAATGTGATGCATGCAAAATTATAGTGCTCCTCCAAAAAGAGATGTAACAGTTTAAAAACCAAACACAACAACAGCAACAACAACAAAAAAAACCCCCAAATGACTTGGGGGTGGGGAAACCATAATAAGTTAACCCAACTTTGCATCATCCCTTGGCCTACTACCCTACTCACCTAAAGACTACCTACTGGTATCTCTGTTTTGAGATAATTGGAAGGGGGTCCTAGTGGGCAGGTTGATAGATTTCCATTTTTCCCCTTGTTGTGTTCATCTGGTCAGTGGGTCAATCAATGATTTCCTAGCCGGTTTCACAAACTCTTTACCTTGGTATAAAGATGGAGATGAGTTAAATTCTTCCTCAATGCGGACCAGTGAAAGGGGTGTGGTAACACCTTCTGCGGTCTCCAGAAACAGTTCTGTCTTGTGCTTCTGTATCTCTGCCAAGCCAGATTGCAAAAGAGATTGAAATGATGGGCCAATGGTTAGTGGAGAATAAGCGCTTTGCATGAAAGAGTTTTAATCCCTGGCTTCTCTAGTCAGCCAATCCACTACCGTAGTTAGTGAAGGGAACCGCTCCAACTCGGAAGGAACCGTGGGAAAAACAACTTTGTTCAACCGAGTTTGAGTTTTGTAACCTTACACGAGAAAACGAGTGGACAGAATAAATATACATTAATAGCTTATCTACAGTCCTGTTCAATATTCATGATGGTCTTGAGATTTTGGAATAAGGGGAGGGATTCACCTGGGATTTTTTAAGAGGCATTTTCCATTTTTATCAGCTGTGATTAAGACGGGTATGTTTGCCTAAAGTATGTCACCTTTCGTCTCTAGATGTGCTGAATTTTCAACCACCATGGCCTTTGGATTTTAGAGTCTTAACATACAGTATGCACCAGTGATGGCGAACCTTTTAGAGACCGAGTGCCCAAACTGCAACCCAAAATCCACTTATGTATCATTGTGTGCTGGGTGGGCGTGGCCCATTGGGTGGGCGTGGCTGCAGTGGTAATAGCAGACTGGGTGGGACTAAAAAGTTCAATCAATCAATTCCAACTTTGCAATATCTTTTTTTCCCGCGAGAAGTTGAAATCGATTGAACTTTTTTTTTTTTTTGCACACAGCGGAGGAGGCCTAAAGCAAAAAGGTTTTATAAAACCCAGCTGAAGGCCTAGGACTGGGGCGACGGCGTGCGTGCCCACAGAGAGGGCTCTGAGTGCCACCCATGCCATAGGTTTGCCACCATGGGTATATACAGACCGCCTGCTTAAAAGAGTAGAGAGTGTAGGTACCGCTCCCTAACAAGCACACATAACTGCAAATTTCAACACTGTTCTTACCTCGCCCCCAAGTGCTATAATTTGAAAACACTGAAGACTAGGTCATTCCCAAGATCAATGTATTCGTCTCCCTGATATAAAGCTTGTTGCACATACCACATTATTCCTAGTGTGCTTTGTTTGTTGTGTGAATAAAGTCATTGTAGTTAAGCTATAGTTCAACCATAAAATGGAACTCATCAAGGGCTGGGACGTCTTCTTCAAGTTAGGAGGAGTTGATCCCGAGTTTGCCACGACATCTCTTTTTCAATCCTCTGCTTACCAAAGACTTGTTCCCTTTCCCACTGCATCAGGTGGGATGGAATGGGAACAATGGATCCCTCCAAGAATGGATGGAAAATAATCAAGGAGAGAAGCAACCTGGAATTAAGGAGAAACCTCCTAACAGTGAAAACAATCAACCAGTGGAACAGCTTTGCCTTCAGAAGTTGTGGGTGCTTCATCACTGGAGGTTTTTAAGAAGAGACTGGACATCCATTTGTCTGAAATGGTGTAGGCAGGGTTTTCTGCTTGAGCAAGGGATTGGACTAGAAGACCTCCAAGGTCCTTTCCAGCTATGATGATGATGATTAGGTGCACCCCAATTTGGCTGAGTGTTAGGGTCTGGCCAAGCCGTGAATAAAATGGCATGAAAAGGGATCAAAAGATAACTTTTCCGCAGACGTGATAAAACATCCTCTCCCCTGTTTCTAGCTCATAAAATGATGCAAAAGGGTATTTGCGTTAGGTCTCTTTGGCAAATCCTTGTGAGTGTTTAGGATCAGCATTATTGGCACATGGACATTGTTCTGCTAGAAGGGAAAGCCACTAATCAGACCAGACACTGAACTCTAGTGCAGGTGATCCTCGACTTACAATAGCTCACTTAGTGACCATTTGAAGTTATAGTGGCAGTGAAAAAAGTGACTTATGACCATTGCAAGCATCCCCGTGTAATCAAAATTCAGAAGCTGGCAATTGACTCATATTTATGATGGCTGCAGAATTCCGGGCTCATGTGATCACTTTTTCCAACCTTCTGATTCAGAAATTCAGTCGGGAAGCCAGATTCACTTAACATCAGTATTATTAACTTAATAACCGCAACGATCCACTTAACAACTGCAGCAAGGAAGGTTGCAAAATGAGGCAAAATCCACTTAACAAGTTTCTCACTTAGCAGCAGAAATTTTGGCTCAATAGTGGTCGTAGGTTAAGGCCTACCCGTAGGTATCCGTACGCTCAAATGGGATCTTTACCTAACACTCTTGGTCCCTGAACACTTTTCCAGTCATTTTTTTCACGTACGAAAGCATTCCTCTTCCTCTTATCTCTTCGTGAGACTTCCTCTTTCTTATGGTGCAACAACAGCCGCTGAAACTTAATAAATTAGAAATCAAAGCACCGTTGGAAATGCATTGTGCGGATTGGTTAATGATCAGCCATATTTTACCCCAAGTAGTAACAGGCACCTGCTTGATGGAATATCTTCCACAGAGGCCGCAAGGCTTTGGCCATTTGGATGCCTATCTCCCAACACGGAAAGGAAGCTTTCACACATGCTGGGCTAGATCTGAAAGACTGCATTGCAACCTGGCAAAAGCATTCACCCTGGTTAAAGTTCAGGCAAGACACTCCCAAGTGCCGTATCTTTGAGTTTATACAGGCATTTTGATCTTCCTGCCTTTTTGGACAAGTTCTCCCATGCTCTCTCCATCTTTGCTAAAAAAGTACAGGAATGTGCCTAAAGGTGGAAGCCATACAACAGAAGGAGCGATCAAGGAAGACCCCTGCTGTCAACCTGCAATGGTGCTGGCGAGCGCGCACACGCATACACACACATGCACATAAATCAACCCCTCCACCTTGTCATTCTGCAAAGTTGAATGGAAGAGGAGGGGCCTGATTGAATCTCAGGTAGATCCATTGTTCAATTAGCCATGTCCTCCTCTATTGATCACTTCAGCAAAGTCTTTTATTTAGGATAACCTCTAAGGCAGGCATGTCAAACACAAGGCCCGGGGCCCAGATCCGGTCCGCGGAGTGGTTTTATGTGGCCCACAAGCCATCCTGGAAACAGTGAGGGAATGTCCCCCACTGCCTTGGCCCTGGCCCAGAGACCCTCCTTCTGCCAGAGACCCTCAGATCTGTCTCACTCCTGCCCAGGCCCCCATAGGCACCCTTGATGCCAACGATGTAGAGCTGGCCATGCCCATCCAGTAGGCCATACGCACTCTAGCCACGCCCACCCAGGCCACACCCACCCGCCCCCGAGGGCAACCGCGATGCTGATGCGGCTCTCAATGAAATTGAGTTTGACACCCCTGCTCTAAGGGTATTTGCTGTCGCCAGTTATTAAGCTAAATCACCTTTAAGGTTTAATACAATGGATTGACAGTTACACTATAGAATCTCCTAAGCACCTCATCTACAACTCAAACCTTAAAACAACTGAAGCTTCCACGTTTCGAACAGGATAAACTGTTTTTGTTGAATATGAAAGCTGTGGAAACATATTGCTTCCAACATTTTCCTCTTTGTTTTGTTACATTTCTTATTACTGTTTACTATTAATTATATTCTTTTCCTTTTTGTTAAGAGTTTGTATTTTTTGTAGTTCGTTGTTTTCTTTTCGTAGCATTGTGCATTTTTATTTTTTTTCCAAAACTTATTACAGTAATAAATTTAATTTTTTTTTAAAAAAGAAAGAAATATGGGTTTGTTATATTAAATTTGTTTTTAGAGAATTTCCTCTTTTCCCCTGAAATCCCAGCTGGGGGGGGGGGGGGAGGAAAAAACACATCTATCTGGTCTAAATAAATAATAGAACTTAGCAAATCCTGAAGTGAGAATTGTTTGATTTCTTCCAATTTTCTAAAGAAGAGTCTAAAAATGGCCCTGAATAGATTCTTCTTTCTGCCTTTTTTCCTCTTGTGAAGAATACATCATTTCTTTTTGTCCGTGAACTCGACATATTACATTCAGACTATTAACCACTTAAGTTTTCTTCTGGTTCACTGGTAATTGCAATTATTGAATGCCAAGTGAAGCTCTGATTGCCTTTTATGCCATTAGCCCCAAATATTATTTTATAAATTGCATGGATGGGTTATTAACAATAATGCTGTAACTCATCAACCTTTTAAAACTATCTTATTCTTTGAAAGGTCCCAATGAATCAGCTTTGCGGGTAGTCTCTCTGGACTAAAAAGAGGCAGACTCTATTTCCAGTGCCCAACAGCTCCAAAATTCCCTGCGGGGTTTGTTTATTCTGTGGTTTTCTCTTAGCTAACAAGATCACTGTCTAGATAAAAAGGAAGACAGAAAACGATGCGGCCCGTTGGGACACAGATTTGAAGAAAAACACAAAGATGAATGTTAAGTAGAAATCAGGGCTGGGCAATTCTCCTTGGGTTGGACCCAAATGATTTCAGGCTATTTTTTGTAGGGGGGGGGGGGTTAATTCCCATCCTTATTGGGGAGGAGGGTGAGGGGGAAAGATGCATGCCTAAAACCAACATTTTGTAGCCAACATTTTGAGCAAGTACTCAAACTGCTAGGAGGGGCCAGAAGCAGACTCTGGGTTCCCCACCTCTACAATTAATAGTTGTATACAATCTACACCCTCATTCTTTTTTGGGAGCCCAAACTCTCATTCTTTTCATTTTACAGGTAATCCTCGACTTAGGACCACAATGGAGCCCAAAGTTTCCATTGCTAAGCAAGACATTTGCAATTGTCCCAATTATTAAGTGAACCACTGCAGTTGTTAAGTTAAGTAACACAGTTGCTAAGTGTACACGGCTTCCCCATATGACCCCAGAACACTGCAACCCTCATAAATATGAACCAGTTGCCCAGCGTCCCGAGTTTTGATCGTGTGGATATTGCAATGGCTTTAAGTGTGAAAACGTCATCAAGTCACTTTTTTTCACTTTTAAGGTCAGGACTATGTCTATTTTGATAGAGCAGCAACAATGGATGGTACGTTTTATACAGGAAATACCACTACTCTCAACTTCTGCTGAATATTTCCCCCTACCATGACGCCAACTACCAACTTTCTCTTGGGAGTTGAAGGGAGGGTCGTGAAGTCTGGCAACTATGTGAGAAAAATTTCTAGCAAAATGTTAGGAAGAGAATTTGACCTAATTGCTTATTTTTTAACCACTATATTTTAGCAAGAACCCATTTTCTGGTTGGCATGACACACATCAAGCTTCAGCGTAATCACACGATACAACACTAGTGGGCCTTATTCAGGATAACAGTGAGGGTGCTTACCACTAGGACAGTGGTGGCGAACCTATGGGACGGATGCCAGAGCCGGCACTCAGAGCCCTCTCTGTGGGCACCCTTGCCATGCCCCGGAGGGGGCAACTGTCCCTCTTCAACCAGCCGCCTGCTAACTTGCCGAGGTCCCACATGGCCGGATGCATCCTGGCATGGTTGGTTTCCCTCCCACCTCCCTTCCATCCCTCCTGGCCTCGCGTGCTCTCCTTTTCCCAGGCACGACCCACTGCATCACCTCCTCAGCTGTTGGTCGACCATCCATCTTGGAGGCGGCTTCTTTGAACTTGTGGCGACGGGCTGCGGAGCCCCAGAGTGCGCCTGTCGAGGGGCCGGCAGGCTGTGATTACTGACGGACACTGTTGAACCCATGCACTCGCTGGCCTCTGTGTGCGGGGGCCGATGGTGTCAGGTAGCAGCTGCCCCAGCCCTTGCCTTGCCCCATGGCAATGGCACCCCCACCCTGCTTCGCCTCACCCCGCAGGATGAGTCTCCTGCTACCGCCCCACGTGCCAGAGGCCTCCTGGAGCTCCCCAGACCCTGCCCACCCCCACAGGTGTCCCTCCCCACGAGCAACATTGAGGTGACCACACTCACCTTGGCCACACCCACCCAATCTTCCATGACCACCACAGCCACACCCACCCAGTGAGCCACGCCCACCTGGCACCCGGCAATAAATAAGTGGGTTTTGGGTTGCAGTTTGGGCACTCGGTCTCTAAAAGGTTCGCCACCACTGCGCTAGGAGGTAGAGGGCTTGGCGAACTGGTGTAATAAAAACAGCCTCGTTTTAAATGTAGGAAAGACTAAAGAGATCATTGTCGATTTCAGGAAAGGCAGGCACAGCCACACACTTCTGTGTATTAATGATTCACCTGTCGAGGTGGTTAGCAGCATCGAGTTTCTGGTTGTGTAGCTAATGAGTAGGCTAGCTTGGTCGCTCAACAGTGGGGACACTGGTGAAACGGGCACAGCAGCGCCCCCATTTTATGTGTCACATGAGAAAAGTACAATTCCCTGACCTTACCTTACCACTGTCTATAGAGGGATGATTGGAAGCATCACAGTCTGATTGGAAGCATTACTGCTTCGGACAGGAAAGCAGTGCAGAGAGTGGTGAGGACGATAGAAAAGATTATCGGTAGTTTACTTCCTTCTATCCAGGACATAGCATATAAGGGATGCTTGAGGAGGGTCCGCAGGATTGTCTGGGACTCTACACATCCCCTTCACAACCTGTTTTCCTTGTTGCCTTCAGGCAGGAAGCTACGTGGTATCCGAAACAGAACACCCAGATTCAGTCAGTTTTGGCATCAACCTTTTGAAGTCTCAAGTTTCCTCTTTCCGCTATGTATTCAAAATGGACAGTGATTAATGTGTGTGTGTGTAGGTATATATATATATATGTATATAGTGTATGTATATGTGTATGTGTATGGATTGATATATAGTTTCTTTTGACAGGCTACAGAATTTCAGTTTAATGTGTGCCGGTGTGCTCACATAAAAAAATGACAATAAAGGTTATCTTATCTTATCTTATCTTATCTTACCTGGAACGGGTCAGTTCGTGGCTTATTATATCTTATTTCTAAAAGGGGGAGATGTTCCCACCTTCTCTGAAGTATACACATGACCTGGAACTCCACAGACCCATGTTTGTGTGATCTTGTTTCTTTAACAATTAGGGTCTGCCATCATGGTTTATAAGCCACAGTGATGAGATTCATACAATTCACTTAAGACCAAACCAAGTGAATGAACCTTATTATGGCTGAATATAGGTCTGCAAAGGAAGCAATTCATAGATCATATGTTGGCTACCAGAGCCTGCATTTTAGGCTACCATTTCTGGGCTACAAGTATCTGGATGGTGAAAAAATGTCAGCAATCAATGGGAGTTCCTAATGCTTCTTCCTTGCCATCTGGTGCTTGTGTGGATTTTTGTAGGCTGCATAAGATGCCCTTAAGGTAAGTGTTGGGAAGAATAAGTCCCTTTATCTGACTGACTTCACCTCTCTCCTCTCCACCAGTGATGTGTCTGAAAAACAAGTGTGTCCCTAAGTCCATTGGCAATTGCATACTCTAGTTTATGTATAAAAGCAGTCATATGACACCCCCCCTTGTGAGAACTGCCTCTGTGGTGATGATTTTCAACTCAACTGTTCTATAATAAGCAAATCAGGAGGACCTGTACATGTACTTACTCTGAGTCTGGATGAGGGTGCAGTGATCAGGGATAAGGGATAAGTAACTGTAACTGACAAGATGGAAGACTGACTGGATGGGCAATTCCCAGATTCAGGAATTCTACTCATTCTAAGCAGCTTTGCAGCCCCACGGAAGGACCAAGTGGTTTGGGAATATTCCTAGAACCACAGTTGTCACTGAAGACCTTGAGGGTCTTTCTGGACAAGGAGACACATTACCAACTTGGTTTAGTAGACTTCCAGACTTGTCTATGACGGGAACTGACAGTGTTGTAAATCTCCTTTTAGATGCTTGAAACGTGGTCTTTGTAAAATTCTGGGGATTGCAACCAGTGCAGAAAGTGTGGATTATTGGTGTCTCTTGGTGACATATTTGGGACACTTCTGCTGGGGCAGCAGTGGCTGAGTCAGTCTTGAGGTTTTGCATACTAGAATTCCTGACTAGATGCCTTTGTTAAGGATTTGGTTGATTGACAAGATTTGGGAGAAATCCTGCATTGGCTAATACTGTAGGATGTTATCTGTTTCTCCCCAACTTTCTAATGAAAATGTATTTTTAGATTGTGTTTAATATATCACCTGTGGGTGTGGGTGTCTTATATTTCATTGTTCTCTTTTAAATTGTTTCAAGTGTTTCTCTGATGGGAACCAATAAACTATAACAATAAGAGAATAAGAAAGCATCCTTCCCTAATTTATTTGCCACATCTATTAGACTAAAATTCCCAACATCCTTAGATAAAATGACCATGGTGCAATACAGGTAGTCCTCAACTTACAGCCATTTGTTTAGTGACCATTCAAAGTTACAACGGCACTGGACAAAGTGCCCTATGGCCATTTTTTCATGCTTGCAACTGTTGTAGCATCCCCATGGTCAGGTGATCAAAATTTGAATGCTTGGTCCCTGGTTCACCTTTATGACATTTGCAGTGTTCTGGAGTCGCGTGATTACCTTTTGCAACCTCCTGACAAGCAAAGTCAATGGAGAAGCAGTGATTCACTTAACAACTATGGCAGGAAAGGTCATAAAATGGGGCAGAACGTCCTTAACAACTGTCTTGCTTAGCAATGGAAATTTTCAGCTCAGTTGTGGTCATAAGTAGAGGACTACCTGTATAGTTCACTAAAAATAAAGGGTTCTAAATTCAAGGTGGTAACCAGAAGAATAAGGCTGAAGATTGAGTCTGGACACCAAACTCCAAATCTTGGTCCAATCTACTTTACCAGGCCGGCAGGATGCATCGTTAAAAGTTGTGGCTGAATAAAAATGTATGAGTAACAACCTTACCTAACCAGGATAGCAAGGTGCAATACTGCTGGAGGTTACTTCCGCTGAGGGCGAACAGGTAAGGATCAAAATCCAGTAATATGTCCTCTGTGAGATACACGGTTACCTGTTCAAATGCAGCTGACTCCTAAAGCGGCAAAAATGACCCCCCCCCCAAAAAAAATCAGTTTGTCCTCAGACAGAGAAGATAGGAAAAAAAATAGAAAACACCCAGTTTTCATCAGATCACTCACTATGTTACCAATGAAAATAACGGTTACCCTAAACTGGCCATCAATTCTCTGTCTAATGGGCTCCAGGTGCAGTGGGCCACCCCCACCCACCCCCCATGAGTCCAACTTCCAAAAGGTGCTTTGAGGAGAGCTGCAATACCCAGTGAAGTTTTGCAAGTGATTTATTTAGGGAGGGAACTAAACATCTGCAGGAGGCATCCTGAGTAGGAATACAGAATAGACCTCCTGTACATCATTCTTTTGAAACTAAACATTAAGAAAACCAAGACCATGGCATCCGGCCCTCTCAATTCCTGGCAAATAAATGGGGAAGAAATGGAGGTAGTGACAGATTGTATGTTCCTGGGCTTCAAGATCACCGCTCCTGGGGAGGAAAGCCATGGCAAATCTAGACAGCACACTAAAAAGCAGAGACATCACCCTGCCAACGAAAGTACGTATAGTCAAGGCTATGGTCTTCCCAGTAGCAGTGTATGGATGTGAAAGTTGGACCATAAGAAAGGCTGAGCGCCAAAGAATTGAGGCCTTTGAACTGTGGTGCTGGAGAAGACTCCTGCGAGTCCCTTGAACTACAAGGCGATCAAACCGGTCAGTCCTAGAGGAGATCAACCCTGACTGCTCTTTAGAAGGCCAGATCCTGAAGTTGAAACTCAAATACTTTGGCCACCTAATGAGAAGGAAGGACTCACTGGAGAAGAGCCTAATGCTGGGAAAGATCGAGGGCAATAGAAGAAGGGGACGACAGAGAATGAGGTGGCTTGGATGGAGTCACTGAAGCAGTAGGCGTGAGCTTAAATGGACTCCAGAAGATGGTAGAGGACAGGAAGGCCTGGAGGAATGTTGTCCATAGGGTCGTGATGGGTTGGACACGACTTTGCAACTAACAACACATAATTCTTTATATGCAGAAGGGACAGAATTATGTACAAAACTCCCCATTTTGCAGGGTTCCTCACTGTGGAGAAAAGCATTTAACTAAATGTTGCCTAAGGCAACATTAGATTAGCCTTCCTCACTATACGACCTCAAAACGGGGATTACAAGTGGTCCTCGGCTTACAACCACAACTGAGCCCCAATTTTTTGTTGCTAAGTGAGACATTTGCTACGTGAGTTTTGCCTCACATTATGACCTCACATTATGACCTCATCACAGTTGCTAAGTGAATCACTGCAGTTGTTAAATTTAGTAACCTGGTTGTTAACTGAATCTGGCTTCCCCTGTTGATTTTGCTTGTTGGGAGGTTACAAAAGGGGATCACATGAGCCTGGGACTCTGCAACCATCATAAATATGAGTCAGTTGCCAAGCTGTCTGACCATGGGGATGCTGCAATGGTCGTAAGTGTGAAAAATGGTCATAAGTCACTTTTTTCAGTGCTGTTGTAACATCAAACAGTCACTAAATGAACTGTTTTAAGTCGAGGACTACCTGTATTTAGGGAAAGAACTGAACATCTCTTCTGCAACATGCAGGAGGCATCCTAAGTAGGAATACAGAATAGACCTCCTATACATAATTCTTTAAATGCAGAAGGGACAGAACTACGTACACAATTCCCTACTTTGCAAGATTCCTGGTTGGGGAAAGAAGGAATTCACTAAATGTTGCCTAAGGCTGCCCTTAGATTAGTCTTCCGCAGTCTACGACCTCAAAATGGGGACTACAGCTTCTAGGATTCCTAGACATGGCCAAAAGGAGAGAATTCTTAATTACAGTCTCTTTTTTAAGGTTATAAAAAAGACCAGTTGGAGAAAGCTGATCGAAAGCACACTTAAACACTTACAGCAGGGGTCCCCAACCCCCGGTCCAAGGACCAGTACCGGGCTGCGGCATGCCAGCAACCGGTCCATACAAAGCCCCATCCGCGAGATGCAGGCAGTATACAAAACCACGCACCCTCCAGTCTGTGGAAAAACCTCTCTCCATGGAAAGCGCTCCCTGGTGCCCAAAAGTTTGGGGACTCCTATCCTAGAGGTCCTGAGAGATTGAACATATCCGCTCACTGGATAACTGAAAAATGTCCTTGATGATTCAACATAGGAAATCATCAGTTTTAAAATAAAGACTTCCTGCAGTTCTTCTTAAGACTGCCATCCTATACTTGTCTAAGCAAAGGCTAAAGCTGTCAAGTTCAGTGGGCTTCATTCCCAGAGATGTTACAGTCTCAGTCAAAGGTTACATTCTGGCACATGCACATGCCTTCGAATAAATCCCAATAAACTGAAGCAGAATTTATTTCTATATAAACTGCTGTATGATTTAAGAGTTTAGAGCAAGTTCAGCTCTTTGCTTGAATACTAATTTTAACTAAGCTCCAAGATCCGCACATCTCAGGGACAATTCTTCATAGATATGAAGAACTACAGGTAATCCTCAACGTGCAACAGTTCATTTAGTGACCGTTCAAAGTTACAACGGCACTGAAAAAGGTGACTTATGAACTTAACCACTGTTGCACCATCCCCACGGTCACGTGATCAAAATTCAGAACCTTGGCAAGTGACTCATATTTATGATGGTTGCAGAGTCCTGGGGTCAATGTGATCCCCTTTGGCAACCTTCCAACAAGCAAAATCAACGGGGAAGCCAGGTTCACTTAACAATCATATTACTTAACAACTGCAGTGATTCACTTAACAACTTTGGCAAGAAAGGTTGTAAAAGGGGGCAAAATTCACTTGACAAACGTCAACAGAAATTTTGGGCTCAATTGGGGTTGTAAGTCGAGGATTACCTGTATCAAGGTTGCATCAGAAAGTCTCTGTCCCAGAAACCAGGAGACTGTGAGTTCTAGTCCTACCTTAGGTAGGACAGCCAACTGAGTGTTGCTCTCCCAACCCACCTCACAGGATTGTTGTTGTGGGGAAAATAGGAAGAGGGAGTATTGTATGTTTGCAGCCTTGAGTTACTTTTAACATAATAAAGGCAGGATAAAAATCTAATATAGGAATACCCGGTCTTGACCCACTTTCCTATGCTCAAAAGGAGAACTATGAAAGGCAAAACCTTTCCATTCTCACTTACCTGAATGCGAGAGTTTTCAACAGCCATAGCCGTAGGCGGAGATAAATCCATCAACAGGGCTCTAGGGAAACAGACCATTAATTCTTCTTTTTGTTAATGTGGAGATACCAGATCCCACAATATTACTATTTATTGCCCCACGACACAATTCACATATACTTGAGTTATACATTTGGAAATTACATCCATTATTATTAGTATTGTAGCGCCATCCGAATGCTTGAGTTTCCCCCCTCAAACTATTTAAAAACGTAAGAAATATGGATAGTGGAAGCATTTCACAATGTCCTCACTCCTACATGCCTTTACTTTATAGTTTAGCTGCCTTTTAATTCAAGTAGGGTTGAATTATAATTTGAATAATTTATCATACAAATGTCAGCCTTGGAAAGGAGAAGGAAGAAAAGAGTTAGAACTAGGCTTGGGTCACCATGCCTCACTCCAAGTGGGGAAGGCTTCAACATAAGTAAAATCCACAGAATTTTAAGCTTTTATTTCAGAATATGATGAGGAGACTTAGATAGGGATTTGGGCAAGGACTGGAAGCAGATTTACTTCTGATAGTGCATTTTGCTATTGAGAGAGAGAAAAAAAGTTTTTTCAGGTATTCATGGGTTAAAAGATTCTTACCACAGAGTCCTAGGGGACCAAAAAAAATTAATAAATAAAAATGGGATTCTTACTCTTCCTTTACCTCACCAAAAGAAAGAAATCTAGAAAGCTGCGTCTGAGAGCCCCCTACTCCACGAATTTCTAGTGATCCCCCTCGCACGTGCCCTGTCAGGGATCCCCTCGGGGTTTCGCTAAGAAATTTGATTTCAGATCAATTTGAGACATAAAGTCAGATTGGTTCAGCTTTCCAGACAAAAAGTCCCGGCCGTTTTCTCCGACTGAGAGTTCGCGCCTCTTTTTAGTTTGAAGAGAGAAAAGTGGAAACCCGCTTCTTGTGGCTGGGAGTTCCGCGGAGCCCAACCACTTCTGCCGGTGTAGGAATCACAACCCTCACCGGACAGGCCGAAGATGCCACTTCGAGGGCCTTTTTCGTGCCTCGGGACCCGGAGCCGCCTCAAAAAGCCGAACACGCCAGGCCGATCCTACAGGTCTTTCGGGCGCCACCGTCGAGGCTCTCGCTGGGAAAGTCAAACCAAGGCTAAGCTGGAGCCCTTGGCCAGATCCTTTCCCGGAGTTTTCCCACCTGCTCCGATCCCACCACTACAGCTCCCAGGTCACCCGAGCGGGTCGCCTTAGCTCTTCCTGCCTCGGCAGTCTCCTCCGCCAAATCCTCCGGGGGCCGTCGGTCAAAAACAAGTCGCCCCCGGGAGTTTCCCCGCTCAGGCCGGCTTTTCCCAGTCGATCGGGGTACCGGACACCCCGAAGGAAGGAAGCCGAACGTAGACGACCCCAACCCTACCACAGATTTCAGAAGCGGAGCAGGTCCTCCCAGGAAGGAAAGCGAGACACGCGCCTAGTCCTCATGAAGGAAAAAGGCGATCGGGCCTGCCCGCGGAAGCCTCTGGGCAAAGAGAGCGAGTCCGGAGGGAGAGCGGGCCACCTCGGCGAATCCTAAGGTATGTGGGGAGGCTGCGATTCAAGACAGACCCCCCTGTCCTCCCTCCCACTCCCTTCTCGACAATTTGATTTCCTCCATTCACCTGCCGCGCCCCACCTCCACGTGTAAAGACTTTAGGCTTGAATCTGCCACCGACGGGCCGGCCCTTTTTCATTCAAAAGACTGGCCCGGGAGGGGGTTAAATCTGAAATGCAGCTACTTTAGAATTTGGGCGCTTTTTTTGTTTGTTTGTTTCTCTTGCTAAGCAGTGCGAACGACAGATAAATGGTCCCCTGGCGTAGTAGGTGAAAAATGAGGGAGGGTGTTGATTAAAAGATTTCATTGAGTGCGAAGATGTGCAAATGGTGGTGGAAAGATTTTGGGTAATGGGCGGCCTGCTATATATATATATATATATACAAAATGCAAATGGAAGCAAAGATAATTAGGAAGAGGGAGACAAAGAAGGGAGGAAAGGGAAATCTGGAGCAAGGGGGGGAAAAAGTGGTGGTGGGGGGAAAGCATTAACTCCCAATTTTTTTCGGCACAGTAGAATAAAAATAATAGAATTTCCAGGTCTTGCATAAAAAAGTTACCAATGCAGCTGGAACTGGAGGCTTGAAAAAGAGGGAGGTGGGGGACCTGAAGGAGCAAAAGGATTTTCTCTTGGACTCACTCTGTGAGATGGGCAGTCTCAAAATTTGATAAATAAAAATAAATTCTTGTACGCTGCCCAGAGTCGTTTATGTGAGATAGGTAGCCATATAAATTTGATTAAGAAATATAAATGTAATATAAATAAATGGCAATGGGGGAATTGGGGTGTGATGGAAAGTAGACTGGTATGGACCGGAGAGACCATGTGCTGCTGTATGTTGCCTTTTCTTTTTCTCATCTTATCCTCCTTTAATATAGCCTTCATAAAGTACAGGCAGTCCTTGACTTATGGCAACAATTTAGCCCAAACTTTATGTTGCTAGTTAAAAGAGGTTTTAAGTGAGTTTTGCCCATTTTACAACCTTTCTTGTTCTTCTTGTTGTTGTTAGTTGCGAAGTCGTGTCTGACCCGTCGCGACCCCATGGACAACGTTCCTCCAGGCCTTCCTGTTCTCTACCATCTTCTGGAGTCCATTTAAGCTCACACCCACTGCTTCAGTGACTCCATCCAGCCACCTCATTCTCTGTCGTCCCCTTCTTCTCTTGCCTTCAACCTTTCCCAGCATTAGGCTCTTCTCCAGTGAGTCCTTCCTTCTCATTAGGTGGCCAAAATATTTGGGTTTTAGCTTCAGGATCTGGCCTTCTAAAGAGCAGTCAGGGTTGATCTCCTCTAGGACTGACCGGTTTGATCGCCTTGCAGTCCAAAGGTTTCGCAGGAGTCTTCTCCAGCACCATAGTTCAAAGGCCTCAATTCTTCGGCGCTCAGCCTTTCTTAAGGGCCAGCTTTCACTGCCATACATTGCAACTGGGAAGACCATAGCCTTGACTATACGCACTTTTGTTGACGGTGATGTCTCTGCTTTTTAGTGTACTGTCTAGATTTGCCATGTCTTTCCTCCCCAGGAGCAAGCGTCTTTTAATTTCTTGGCTACAGTCCCCATCTGCAGTGATCTTGGAGCCCAGGAAAATAAAATCTGTCACTACCTCCATTTCTTCCCCATCTATTTGCAGGAATTGAGAGGGCCGGATGCCATGATCTTGGTTTTCTTAATGTTAAGTTTCAACCCAAGTTTTGCACTCTCCTTCTTCACTCGCAACAAGAGGCTCTTTAGTTCTTCTTCACTTTCTGCCATTAGAGTGGTATCATCTACATATCTTAGGTGGTTGATATTTCTCCCGGCAATCTTAATTCCAACTTTTCATTCATCTAGCCCAGCCTTTCTCATGATGTGCTCTGCATATAAGTTAAATAGGCAGGGCGACAGTATACAGCCTTGCCGGACTCCTTTCCCAATTTTGAACCAATCAGTGGTTCCGTGTTCAGTTCTCACAGTTGCTTCTTGGCCCACATATAGGTTTCTCAAGATACAAATGAGATGGTCTGGTACTCCCATCTCTTTAAGAACTTGCCATAGTTTGTTGTGATCCACACAATCAAAGGCTTTAGCATAGTCAATGAAGCAGAAGTAGATGTTTTTCTGGAACTCTCTAGCTTTCTCCATGATCCAGCATATGTTGGCAATTTGATCTCTAGTTCCTCTGCCTCTTTGAAATCCTGCCTGTACTTCTGGTAGTTCTCGATCCACATACTGCTGGAGTCTAGCTTGTAGGATTTTAAGCATAACTTTACTAGCGTGAGAAATGAGTGCAATGGTGCGATAGTTAATGGAGGAAGCCAGATTTGCTTAATGAAAAGTGATTCACTTAACAACTGCAGAGATTCATTGACCTTTCTTACCACCGTTCAATGAATCTCTGCAGTTGTTAAGTGAATCACTTCATTAAGCAAATCTGGCTTCCTCCATTGACTTTGCTTGTTAAAAGCCATCTGAGTCCTTCGGGAGAAGGGCGGTATATAAATACAAATAAATAAATAAATAAATAAATCTGGGAAGGATACAAATGGTGATCACACAACCCTGTGTTATGCGCTCCTGGCCACTTTCCTTCCTGATCAGAGGCAAGCTCGCCTGACCAATAACCAGCCAAGACACAGTGAAGGCCTTTTGTTTCATTTATTGCAATAAGCGGAGAGAGAGGCTATCAAAGCTTGGTTCTCTCCAAAGTTTCAACTCAATATATTCCCATTTTTATATATCCCTGGCCACTTTTGGATGGGGAGAAACAGGCTTCGTCTCAATCCTGACAAGACTGAGTGGCTGTGCATACCGGCATCTCAGACTAACCAATCTTTTCCATCGTTAACTATGGGGGGTGAGGTGTTACCCCCCGTTGATAGGGCCCGCAACTTGGGCATCCTCCTGGATTCACGGCTCAGTTTGGAAGATCATACAGGAGCCGTAGCCAGGGGGGCTTTTGCCCAGGTTTGCCTGGTGCGCCAGTTACGACCTTATCTGGACCGAGATGCCCTACGCACAGTCACCCATGTGCTTGTGACCTCCTGGCTAGACTACTGCAATGCTCTCTACATGGGGCTGCCCCTGAGGACCACTCGGAAGCTTCAGCTGGTGCAGAATGCAGCCGCGCGAGTTGTGATAGGAGTCTCCCGATACTCCCATGTAACACCTCTTCTCTGCGAGCTGCATTGGCTTCCAGTTGCCCTCCAGGTGAGATTCAAGGTGCTGGTGATGACCTATAAAGCCCTAAATGGCATGGGCCCCGATTATCTAAGGGAGCACCTGCTGCCAATGTCAATTTCCCATCGTCCTGTGCGCTCCCACAGGGAGGGCCTCCTCAGGGTACCGACGGTCAAGGATTGCCGACAGGCGATCCCCAGGGGGAGAGCATTCTCTGTGGACGCGCCTGCCCTATGGAATCAACTGCCAACAGAACTCCGGACTGCCCCTGACCTTCATTCATTTCGCCGGGATCTAAAAACCTGGCTCTTTGAGCTATCTGGCCTGGACTGAGGGGTTTAATGGGAATATTTTGGGTTGAAGCTTTGGAGAGAAGCAAGCTTTGATAGCTTCTTTCCCCGCTTATTGCAATAAATAAAACAAAAGGCCTTCACTGTGTCTTGGCTGGTTATTGGTCAGGCGAGCTCACCTCTGGTCATGAAGGAAAGTAGCCAGGACTGCGTAACATATTGATCATGTTGTGTAGGTCAATGAAATGTCTGCAAGGAAATAACCAAGCTCAGAGAGCAGTAAGGACCCCATAATTCAACTCTGAGCTGCATTTATTCTCTTCTATTGAAATATTCCATTGCAAACATGTATGCAGAATTATGAACCAGCTTACTAAAAACTTAAGCTGTAAATATATCGTACAATTAATTCCCCACTCATGTTGCAAGTGCACCTCAGCATGCTTATTTGACAGCACCCTATAGCCATTTTTCCCCATCAACAACAATACAAGTGTAGAAGCCCAATTGGTCAGTTGTTGCACGGCTGCTTAAAGTCTCTCCTAGTGCTTATCCAGTTTGCCCAAAACTGCCACCATTATATTTTGTGTTGGGGAATTTGTACATGTAATGCACACATCCATGTTTAAACAAGATATAATATAAAAATAAGGGGCGCGGTCGGCTCAGTGGGTTAGGATGCTGAGCCTGTCAATCAGAAGGTCAGCAGTTTGGCGGGTTGAATCCCGAGTGCTGCATAACAGAATGAGCGCCTGTTACTCATCCCAGCTTCTGCCAACCTAGCAGTTCGAAAGCACGTAAAAATGCAAGTAGAAAAATAGGGACTACTACGGTGGGAAGGTAACAGCATTCTGTGCGCCTTTGGCGTCTAGTCATGCCGGCCACATGACCATGGAGACGTCCTCGGACAAGTGCTGGCTCTTCAGCTTTGAAATGGAGATGAGCACCAGCCACTAGAGTTGGAAACGACTAGCACGCATTTGTGGGGGAACCTTTACCTTTACATTTAATATAAAAATACCAACAGATCCATGAAGTCATTCTCAAGATCTTCTGGTTTGCATTCTCACATTCCCAAGGCTGTTTGCATTCTCACACTAGCCAAAATATACTTTGTTTTTGGTTGAGCATGTTCTGTAAATGCAGTCCTCATGGTTTATTTAGGTAAAAACATAAATGATTCTCTTCAAGTAGAAAAACTGATCCCGAGTTTTCAACATCTCTTTCAGCCTTTTGTCTTCCCTCTGGATTGTGCTGATTAAGCACTGATCAACCATTTTTTTACCCCAAGTACAAACAGGCGTGGATACCTGAGTGGAAAGCATAGAGAAGTGGGAGGGCTTTAGCCATTTGGATGCCTATGTCCCAGGAAGGAAGGCAAGCTTTCACACATGCCTTATAAAGCTGGCCTGAAGCTTAAAGGAAAGGCCCTGTTCCAGCATTGTCTCCATGGCTGAAGCTCGGGCAAACCACTCTCAAGCCTGACATCTGAAACTTTACATGAGTTTCCACAGGCATCTTGTTCCTACCTGAGAAGCTACCCCATTCCTTTCTTCAGATGTCACCTGAAGAAGACGTAAGCCATACAGTAGAATTATGGAATGGGACATCAAGGAACACCTCTGCTGATTTGTATGCAGTGGCAACTGCCTACACCTACTAGAACTAGATGTATGCCTACACCTAGTAATTCTGCAATGTTGAATGGTGTCTCTCTCTCTCTCTCTCTCTCTCTCTCTCTCTGTGTGTGTGTGTGTGTGTGTGTGTGTGTAAGAGAGAGAGAGAGAGAGAGAGAGAGAGAACCCATCAAGAAGATCTATTGTTTAATTAGCCAAGTCTTCCTACTGTTGACTTCATAGCAAGACCTTTTGTTTGGGATAATCCCCGACAATGTTTGCTTATCACCCATCACTAGGCTAAATCACTAATTTCCTCCTCTTTCCCCCATCCCAGCATAGTTGGATTTTTTTTCCCTTTTTATTCTGATGTTTTTCCAAACCAGATTCGGAAGTTATAGTAACAATATCCAAATTATGATATTAGAATTTGATTTCTCCAGATAGGCTAAATTCTCCAAGAATCCAAAAGTAGCCCTCAGTACAGTGGTGGGATTCAAATAGGTGAACAACCGGTTCTCTGTGTGGATGCTGCTTCCGGAAGCCCATTCTGGGCCTGGGCCACAAAAAAATTAGCTACCGGTTCTGCCGAAGAGGTACGAATTGGCCGAATCCCACCACTGCCTCGGTCATAAAGCGAATCAGGAGATTCTTAGTGAATTGTACTGTACAGCTGCTCACTCTGCAACTCCTCACTCCTCCTTGCATTTATTTGTCCATGTTTCTCATCTTTGGCCACTTTAAGATGTGAGGATTCAACTCCCAGAATGCCCTAGCCAGCCATGCTGGGGAATTCTGGGAGTTGAAGTGCACATATCTTAAAATTGCCAAGATTGAGAAACACAGATATTAAAAGGAAGTGAAATCAACCATAGCAACTCAACAAATGAGCTCAGGGTTGCCTGGATATTTGTAATTTAGTCATTTTGGCTGTATAATACTACCATTTTTAGGATTAAGGAGGAACGTAAGATTGTAAGGCCTATTTTAGTCTCCCAGCAGGCGGCCTTTAGGGACAGCCACACTGCCATCAAGGTTAACAGCTAACAATGAGCTGTACCAACATTAAAATATCCATGGAAGAAAACCACAGGGATTTGTTTAAGTAGTTGCCAGGACTCCAAGAGACCAAGAAAAAAGATAAAAAAGGAAATAATCAAAATAAATCTATACTAGCACCTTCCCCAAACCTAAAACCTCGTACTATATACAAATGCTCCATCTTCAACACTTTCTGAGTTTTATTGAAGAGAGGAAATTGGTCTTTCTTTTCAGAGTCTTCTCTGTAGATCAGAGGTGTCAAACTGCTGGCCGTGGGCCGGATGCATCATAGCAAAACTGCACCTACCCATTCCGTGCAATGGCAAAAAAAGTCGTGATTATGTCCCAACACGCCACATGGCGAATTTTACAACCCGGCTGTAGACTGTTACTTGCTTAAGAATTCTAGATCATTGACAATTATTGAAAGTTAGATTTTCAAATAACTCATGATGTGTTGGAATGTATCGCGACTTTTTTTGGATTGCCGGAGCTGGGGTGGGCCTGGCCTCTGCAAGGTGCAACCAGCCCATGGGCCAGGTTTGACACCTCTGAAATAACCTATTCAAACAGAATCTGCTTTTATAGGAATTTTCTTGGGGCTAAAGGAGCCAGCCCCGAGTTCCCTTATTTATCTGGTTTCAGGGTCCTTAGAGGTGAAGTGTCTCTGTGTTTGGGTGTATCCGTGTGAATGTAAAGTTAAAACTACAATTGGAATTATGGGGGGGGGGGGGGACAGCAGAGAAAAAAATTACATGCAAAACCCTCCCAAGTTGCAGCCAAAGTTTTGTCACACAGACTTAAGATGGAAAGGGTTGTAGGCAGCCTACAGGTTGCCCATTTCTAAAATAAATTATGTGTTTTATTGTCATTCCTGGTTTCTTTTAGTTGCAGGGCAGCTCAAAACTTTCCCAATCAACCAACAGAAAACTTGATTCTGATAGATCAGCTGCACTGGGCAGTACTTTTTACAATTAAAATGATAGTTTTTTTTCTCTCTCCCTAATCTTGTATTTCAGCCTTACACAAACCAGTGTGGAAGTCTTGCCAATCCTGTAAGAAGAATCACACACACAAACTCATCCAAACTGCCAGATCACCTGGACTAGCAAAGCTGTTCAGTAACTTTATAGAGAAAAGGGGAGAAAAAATGCTGACAATTCTTGACTGATTAAAAAAAAAAGGTTGCTTAGTTTGGAGCCCCCATTCTCGAGTTGTCCTATTGCAGATGATTTGTTGCAGTACAGGTATGAAGGTGTCACCTCAGATAAGAAATAGGATGAAAAATGGGACAGACCTCAGGTCTGATCTGGTAGCATCGTTTTCACTTCTTGTGCTCTTATGAATTGTTGGCAGATAACTGATACCATGTCCTATGTTATTCACGGGCAATATTTTAGCCAAGGAATCCCATTTTGCTGTTTACCATGACACAAGAAAGTCTTAAAAGTAACCACATGGGTTGAGTTAGTTCATGGTTTGTCATATTCTTTCTCTAAAATCAGGAGATGATTTATTTTCCTTGAAGTCTACCTGTTGGCTTGAGCCACATAAAGCTGTTTGTATATCTTGTCTTACTGCGTTCTCAGTGGTGGGTCACATAACCCACCACAGTAATGTCCAAATAAAATGAACAGTATTTGGGTTACTGTAAAGCAAACGGAGGACCACATGCAGGCAGAAGCTATTTCTTGTACTTAAGGCTACCAGATGGGTTGCAGAAGTCTGAATGGCCACCTCAATGATCAACCAGAGTTCTCCATAGCTTTCTTGCCATCTGCTGGTGGCCTGGATTTTTGCAGTCTACCTATGATGTCCTTAGGATATTCATAATAGGGGGAATTCTCTTTTTGTCTGAATCACCTCCACTTTTTCACAGCTTCCCCTGTGTTTAAAAAGCAAGGGTGGTTTTCTGCAAGCACCTGCGCATTTATCTACAAAGGCAGTCATACTGCAGTCCACCTAGTAGGGCAGCCACAGTGCTTGCTTGATCTTGCTGCAGGCTACACCACGCAAAGTGCAAACAATTTCTGACAGTGACCCTGCACTGTGCATGTGTGTCAAAACACAAACAAGATTCTAATTTCCTTGCAATCTCAGTTGAAACCCTTTGGCTGTTTCATTAATTTGGGCAAAATGAGGTTGGATAAAATAAAAGGCAGAATCTTGAACAAGGTCAACCACAATCCTTATGGACACAGACACACATAACACAATTTCAAATGGTACAGCAGGTAGTGACCACTACTCTAACAGTTATTTTAGTTAAAATATGCTTTTTTTTCCCTGGGAGAGCAAAACAGACATTATATCTGTCGATAAAAATCAACCAACAAATGCATCCAAAGTTCATTCTCCTTAGAGCAGACTCACTGGAAAAATTCAAACTAAGTCATGACAGAATCCAATCCTTTAGATAGCTACTGTAATCACTTGGAAATAAATCCTATTGAATTCAATAGATCTTATTTCTCAGTAAACATGGATATAATTTCACCATATTAGTTCAATAGTACTTTAAAAAGAACATAAAAGTACAATCCAATAAAATGTGTTCTGTTTATAGACAAGCATCGATCCAGCATAATTAGAATCAACACTAAATCAACGCTTCCATTCCCAAATTAGAAAATTTATGAGTAGACATTATGGAAACTTCGGGTTTTCTTATACAAATACTTTATATGCTAATAATATTTGATGGAAAACCTTTGACTTAATGTTTATAGTTTTTCCTAATGATGTACACTGTATTAATGAAGCATTTTGTTTACACCTCAATACAAACATTAAATGTTTAGAAAATGGATGATGTATTTTATATCATAAGTCTCTAATTATATAATGGAACATAACCATCTTTAATATACTCTGGATTGGTTGAATTTCCATCTGTAATTCTACCACTTTAGTCTTTTTATACTTTTTATTCCTCCTTATTCTTTTTGCATTGTGTTACAAGTTCTTTATAAAAATAATTTTAAAAAATAGTCAACCGGTCATTTTTCAAAGAGAAATTGTAAACGTCTGTTATCTTCTCCAAATCTGTCAATCACTTTTTGGAGTAATACGTCCTTATTTTCATTAATTTTTACCCGATGAGCACTCATCATGCAAAGTCCAGACAAACGTTTATCTGCCACTGTTGACTGCAACCATGTTTCTATCCTTCTCATTGTACTGAATGGTTTTTCCACTGTACAGGTTGTGAGTGGTAATGCGAGAGCAATCAAAATGGCTTGTTGAATTGAAGGATATTGGTCAACGTATTGCAGCAAATCCAGAAGTCCACTCTCCGCATTTTCAACCTTTTCTTCCTTTTTCCCCAACCACTTCTCAAACCAGGTGATTGTTTCAGTTTCCAAATTTTCAATTTCATATAATTCACTGATTTTTTCCATCTCTGTTTTCAACGTCTCAAGGCCAACTTTAGCCATTTCTTTGGGATGAAGTGAAAAGATTCCAAAAACTGCCTTGCTTTCTGGAGCAAACCGGCTTTCCAGCCACGAGATTACCGAGTTCAAGTAGGGTATATAGAGTGACTGGCGGAAATATTCTTCCTTGGTTGGCACACTGGCATTCGAGTTCTTTTGCAAATCGCTCTGTTTGGGAACGTGCAAGTCAATGCCCAATTTGTCTGCTAGTTCTTGAACTTCTGAAAGAATTCCCTTGAAGTGCTCCTCTGCTTTTTCTCTGTGGCCACGGAAGAGACTTAAGAGCTCCTGGATGTGTTCGTACACTTTCCTCATATCAAGCTGAACTGTCTGCAGAGCTTGGGTCACTGACTCTAATTTACTGCAATAGTTTGACATGATAACGAGGCAAAAGAGGAAATTAGGTGTTCCTGAAGCACAGTATAACTGGTATGCATCCTGGCAGGTTTGACCTGAAGCTGTAGTGGCCAGGTTTCTTAACCGATTAAAGATCTGTACAAAATTCTTGGAAAAAAATCTGACATGCTTGTATTTTGCAGTCCAAAGAGTTTCACCCAGCAACGGAACGGCTGGAATAAGATTTCTTCTGCTCAAATTCTCATGGAAAAAACGAAGGATGGCTTTGATCGAGCCAATTGCATTCCTTATCTCAGGTACGGCATTTAAGTCATTCACAGCCAGATTGAGCGTGTGGGCTGCGCAGTGAACAAAAGTAGCTTTGGGGAACCGACTCTTTATTTTAGCTTGCACACCGCCCTCTTTCCCAGCCAATTTAGAACATCCGTCGTACCCTTGGCCGCACAATTTTTCTAGATTTAAACCATACTTGGTGCATTCCTCAATGATGATTTCGGCACTGCAGGTAGCTCCCTTCAGTGCTGCGAAACCAAGGAATTCCTCTCGAACCTGAGGTTTAGCACCAGCCATGTCCACAAAACGTATGCCAAGTGACAAATGGTCCTCCCCAGAGATCTCGGCGCTCTCGCCCACAAGAACTGAAAAACCCGCAGAGCCATTGGCAGCGGAAACTATATCTTCTCTAATGGCGTCCACACACAGCTTAATCAGTTCATTTTCTATTTGGGAGGACACATCCCGGGCACTGCCAGCCTCGTTTTCTAGATATTCTCGTAGGGACACATCTCCTGCTTCAACGCGAAATGCCAAGAGACTTTGCATATTCCCAGTTTTACTGGTTTCCCCATGTAAAGGAATGTCGTGGGTGCCACAAAATACGATGGTTGACAAGATCGAGTACAGTTTTTTACGATTTTCATTGACTATCCGGTTTATGCTGCTGTCAAGCTGACAAGCAAAGTTTGTTTCAAAGACATTCCTGCTGCTTAAGAAGTTAGTTGCATCGATTTCGGCACTCTTGTGCCATGCACTGGACATGTGTTTTTTGGCACAGACGTGAAAATCATTGTACCTCACAAATGGCACCATGATGAAGCCCCCCTGTCTCCCACAAAGATCAGGCTGTGGGAACACGATGCAGTATTTACAAAATGGTCCTTTCAAATAGGATGAGTAGCAAAGCCAGGGTGAGTATCTAATTAACCATATATGACGGAAACTGCGTATTCCTGTTGAATCGCCCTTGAAATTATAGTCATGTGCTGGTGTGAAGGTATTCACAAGAAGATTATACTTCAGATCATCTGTGAGAGGCGTGGGTGAGTTTACGTACAACCCAATATCATAAGGACGAACAGCAAATTCCAAACCATCCATGATGCACTCATATTCTGCTGGTGAGCCTGAACAGGAGCTGCTATTTTGTTCCTCATTTCTTCTTTTCTTCTGCAATGTTTCTTCTTCAACCATTTTGTGCTTTCTGAAGAGAGTTCCGATCTCCATTCCTGTGGAGAAAAGAATGATGGGATGGTGAATGGAACAGAAACAATTTCAAAAAGAAGGAATATAAAAATAGCGAAATGTTATTTTAATAGCGAAACAAAAATTTGTGCTGATGTTCCTTAATCATTTCTGTAATTTTATTCTCACATAGTGGGATACAGATTAGTGATTGCTATGTTTTTTAGTAGTTTTCACTTCAGTACTTCAGAATAAGCTTATTTTTCACACTTTATATTTATTAAATTCATATGCCACCCAACTCCCAAATTAGTTTTATTCAGAAGTAATTTTCCACATCCTCCTTCTAATTAACAAGCATGAGAATGAAACGAACATCTCACAATGGAAGAATGGCTGGAAAAAGTGATGGAGCTAGCAGAAATGGGTCAATTAACTGCTTTAATTAAGGAAAAGAATAGAACGGATTCTGGAAAATAAAATAAGAAGTAAAATAAGACATTTTGCAGGCACAGAATGGAAGATGGTTTAATGAGAAAGCTGAATGCAGAGGGTGAAAAGTTGGCAGTCTCACACTTTCTTTCCCAGAATTTTTCTGAGTCTCTCCCAACTCTAGTGTAATAAAAAGGGACCTTAAACTCTCAAAACTCTATGCGCATTACAACACTTTACAGGGAAACAAAATTCCACAATCCCACTTTCTAGTTTAGAACACTGAACACTGTGATTAGGGAAATCAACTCCCACTCCTGGAAGTCTGATCAACAGCACATAATGTAACATGATTAATTAACAACTTCAACTTTATAGACATTTATTTTATACGTTTGCATTTATCTATGTAAGGGAATATATGCACCTGGAATTCTACAGGCGTGGATAACATCACTCAATTCTTTCTATTTTTAAAATCCTGACTTGGGTTGGGGCTGATCAAAGTCTGAGAACAATGGCTGCAGTGGGCTCCGAGTCGTCAGCTTGCATCCTAAAAAAAGGGTCACCAAACTGAGATCCAGAATACGTTTAATGAATTTTCAGGACCCAAGCAAGCCCACTGAAAGTCTGGTTAGAGTTTAGGCCAGGGGTAGGCAACCTTGGTTCTTTTATGACTCGTGGACTTCAACTCCCAGAATTCCTGAGCCGGCCATGCCGGCTAGGAATTCTGGGAGTTGAAGTCCACGAGTCATAAAAGAGCCAAGGTTGCCTACTCCTGGTTTAGGAGAACCTCAGATGGTAGCAGATTCACTAGGACTTCAGTCTCATCTCCATGCATGTTATTCCATAGACTTCTCTCCTTCCACCTCCAGGTCAGCTGCTAAAGCACCACAGCTTTGATGAAGACACAGAGGCTATTTCTTTAAGGAGCAATAACAGCAGCAGTGGTTGCTATACGTACATATAAATGGAAGAGAGACGTAGAATAAAGCTGCAAATTGCAATAATCATATACCACAAATGATTATAGTGGTTATGCGCTATCCTAGAAAGTAGGAGACTGCAAATTCTAGTCCTGCCTAGGTATGAAAGCAGGCTGGATGACCCTGGGCAACTCACTTTCAGCCCAACAACAACCCTGTTGTTGTGGGGAAAACAGGAGAAGGAAGGAGTATTAGGCACAGTCACTTCCTTGACTTACTTACAAAGTAATAAAAGGCAGGATTAAAAGCTAATTTCACAAATACAATAATCAAGTCATAGCAAATGAGCAACTCTTAAGCTCAGCCAGCACGCTGTGCAGCACACAAGGATGTGCCATGGGCTTGTTTCTACCACGTGTTGAGATTCCTGTCAGATATTTTTACAGTTATTTTGCATATATTCAATACAGTGTGGGTATTTAAAAATGTGCAATTTCCCTTTGAATCCATCTTACACGTTAAAAAATATAATTAATAATTTTCTGATGTGCCACGGAACTGCTGCTATATTCCATATTGTCCCACGGATTCAAACAGGTTTGAGAACCACTGTGCTTAATAATAATAATAATAATGATGATGATGATGATGATAATAATAATAATAATAATAATAATAATAATAATAAGAAGAAGAAGAAGAAGAAGAAGAAGAAGAAGAAGTTGTTGGAAGGGACCTTGGAGGTCATCTAGTCCAAACCCCTGCTCAGGCAGGAAACCTTATACCATTTCAGGCCACCGCTTTTCATCTTCTTTTCGTTTTAATTTTTCAATCTATTGAAAAATTCCAAAAAAAAAAAAGCAGAATCTCCGGCGCACTCTAGATCGGAAGTTAGCAGGTGAGGCGGCGGCGGCTTCCCACGTGCCCCGAGCCCGCCCGAGGATGCTCGGCCAGGCGGTCCTCCTGCTTCTGCAGCCTTCTCCGCGACATCTCCCTCGGGCCGCCGGGGGGGGAAAAAAAAAGCCCAATCGACTCAGAGCATCCCCTCCTTGCAGGGCCGGCTCTCCCCAGGTATTTCGGACGTCCCGAGCAGGGAAGCCGAAGCCGGGTGACGTTAGCCCCGCTAGGGGTGGCAGAGGCGGGGCACGCCCTGCCAAAGGAGGAAAGCAGGATGGGGTTCCTAGTCCTCATGAAGGAAAGGGCGCGACGGCCCCCGGGGTGGGCAAAAAGGGGGTGAGTCCCGATCGGGAAGCCCAGCAGGGAGAACAAAGGCAGCCCCAGCGAGGCCCGCCGGCTCTGCGGGACCCCATTCAAGGAAGAGCCCCCGTCCCCCCCCCCCTCCCTCGCCCGGACTCACCCGCCGCCCCCGATATCCACGTGCACGTACGAGCGCGGCAGTTGGGAGGGCCCGCGGGGGGAGGGGTCCCGAGGTGGACAAAGGAGCGGCAACGCGGGAGGCCCCCGGCTGGGGGTCAAAAAAAGCAAAATGGCGGACGCGTCGTGGTCGTCATGCAAGCTCCGCCCCTCCGAATGAGTGTCTCGTGGCTGGCGCATTCCAAAGGGGCGGGGCTGGTAGGAGCCTTCTGCTCCGCGGGCGCGGCGCGGCGAAGGCAAAGCGGGCGAGTTGCTGCTGCCGGCTGGCCGCTGTTTAAAGGGCCCTCCTGCTCCAGCCTCTTAAAGAGATGGGAATACCAGACCATCTTATTTGTATCTTGAGAAACCTATATATGGGTCAAGAAGCAACAGTGAGAACTGAACACGGAACCACTGATTGGTTCAAAATTGGGAAAGGAGTCCGGCAAGGCTGTATACTGTCGCCCTGCCTATTTAACTTATATGCAGAGCACATCATGAGAAAGGCTGGGCTAGATGAATCAAAAGTTGGAATTAAGATTGCCGGAAGAAACATCAACAACCTAAGGTATGCAGATGATACCACTCTAATGGCAGAAAGTGAAGAGGAACTAAAGAGCTTCTTGTTGCGGGTGAAGAAGGAGAGTGCAAAACTTGGGTTGAAATTTAACATTAAGTTGGCCCTCTCAATTCCTGGCAAATAGATGGGGAAGAAATGGAGGTAGTGACAGATTTTATTTTCCTGGGCTCCAAGATCACTGCAGATGGGGACTGTAGCCAAGAAATTAAAAGACGCTTGCTCCTGGGGAGGAAAGCCATGGCAAATCTAGACAGCACACTAAAAAGCAGAGACAACACCCTGTCAACAAAAGTGCGTATAGTCAAGGCTATGGTCTTCCCAGTTGCAATGTATGGCAGTGAAAGTTGGACCATAAAAAAGGCTGAGCGCCAAAGAATTGAAGCCTTTGAACTATGGTGCTGGAGAAGACTCCTGTGAGTCCTTGGACTGCAAGGTGATCAAACTGGTGAGTCCTGGAGGAGATCAACCTTGACTGCTGTTTAGAAGGCCAGATCCTGAAGCTAAAACTCAAATACTTTGGCCACCTAATGAGAAGGAAGGACTCACTGGAGAAGAGCCTAATGCTGGGAAAGATTGAGGGCAATAGAAGAAGGGGATGACAGAGAATGTGGTGGCTGGATGGAGTCACTGAAGCGGTAGGCATGAGCTTAAATGCATTCCAGAAGATGGTAGAGAACAGGAAGGCCTGGAGGAACGTTGTCCATAGGGTCGCGATGAATCGGACATGACTTCGCAGCTAACAACAACCCGCTCCAACTGTTGGAGCAGCCGCTTCACCGCCACCTTCCAGAAGCAGTTGCTGCCAAGGAAAGGTGATTGCCCCGCCCCCCACGCCCCCGGCCATTCTTCAAACCAGGACGATGCTTATCTAATGTATTCCTCCGTCCCAAGAGGAAAGGCGGCTGTACCAAGGGTGTCTTTTTTTGCAACCTGTCCACATCTGGCTCTGGGCTTCGCGGCAAACTCCTGTCAATTTATCTTCCTCTTTGCAGAAGCTTTCATTGATGTCTGGCTTTTCTGCGTTACCCGCTCCGTCTCTAGCTGCATCCTAGAGTGTGAATCCCTTTCCAGCCAATCTCAATGTATACATGGTTGTACTTTGACAATAAAGGTTCATTCATCCTGGTCCTTCTCTTGGTACCCGGGATTATTGCTAAACTCCCACCGACTAAAAGCTGCTTCTCTGTGGCCGGCCTTGGGTGCCAGGTATTCTTAGGGCTGATTTCTCCCAAGATTGTCAGATTTGCAGGATTGGCTTGTTTGATAAGATTTAGGACTGGTAATGAGTAATGTGGTATTTATTTATCTATTTGCATTTGCATGCTTTTGAGCTGCCCGGAGGGCAGGAGCTGAGCCAAGAAACGGGAGCTCACCCCATTGTATGGCACTCAGGTTTTGAACCTTGACCCATCAGTCTAAGTGACAAGCTCAGTGCCATGACACTGAAAAAAGTGACTTATGACCATTTTTCACACTTAACGATTGTTGCAGCATCCTCAAAGTCACATGATCAAAATTCAGATGCTTGGCCAACTGACTTGTATTTAATGATGGTTTCAGTGTCCCAGGACCATATGATCACCTTTTGTGACCTTCTGACAAGTAAAGTCAATAGGAAAGCCAGATTCACTTAACAACGTGCTACTTACTTAACAGCTGAGAGATTCATTTAACAATTATGGCAAGAAAGGTCGTAAAATGGGGGAAAATTCATGTAACAACTCTCTTGCTTAGCAACAGAAATTTTGAGCTCAGTTGTGGTTGTAAGTCAAGGACTTCTTGTAGATAACTGGGAGCCTGTTGCTCATCCAAATGGTATTGGATTATATATGAATTTATCCACTCCTCTCACAGATGATCCTTAAGTAAAATCCTCCTGTGAATACCTACCTACATGCACAGGAAATTGTGATTTCAAGTATGTTTATACCATGACTTTGAGTAGCTAAGCTTCATTGACATCCTTCAGTCTCGAGAGACTATGGTATCGTGCTCTGGAAAGAGGTCCTAAAGCAGCATCTGGTGTGGCTAAAAAGGCCAATTCGAGAGTGGCAATCCCTTCCACACTGAGAGCAGATACAGTCTGTCCCCTGTCCAGCCCCCAGATTTCCCTGGTCCCGGGACTGCCTCTTTGCCTCAGCCTGCCGCACAAGTGTCTCTTCGAATTGGAGAAGGCCATGCTGCGTCTTTAGCCTCCAAGCAGAGCGATCAGAGGTCAAGGTTTCCCAGCTGTTAATGTCCATTCCCAAGGTCTTTAGGTCCCTCTTGCAGATATCCTTATATCGCAACTCTGGTCTCCCTCTGGGGCGCTTTCCCTGCACTAGTTCTCCGTACAGGAGATCTTTTGGAATCCGACCACCAGCCATTCTCACAACATGCCCGAACCAGCGCTGTTTCAATAGTGTATAAATGCTAGAACTTCCAGCACATTCCAGGGCTGCGCTATTTGGAACTTTGTCATGCCAGGTGATGCCAAGAATATGTCGGAGATAGCGCATATGAAAGGTGTTTAACTTTCTCTCCTGCCATGTGTAAAGGGTCCAAGACTCACTGCAGTACAAGAGTGTGCTCAGGACACAGGCTTTATAGACCTGGATCTTTATACGTTCTGTCAGCTTCTTATTAAGCCATACTCTCTTTGTAAGTCTGGAAAATGTGGTGGCCGCTTTACCAATACGTTTATTCAGCTCAGTATCTAAAGAGAGAGTGTCGGAGATGGTTGAGCCGAGGTACACAAAGTCATGGACGACTTCCAGTTCTTGTGCAGAGATTGTAATACAAGGAGGTGAATCCACATCCTGACCCATGACTTGCATTTTTTTCAGGCTAATTGTTAGTCCAAAGTCTTGGCAGGCCTTGCTAAAACAGTCCATAAGTTGTTGAATATTTAGCTATTAGCTATTCATATTTGAAAAAAAAAACTTTTTGTTAATATTGCATTGGGTTTATACAGCCTGATCTTTCCTATTAAAATTGCTCTTTACATTTGATTATTATTGATTTCCAATAAAAAATGTTGCATTGTAAAGTTGCAAGTTTCTATTGTTTGTATGATATGCAGATTAAAATGTTTTAAAATAAATGGCACATTACTTGACTAACGTTCATTCCCATGAAGTTGTTAGTTTTATTCCTGGGAAGTGGGCATCGCCCACATTCACTTACTGAAAGAGTTTTGGCAGTTGAAAGCTTGATATAACTTGCTTCTTTATGCTGGTTAAGTAGCCTAGAATTAATGTAGCCATTTTTAAATCATTTCAGAGAACCACGAAAACATTGTACTATTTTCTATTACAATATTTCCTCTTTGGTTTTTTTTCTTTGTACCACTTTTGTTGATCTGAAAACCTTTTCCTTTTGGGACTATTTCATTTTAGAATCTATTCCTCACATCAGTGTTTGCGTTTGTGATCAGGTGGGGATTTTCAAAGAAACTGTCCTTGAAAATAGTTTGCACATGCAAAACAGCTGCTCAGTATTCTTTGGAACATTTAAGAAAGGATCATTTCAGTCATTTCAGAAATGCAGATGTTTTCAGCTTGGTTTGTATAGCCTCAAACAACGAAGGGGCGTGTATAATGGATGGCTCTGATGGGTGCCCATCCAAGCACTAACTAGGTGGAACCTTGTTTAGCTTCTGATCTTAAACTAGGCTAGTCAGGTTCTACCATCTACTGAGTATATTTGCAAAAATATAAGGCTACAGTATATCCTAAGCTAAGGGGTACTTGGTGCTCTCTGAGCTTGCTTATTTTCTTGCAGACCTTTCATTACCCTAACTAGATAACATCATCAATACTGATGATGTTATCTAGTTAGGGTAATGAAACATCTGCAGGAAAACAAGAGAGCACCAAGGACCCCTCATTTCAACCCTGAGCTACAAATATTCTCCTTCATTGGTACACTATATCTTGCTGAATGCAAAGACCTGGCTAGTTCCTAAAGCTCATGTACTCTATATGTAGTCATCTGAAATGCAAAGGTCGGCGAGTTCAGTTCTTGGTGGAAAACTTGAACCCTTTGGAATAACATCTGACTACCGGATTGGTCTCCAGTGGGATAAAACTTTGTGTAGGGACTGGTAGAGGACTTAAACCCTATACAATAACACCTGGCTACCTAGGTTTGAGAGATCTCAAACAGGACAAAATTGGTCATGTAGGGCAGGGCTTTTCAACTATTTCACCCATTGTACCACTTTTAGGATATAGCAACATCCAAGTACCACCAGTCACCTAGCAAGATGTCCAAAATTTGATGACCAAAAAAAAAGGAAAAAAGTGATGAAGTACAGGTAGTCCTCGACTTACAACAATTCGCTTAGTGACTGTTTGAAGTTACAATGGCACTGAAAAAAGTGCCCCCCAAGCCACAGCCGAGCAAGACACCTGCCTGCCCGCCCGGCGGTGCTCTTCCTCCTGTCTGAGGTTTTCATTGTTGTGAGCATTTCTGTTGAGGATTGGCACTGGGGGTGGGGGTGTTTGGTTTTTATTCCCCCCGTCTGCTGGGTGGTTGCAGCAGGTTTTGGTCACTTCATATGACCCTGGGACACTGTGACCGTCATAAATATGAATCAGTTGCCAAGCATCTGTAAATCACAAGATCCTGGAGACGCTCCAGCTGGAACCTGGTGCTGATCATGGTGCTTCCGCTGAGCCCTGACAGCCCTGCAGCTCCAGCCATCTCTCGTTCAGGCTTGTGCGGTGCAGCCACCGGTTCAGCTCATTCCCCTCCCCCGCTACCACTTTTCTAAAATGGTCGCATACCACCTGTCAGGTGCCAATGTACCACAGGTGGTACCCATACCACAGGTGGTACCCGTACCACTGGTTTAAAAGCCCTGATGTAGGGCAGGAGTCATCAACCCCTGGACTGTGGCCTAGTAAGGGGCCACACAAGTGAGGGGTGTGTGCATGCACAGCTCTATTTGTGCGAGCCTGTGTGTGTGCATGCCTGCTGCTTGCACAAATGGAGCTGCCCACATGCTCACCCACTGCTCACGAGGAACCATCTCCTCTGCTTCTCCCCCCCCCCCCCCGCCCCCCGTTGCCAGCGACAATCTGCAAAGCGAGAAAAGTTGGGGACCGCTGATGTAGAGTTTGCCTCTTGGAAGTTAATGTAAGTGAAAAACATGAAAATTAATAATAATAATAAGTTGGAAGGGACCTTGGAGGTCATCTAGTCCAACCCCCTGCTCAGGCAGGAAACCTTATACCATTTCAGGCAAATGGCTGTCCAGTCTCTTCTTAAAAACTTCCAATGTTGGAGCATTCACCACTTCTGGAGGCAGGTTGTTCCACCGGTTAATTGTTCTAACTGTCAGGAAGTTTCTCCTTAGTTCTAGATTGCTTCTCTCCTTGACTAGTTTCCATCCGTTGCTTCTTGTCCTGCTTTCAGGTGCTTTGGAGAATAGCTTGACTCCCTCTTCTTTGTGGCAGCCCCTGAGATATTTGGACACTGCTATCATGTCAACAGTCGTCCTTCTCTTCATTAAACTACACATACCCAATTCCAGCAACCGTTCCCTATATGTTTTAGCCTCCAGCCCCCTAATCAGCTTTGTTGCTCTTCTCTATACCCTTTCTAGAGTCTCGACATCTTTTTTACATCGTGGTGATAGGATTGGATTATGTAAGTCAATAGGGTAAGGCAGCATCACATAATGTTTGCATGATCAGATCACTAATAATATTTAATTTATTCCAAGATACATAAACAATACACTTCTTTGGGGAAAAAAAATGCTTTTGTCAGCTCTTCCTGCTTAACCTAATAGTTGATGTTTTGTTCCCAGATGATAAAGTCTTGAGAACACTTAATTTTGTAAGTTAGATTATTTTGAGTGAAATAATTTCCCCAGGTTGATTTGAGCTGTGGTTTTTTTAATCAACAATGCTCTGTACCCTTACCCCCAAATCGGTGGTATGCTTCCTCCAAGTTCTCTCAAAATTCCAAGGGTTTTTAACAAAAGTGGTAACCACATTTCAACCAAGCGTGGCACAATGGTTGTTTGTGTCTTTATGTTGTCTTCCTATCAAAAAAAATGTTTTTATTATTATGAACATCTTTAACATAATAATTTGTAACAAAACATTAGTATTTTCAAAGCAGCAAATCCTTACCCTTTCTTAGTTATTTCCTAGGGAATGACCTTGAAAGACAGGAAGAGGAGCCAATACCAAGGCAAAGATCAGAGAAGAGGGGGCAGGGCCTGGGCCAAGAACATGAGAAACTCAACGCAAGCCCTTCCCAAGTTCACAAGAAGATAAAGTAAGAGAGGGGAAGCACATTCAGACATGCAAGGTTCTATTTTTATAGTTGTTATAATAAAAGCAGTTATGACCTATATAACAATAACCGAATTGCAGAATAACAGAGTTGGAAGGGACCTTGGAGGTCTTCTAGTCCAACTCTGTCCTCAAGCAGGAAACCTTATACAGTTATGGACAAATGGCTGGCCAATCTTTTCTTGAAAACCTCCATTGTTAGAGCACCCATTACTTCTGGAGGCAGGCCATTCCACTGATTAATTGTTCTCACCAACAGGAAATTTCTCCTTAATTCTAGGCTGGATCTCTCTTTGATAAGTTTCCGTCCATTACTTCTTGTCCTGCTCTCAGATTCTTTGGAAAATAGGTTGTTGACCCCCCTTCTGTGTGACAGCCTCTCAAATATTGGAAGACTAGTCACCTCTAATCCTTCTCTTCATGAGATTAGACACACCAAGAGATAATGATATCTGAGTTCCTTGGGAAGAACTTGATAGGTGGATAAAAATGCCAAATCTAGTGTCTACACATTTGTCAGACTGTGTGACCAATCATAATAAATTAAACGTGTGCTACCTGATTCAAAGTGACTCTGAGCAGCTCACAACAATCATAGAAAGAAATAACAAAATGATAACAGATGGCGGGCATGAGAGGCAGGGTGGACCGAAGCAAGGAGTCTCCCTCATAAAAAGTCAGGTGAGATGCCAGGTTTTGATGGCTCTTCTAAGCAACAGCAGAATGGGGAACTTCCAGAACTTGGGGGGGAGAACCTCATTCTGGAGGTCAGTCACCATTATGGAAAAGGTGCACTTCTGAGGTTCCAATAGATGACAGTGTATAATAGAAGGAATCTAGAACATGATAACCCTACAAAAGCTAAAGGGGCAGGGATACGTTTTGGGAAACAAGTGGCCCCCTCAAGTAATCAGGCCTTATGCCAGGCCAGGCTTTCTAGATAGCAACCATCACCTTGAATCACACCGAGAAGCAAATTGGCAAACAATGCAGCTCATGAAGTAGAGTTTTTACATGGCCTTGCCACATGCATTGTTGTTACATGCATTGCCACATTTTAGACCAATTGAAGCTTCTGGCATCCTCTTCTAGGGCAGCCCTGTGTAGTGAGCATTACAGTAGTCAAACCATGAGATGACTATCCCAAAAGTGCTTTTTCAAGAGGCAATTGGACTTTCTTGTTTTCCTTTGAAAATGTTTTTCTTCTCATCCAAGAAGCTTCTTCAGCTCAGAGCTGAAGAAGCTTCTTGGTTGAGAAGTAAAACGTCTTCAAAGATTGCCTCTTGAAAAAGCACCTTTGGGACAACCATGACCTGGATGACTGAGAATCTCCATAAACATGAGATGATGAAAGCATGGGTGACTATCTGAATGGCCCTCTGATTTAGGAAAGGATGGAGTTGTGCAGAGGCCTTCCTTGCCTACACCTGCTTTCCAAATAAGAGTTACAAATCCAGGAAGAGACCCAGCTTGTGAAATGGCATTGGTTTCTTAGTCTAGTCCAGGGTTGTCAAACTGCTGGCCCATGGGTCAGTTGCATCATGTGGAGGCCGCGCCCACCCCAGCTCTGGCAATGCAAAAAAAGTCATGATGTGTTGCGATACATCACGTGACATAATGAGTATTACACCCATGGTCTAGTCTATCCTACTGGGTTGATATCACACATTTTAAACAGATGCTACTTAAAATCAGCTACAGTCTCATGGGAAGCAAACGGGAACATGCTGAACTACAAATTGAAGCTAATATGAGAGAATACTTTGTGCGTTAATTATATCTTTTCCACTGTACCTGAAGCATTGACTTGAGCTGAGCACTTAATGTTTCCCATTTCTGAGGGTTCAAGCAGCCATGTCACTGAAAGCCTGAATTATAAAGGAACAGGAGAATTGGAAAGAGGAAGGTAAAGCCAAATGAAGACAAAACAATGAAGACAAAACAATGAGAAAAAGATGTTTCTTATTTACAAGACATATCAGGTTTCATTCCTACCTTGGTGAAGCCAAATTTCTGCCATCTGTTTGATGAAAAACGGAAACAGGGTCACAATTAAAACAATAGTACAGGTAGTCCTCAGCTTACAGCCATTTGTTTAGCGACCATTCCAAGTTACAACAGCATTAAAAAAAAGTTACAGTCAAAATTTGGGCACTATGCAACCTACATGTACTTATGATGATTGCTGTGTCCTGAGGTCACATGTTTGCTATTTGCCACTTTCCCAGCCGGGTTTTGACAAGCAAAGCCAATGGATCTACTTAACAACTGTGTGATTCATTTAACAACTGCAGGTTATCAACTGTGCCAAAAAAATAAATAAATGGCAAAATTGCCCACAACTCACTTAAGAAAAGCCTTGCTTTGCAATGGAAATTCTGGTTTCAGTTGTGGTCGTTGAGAACTATCTGTAAATAAGACTTTAGTAGTGAAACACGTGGTTTTTAAAAATTTACTTAAGCACACCATCTGTGCTGCATGCCGCAATTGGGAAAAATAAAAATTGTTAACTGCACCATTGGAGCAGCAAATTATGAGAAAAGATGTGTCCTCCTGGGAATTGGTTTAAAAAAGGGAAGTTGCCTTGAGTGATGCAAGTGAAAAAAAGGGCAGAGCTTTGATCATGTAGTGGCTGATTGTGAGTTTTTCAACCTTCTTTGTAGATGTCCCTTCATGATTTTCAAGGACAGAAGCTGGCTTTAAAATGTTTCTTGTTGGAAAACCCAGAGAGAAGATGCTATCTTGTTTTCTAGGTCTCTGGTTAGCTGTGTGGTGGGAAAACAGATGCTGAATGGGGAAAAGGGGGCTGGAATAGACAGCAATTAACACCCCCCCAGGTCTATAGCTTGCCCATTGTGGTTTGTTTACCATGTACCGTTGAATAAGCACAACTGATTAGGTTTATACAAGTTGCTAAGCTAGAACCAAATCTAGTGAAACCATTTAATGGCATAGTGAATGGGATTGGCAAAGCCAGACTATGAATATCTTTGTGCCTAGTCTCCATATATAGCAGAGTGAAACGATAGAACCCTGAGGTTGCAAAAACCATTAGATTCTGTCTTTGCTGGAAGGGAAAAATGCTATTTTGGAATGCTTTCTTGCAGCAAAACAAGCCAGTCACAGCAAATTTTAAACAAAACAAAGGCAACATAAAACTTTCTATTGCCTACCCTGATGCAATACTTACACATCCCATCATTTAAACTACGTAGCAGATCTGGGCTGCACAATTTTGAAGGATCATTAGGTAATAGCAAACATAGGTTTCCTACATCTCTCTACTGGCAACTATTGTTTATCCCAGTTTGCAGCCCATTTGAGGTAGCCCTTCTTAACGTGACAGCTATGTTGGATAGGGCAGTAGTAGCTCAAATGAAGTATTTTTTTAAAAACTTGAGAAATCAATGATTTTCCACTTGCAAAATAATTTTGCCACAGGGAAACTTTTATTCCAATAGTCTCATTCCCAGTCTATGTTATAATTCAGACATGTCAAACACAAGGCCCGGGGGCCAGATCCGGCCCACGAAGTGGTTTCATGTGGCCCGCGAAGCCATCCTAGAAACAGTGAGGGAATGGCCCCCGCTGCCTTGGCTCCGGCCCAGGCCGGCCAGGAGCCAATGTACAATTTTGTGGTGATCATCTATGCTGAAATACATTCAGTCTTAGCTCCACAAGGCCATCTGGAAACAGTGAGGGACCGGCCTCTGCCACATCAGCCCTGCCCCCTGGGTGCATGCTGGGGAGGTATCACCCTTTGTGAGGAATGAAGAAATGCACCATCGCCTGGAAGTGGCCAGCATATGACCCTGCCTACTTTGGGCAGGCTAGGGGCTGGGCAGCGTTGTGCTTCTCTTCAGATTTGTGCCACCAGCTCAGCCTCTCGGCACTGTGAGGAGAGGGCCATGTGCTGGCCACTTTCAGGCGATGGTGCATTTCTTCATTCCTCATGAAGGATAACACTTCCCCAGCTGTGTTTCTTGCCTGTTTTTCTTCCTCCCTCATCTCAAATATTTTTCTACCACTCTGTTCTTGGAAGGAAGGAAGGAAGGAAGGAAGGAGAGGGAGGGTCTGAGGGAAGTCCTGCCTTAGTCCTTCCCTGCTGCCCTTTCACCATCCCCTTGCCCCCTCCTCCTGGCCTAACCTGGGTGGTCTCCCATCCTATTGCTAAGGAAGCTTTGGATACAAAGCCAGGTCTCCTCACATGGAGAGGAAGTGGGCCTCCCTCTTGACGTTGCCCTCATACCCATCATGAGCAACCTGGCTAAGGAGAGCAAGCACAGCAGCTGGGCACCCTCTTGGGGAAGTGAGGGTGAGCTTAGTCCTGCGGGTGCTTGAGGGCTAGGCTGGGCATTTGACCTCTGCACCACCATCCAGCCCCCCCCACATACACATGGCCTGAGAGGATCAGTGAGGCTCCTCTAGTGGACCATGCCTTGGCACTTGCCCCAGTCCCATCTCCTTCTGCCAGAGACCCTCAGATCTGTCCCACTCCTGCCAGCCCCCATAGGCACCCTTGACGCAAACGATGTAGAGTTGGCCATGCCCATGCAGTAGGCCACACCCACTCCAGCCATGCCCAATCAGTAGGCCACGCCCACCTGGGCCCTCAAGGGTAACCGCAATGCTGATGCGGCCCTCAATGAAATTGAGTTTGACACCCCTGTTATAATTGGATCAGCTCTATCATTTCCTTCTGTATGCATGAAACAGGCCTATGGTGGAATCTGGAAGCAGAATATGAACAATAAGCTGCAAAGAACAAGAAAACTCCCTACTTTTATTCGTTACCAACATACAGCTAAGAGGCAATTGCAACTTTTCCCTAAATAAAGAAGACAATAAATAACTTCCTTGTTAAAGCTGAAGAAAAAAAGCATAGGAACTTTTGAGAACAAAAAGATAGCTATCTAAGCAATAGAATGTTAATAACTTTTAAACATATACAAATATCAAATGTATTAAAAACAATGCAACATAAGATTTATCATAACACAATAAAAATTACAACCATTACAACGTACAATGATTATGCTCATAACATGATGATTGTATGTACACTGAGAGCTTATGCACAGGAGACAAATTCCTTGTGTGTGTCCAATCACACTTGGTCAATAAAGAATTCTATTCTAAAAAGGGGGAAACATACGGGTAGGAAATAAAATATGTTACGCAGTTATTTACAATAATTTATAGCATCTTATTAATCAAAATCATGTACAAGATAAATGTTAAGCAGTTTTTTATTTTAAAAAAAGGATGCATAGTTAAGGATCAGAATTGTGTAAGTCATGTTAGACCCTGCATGGAAGTGAAAGTTTAAATATTTTAAATATTTAAAGAACAAGGTAGAAAGAGTATTGACCTCTTTGACCTGCAAGAACAGGTCATGTGGTTGCTAGGACTTGAAAATGACTTGATGGCTCATCTCTCTCTCTCTTTCCTCACCCTCTCACATCTATCATCTGCAGATTACATCGAGTTAAAAAGTTCTTGTACAGGTGGTCCTTGACTTACAACCACAGCTGGGATCAGAATTTCCATTGTTGAGACTTCTGGTTAGGTGTTGCGGCATTACGGATGCAGGAAGATGGGGCTCTGACTTCCACGTTTGATTTCGCCCCGCTGGTGATCCTAAAAAGGGTCAAAAGTTGCCCAAGGGCAGCGGCCCTTCCACTGGAACTGAGGAAGCCCTCCAAACTGGTGGGGAAAAAACTAGCTATATTTATGTAACCAGTCAGAAGCTGATGACAACTGAAAATAAGCACCAACTAGCAATTTTTGAGCAATATGGATGGAACTGGGTGAGACTTTATCCTCTTTTTATGACCTTAATACTACTCTTCTGGAAAAAAGAATGCCCAAAGCAAAAAATCCTCCCTGATGAGAGATGGAGGAGAAGTTTTTGCCCTACTCCCCCAGGAAAAGAAAAGCGGTGAATTAATTGGTTTGGGAGAAAATAGAGAAAACTACAAGATCAATTTGGAATTAATACAGACATATAGATTGGAAATTTGGGGAATAAAAGTACTTTTGAGACTTTTTTTTAGAAAATATATTTGAAAGGCTGTGGTGAATCATGGCACTACAATTTATTATGCTTAAAGGAAACTTGACTTGAAGCCCGGATTTAGAAGACTCTTTGTTGTTCCTGGAAACTTTCACTTTTGCAGACTGCAGCTGGGCAAAGGGAAAAAAAAATCTCTTGGGCTGCTTATCTGCATTGGGGACCCTATTGGACTATAAAGACTACATACAAAAACAAAATGTGTGTTCCATATGTAGCCACAAATGGTAAAAACAACAAAATTCCAACAACAAAATGTTAATCTCAGAAAGAAATTCTTTTTATGTTGAAATCAATACAAGAGACAATTGTTTTATTTCATGATGAGACTAAAAATAATGCAAATGAGATAAAAGAACAATTTTCTAACCTAAACTTACAAATTCAGACAATGACTACAAAGAAGGAACTAGTAACCCAGAAAACAGAAGGAAAATTAGAAGAAACGGATCCAAAGATGGAGGACCTAAAGGATGAAATTAACAGACAGATACAGAGGAGTGGAAAATTAGAAGATGCAGTGATAACACTGGAAATGGAAAAGAAATCTTACTTGTCAAGATCTCAGAACACATTTGAGGGTAAGAAAGAAGAGCTGATCAAATGGATGATAAAGCTGTTAGAAATGCTGAATATTGACAAAAAAAATGAAAAACTGAAGGAGAAGGACGGAGGCTGTTTAATGAATATAAATGGGTTGAGTGTTCTTCCAAAAATATTTCAATCAAATTCTCTTCCTCATTCCAAACAATATATACAAAAACATAGGAAGAATTACTTGATGATTCAAATGCACTGACTTGGAAAGTTATTTGGCAAAGGCCGGATTTTGATCATGTGACCCTGGGGATGCTGCAGCACTTGTTAAGTGTGTGGACCACTTGTAAGGCATTTTTTTCAGTGCTCTTGCAACTTTGAATGGTCACTAAACAAATGGTTGTAAGTTAAGGACTACCTGTATTAAATTTTAGGGTTGTACAGGTGAATATGACCGTTGGGGATCCAGGTTGTCTTGTAGTTTTGAGAGCTGCTCTGAGGAAGGTTACGTATATAGGAAGATAGTTTTGCCTTGCTTTGGGGATTTGTTGATTGAATAGGACTGCAGAATTCAATCCGGGCTAAGCAGATTGAAGTAATTTTCTTCCATAAAAACCTGAAGTCCCCAAGAATTTATGGTCAGCTTCAAATTCTCAAATTCTTTCCTTCAAAGATCCATTTTAAATGCTTCTCTCCAAATATTATTTTTTTAGCAAAGCTCTCTATGCCTTTCCTTTTTAGAAAGGAAAATGACTGCTTTGAACATGCCTTAGTAATGATTTTAGAAATAAACAACTATGAGCTCCATCAATGTAATAAGCTAAGTTTTGTAAACCACAACAGCTGTCATCACAGTACTTACAAATTCAGACAGATCACATAATAACTTAGCACAATGTGTGAAATCATCACTCTGTGTGTGTGTTTTAGGCTTGGGTGACTTCTAGATGGCCAAACTACTACCGGTAAATCTAGTTCAGTTTCTTTGAGTGTAGGAAGAGATCCGATTATTATTAAGTTTGTATACTTCATATCTCACTATCAAACATCTCTGGACAGCTTATAGATTGATAAGGAAGGAGCCTGTTTGTGTAAACAACCTCCTAAATATAATCACTAGGTTAGGTTTTAAGATGCCATGCTGAAAGTGCTTTGGTGGGTTTTCCTGTCACAGACACTACTCAACACATGAATTAGGTACTTAAGTGCTAATGATTGCCAAAGCTCACCAAGGAACTGGAGCAGGAAGGTTTTGATGGGGTGTTTGAAAAGGAGCCGACCATTAATTTTAACATCTGAGCTTTCAGCAGACCCCAGGAGGGCTGGAAATGGGCCATCTACCAAAGATTGCCTTTGGAAGGAAATGGAGCAATAGAGAGAGCAATTCTCTGCTGGGTAAGGGTCTCTCAGAGTCCATTTTGGTCCATCCCTTGAAGCTCCTCTATATTGTAACCAACAGTAAGCATCCTGTGGGGATGATCACAAGATCCTTGTGTGTGTGTGTGTGTGTTACAGAGAGAAGGTCCTTTCTCTCTCTTCCCTCCAGCTTTCACTGGGCCTGTGTTGAAGGGTGCCAAGGGGGTAGTAGTCCCATTAAACATTAGGATAAAAATAATGCGGCCGGCCGTTTCCCCAGCAACCGTTTTGACTGTTGCTGGAGGATTCTGTGTATTTAGACCTGGAGGAGCCAGAGCCCAGGTGGAGGCAAGGCTGGGGGAGTGGAGCAGATGGCGTGCAGGGCTAGCAGGAAACCAAAGGAGACAGAAATTGCTGGGAGGCAGTGTGGGCCATGTGCGAGGGGAAGAACAAGAGTGCAGGCAGGGAGAAACCAGGGAGGTTTGAGCTTGACTGCTCCTCGGAGATGCAGTTCAGAGACCTTGGAGCAAAGATGGTTGGGATTGCAAACACACAGCCTTGCCCATCAATTTATTTTCAGGAGAAAGGGTTCACCTGAGTTAGCCTGAACATCAGGAAGCCCATCTCGAAAAGATGAGAAGAGGACCTTCGGTGGCCCAAAAGGAGTAGATTCCCTTTATAAAGGAAAAAACAAAACAAAACTTTTTTCTGCAATATTTATTAAGGAGTCTATGCACACCACCAGTTCCAGAAAGTGTGTTCAGTCCTTTTATGCACATTTTGTCTCAAGTGTGTGCCAATAGCAAAGGATTAGTACAGGTGTGCTGAATTCTAGCTTTTGTTACATCTCAAACAAATAAAAGTGCTGAGAAAGAGCTACCTCCAAATTCAGCCCAGGAATATCAAACTGTCCAAAATACACTGCCACGTTTTAGGAATTGGAACTTGGAGATCAAAATGTTTGTTTTCAGGCACATGTCACTTCACTAATTACTCCTTTGATGTCAGGCTCAGTCAAAAAGTTGATCTTAAATACAAATTGATGTAATAGTGATGTGGATCGCTTGAGAACAAGGTCCAGATTCTTGAGCTGGTGTCATAAATAGCAACAAGAATATTATGTAATTGTATGAGGATTACAATAATCCTGCCCATTCTGGTTTGTTTCTAAGGGGATTTCAAAGCTCTATGTGGCTGGGGACTGGACGTCTGCTCACATAATGGCAAGCCTGTTCCTTAAAGGAGCTTTCTCCAATTGAGTGGCTCCCCAGATGAAGAGGGATGGCAATTTCCAGAATTTCCCACCAGCTGTGTAGGTGATGGGGGTGTGCGTGTTCCCTTATTCAAAGAATTAACACGAGTATTAGAGTGATCCTGGAGGGGAAATATGTGGCATCACTAGTGCTTTTCCTGCCGTGGGACATTTTGTGAAATGAAATAATTTAAAGGGAAGACTTTTCATTCATCTCCTTGGTTTTCCTCTTTCAGTGTGTGGATTCTCTGTTTCAACCAGCCTTGAATTTCCTCATGACTTGCAAGTATAAATTTAACTCTGTTAATTCACCAAAATGAAATGGTCACTTTCTCAGGCTCTCCCCCCCACTGCTAATTTTAATAGTGTTTTTGTTGGAAAATTGAATTAAATGCTGTCTGACCAGGATTTCAACTCCACTAAGCTTTTAAAAATATAAATAAAACTAGAGAGGAAATTCTGTCTCTTTCTTGTATATACATGGGCTGCTGCACATTGCCTGTAATCACACAAGACACCTAAATGGGTCACTGAAAGACTGAGTAGCTGCCAAGTGTAATTAGCTTTAACTCAGGTTAACTTTTTTTTTTTGGTGACTTAGTATGAGGTGGAAACCCAGCCATTTTGGTTAGTGTATAATTAACCCTGTTGTAAGTGCTGGAAAATAAGTTAATTTGGTATTCAAGCTAATTGTAATGTGCAAACGCAGCATTTTAAACATTGGTTTCCACGGTATTGCTGTGACAGTAGCAGTGGCACCGGGATGTAGCTCCCCTAGTTTAGTGCACAGAAAGTGCTCATGAGGGTGTGCAAGGGAAGGGAGCCAATTAGGTGCCTTAATAATGTTGCTCATTCTTTTGTGGGAGGCAAACTGGCCTTGAGGAGGAGCTGGGAAAGTTGAAAGTCATAGAATCTTAGGGTTAGAAGGGGCCTTGGAGGTCTTACGCCAGGGATGGGCCAGTGGCATGTGGAGGCCACCCCCCCCCAGCTCTGGCAATGCGAAACATTGCAACATGTCATGTGACATGGCGAATTTGACACCTGTGTTCTATGCCAACCCCCTGCCCAAGGCAGGAGTCCTTATACCAGGGGTAGGCAACCTTGGCTCTTTTATGACTTGTGGACTTCAACTCCCAGAATTCCTGAGCCAGCCATGCTGAGGGAAAAGGGAGAGGTTTCCAAGCTGAGCTATGCTGGCTGAGGAATTCTGGGAGTTGAAGTCCACCAGTCATGAAGGGGCCAAAGTTCCCCCATGCTGGCTCAGGAATTCTGGGAGTTGAAATCCACGAGTCATAAAAGAGCCAAGGTTGCCTACCCCTGTCTTATAACATCCCAGAGAGATTGTTGTCCAATATTTTCTTGAAATCCTCCAACAATGGAGCACCCACAATTCTGGGAAGTAAGCTACTCCACTGATTAATAGTTCCTACTGTCAGGAAATACCTCCTTATGTCCAAGTTCTGGAAGCTCTTTGGCTCTGCATGCTCAAAGAACCAGGTTTTCAAGTCCCGGCGAAATGAGCGAAGGTCGGGGGCAGTCCTGAGTTCCGTGGGAAGTTGGTTCCATAGGGCCGGGGCGCCCACAGAGAACGCCCTTCCCCTGGGAATAGCCTGCTGGCATTCCTTAACTGGCGGTACCCTGAGAAGGCCCTCCCTGTGGGAGCGCACAGGATGATGGGAATTTGATGCCGGCAGCAGGTGTTCCCTTAGATAATCCGGACCCAAGCCATTTAGGGCTTTATAGGTCATTACCAATTATACCTGAAAGAAATAGTTCTGGTTTAAAGTCTACATGTTTTCTTAACATTTTCTCTAACCACATATGTATTTTTGACCAGAATTTTTTTTGCTTTAGGGCATGTCCACCAAAGGTGATAATATGTGCCTGGCTTTTGCCTACATTTCCAACAATTGCTAGACATGTTTTTAAACATTTTTGCTAATCTTGCGGGTGGTTGATGCCATCTATAAAACATTTTATACAAATTTTCTTTGTAGGTAACTGCCCTTGTTATTTTATAGTTTCTTTCCCACAAGTTTTGCCATTTTGCTAACTCTACATTGTGCCCAACACTTTTTCCCCAAGTTATCATTGTTTCTTTGACTTATTCATCTTCCATCTTTACGTTTAACAAAAAAAATTATACAGTTTCTTAATCAATTTTTCATCTGATGACAATAATATCTGGTCAAACACTGGTCTTTATAAAAACCATATGTTTTGGCATCTTTCTCATATCTCATTTGCATTTGCAAGTGTAGCCACCATGATAACTTTAAGACCAGCCTCTCTCTTGCCAAGGCTAGGTGGGTGTGAGCACACTCAGATAGGTGTGTAACACAGAGAATGTGCTACAGGAGTTGTCAGGTGAGAAAGACTAAGTCCACACATGAAGGTTCAAATAAACTGATTTATTTCTTACAGCCTATGCATAGGAATCTTCTCAACTGAAGGTCAGCACTTGCTTGGAGTTAAATAAAAGTCAATGGAATTTGGAGGGGGATTTAGTTTTCTTGTGTCTATGTAGGGATTCTAGGCCGATACCCTTTTTTATCCACCCCCAGGTTCTGCCATCCCTTCTCCTACAGTAACCAACCAATGTCTGAAAAAAACTTTGTTGAAAGGAAGAACAAGATTGGGGATGTCTGAGGAAATATGGCATTCATGAGTCGGGGCATAAACTAAGATGCTTAATTCTATGCTAAAATCTTGAAAAGAAATAACCTGGATTTGCGGGGGAAAAACCTCATATATCCCCTGACCTGTCTCATCCCCAACTTTGTTTCAACATCACCAATGCATATCTTTGAATTCAAGGCTTTTTACAGGTGGAAGCAGGGTTTTTTTTGTCATAGAACAGTCAGAACGGAGCTCCGGCACCTTTTTTGGATGGAACCTTGTAGAATAGGCAAGGCGGGTTGTATGACAGTGTGAGTTCTGGCACCTTTTACAAAAAAAGCACTGGGTTGAAGATATAATACTGAATTTGGCAAGCTTATCAATGCGTATCAATCATTATTGAAAGCACTGTTGTTGTTGTTTTTAAATCCAGCTGTACAGTCACAAAAAAAGAACCAATGTAGTGTAGTGGTTAACACACCAGGCTAGCAATCAGGAGACTGGGAGTTCTAGTTCTGCCTTTGGCACAAAGTCAGCTGGGTGATTTTGGGCCAGTCATACTTCCCTAGGCTTAGGAAGCAGATTAAGAATTTCCCTGTCCAGTTGTCTCTGACATTAGGATGGTGCTCATTTGCATTTCCTAGCTGAGGAAGCCAGCTTCGTCCAAAGATCTTTTCCATGGTCATGTAGCCAACATGAGTAGATGCTAAGGAGCATAGAACGCTGTCACCTTCCCACCAAAGTGATGCCTACTCACATTTGCATGTTTTTGAACTGCAGGAGCTGGAGCAGGTAACTGTTCTGTACCAGCCCTGCAGAAAAGGCAGGGACAACCCCTTTAGAAAACAGCAAGAGGCTGGAACTAAGCCTGCCAAATTTATTAACATAAAACAGAGCAAACAGAGCAAACAGAAACATGAACCATGAAACAGGAGCTATTCAAACAGTTGCCTTCAGCAAACCAGCCCTCCCACACATTCCCCTTTTAAACAGTTCAAGGCATGGCTTCTCTCTGCCTCCTTCCGAGGTGCCCCATTGCCTTCCTCTGTTTCCTCCTGATTGACTGCCTCCTGCGTCGGGGGTCCTTGAACAGGGCCAGCTGTGGGTCATCTTCATCCACACTGTCAGGCTCACACAGCTGGGTCTGCGTCGTAACCAGATGGGAGGGGCCTGGCTGAGGGCTCTGCGAAGCCTCAGGGCTGTCCTCCTCAGGCTCCCCAACACCCCCCTCCTCCTCCTCTGAATCGTCCGACCCAACTGCCGAACCCACAGGCTGACCCTGAATCACAACAGTAACGGGAACTCGCCCCATGGTGCAGCAGTCAAGTTTCAAACCCAGGTTGTCAGCTTTCCAGCTGACAGGGCTCAGTGTCATGCCACCATGCCCCCTCCCTAGGAAACAGCCCATGGTAAACTACTTCTGAAAACGTTGCCAGGAAAATGCAGGGACTAGCCCAGACAGGTTGCCAGGAGTCAACACTGACTCAAAGACAGAAGGAAGGAAACCTCAAATCAACCACCGGTATTTCTTGAGTATGTTGTTTAAATGTTACAGACAGGGGGTGTAAGTAGGCAGGCATGTTTCATACCAAGTCATTAACATTTGAGCCTACCCTCTACATTAATGGGTGACTGTGGGGTTTGCGTTTTGCACAGAATGTAGCTAGTGGAGAAAACTAATTTAAAGCTTTTTAGCAATTACAGTGCTTAAGAAAGCTTGAAAGCATGTTTGCAAGGTATAATGACAGTTCAAAAACAAGGAGTAATTAGCAGAGTTGTTTATGCCAGGGGTGAACATGGTACCCTGCACTTTTCCTCTGTTCTTCCTCCGCAGTTTCCCTTCCAATCATAACAACTATTTATTAAAGGAGTTACAAACAGGAGGCAACGGCAAAGCTCCAAAGCCTCTTTTTGAAATTAAATGCAAAATGCTGTACAGCTTTGGCATCGATCTCCCTGTTGTCCATTTCCTTAGTTTAGGCAAAAAAAAAACCAGAAAAAAAACAAGCAAACAAACCGAGAAGTCTACCTATTTTAAAAGTGTAACTCTCAGGTATATTAAAGGTAAAGGTAAAGGTTCCCCCGCACATGCATGCTAGTCGTTTCCAACTCTAGGGGCCGGTGCTCATCTCCGTTTCAAAGCCGAAGAGCCAGTGCTTGTCCAAGGATGTCTCCATGGTCATGTGGCCGGCATGACTAGACGCCAAAGGCGCACGGAACGCTGTTACCTTCCCACCGGAGTGGTCCCTATTTTTCTACTTGCATTTTTACGTGCTTTCGAACTGCTAGGTTGGCAGAAGCTGGGACGAGTAACAGGCGCTCGCTCTGTTACGCGGCACTCGAGATTCGACCTGCCAAACTGCCAACCACAAGCTCAGCATCCTAACCCACTGAGCCACCGCGTCCCTTAGGTATATTAAGCTAGCTTAACAAATATAATTATTATAAATATTCCATTTTGTTGGTGGAATCTGGAATTTTAGTATGGTCTGTTTTATATATAATGTCCAGGACACTTAAGTAATGCTGTAACTGACATTTTTAATAGAACCAAAGGCACTTGAGTTAGGCTGCCAGATCTGAACTGCGATGTTGTTAGGATTTTTTGCATTGAGTTCTCCTGGTCTTCACACTTGCAGAATGTGCAAATTCTGAGCAGTGAGCCCTGCCTTCTTACATAAAAACTCACGTTGCCTGCACAGAAAATCAGCATTGTTCCATTCACTTCTCCAAATACATGAGCAGCTGTCAATTATCCTGGGGAAAATCTTATAAACCGGGATAAACCTGAAGGGCATCTAGTCGTGTGTTTCTCCCACATCTGTAGAGTGTTCCTGTAAGATGATGTCCAGATTACTTCCCAGTTAAGGAAATCCATGACTTCCTGGATCTGTTGAAATATTCAATTTCCATTCATAATTTATTTATTTATTTATTTTATTTAATTTCTATACTGCCCTTCTCCCGAAGGACTCAGGGTGGTGTACAGGGCAATACAATAAAAAATACAATATACAAAAGTTAAAAAGAAATTAAATACTGCAGCCCACATCCAATAAATTAATACAATAATATTTAAAATACCCAATCCATCAGACCAGGCCGGCTTGTTCAAATAAGTATGTTTTTAGGTCACGTCGGAAGGAGCGAAGGTCGGGAGCCATCCAGAGCTCAACCGGTAAACAATTCCAAAGGTCTGGCGTGCCCACAGAGAACGCCTTCGCCCTGGGGGCCGCCAGTCGACACTCTTTGACCGATGGCACCCTAAGGAGGCCCTCTCTGTGGAAGCACACTGGACGAAGGGAAGTTGATGCTGGCAGCAGGTGCTCCCGTAAGTAACTCGGACCCATGCCATTTAGGGCTTTATAGGTCATTACCAGCACCTTCAATCTTACCCGGAGGGCAACCGGAAGCCAATGCAGCTCGCGGAGTAGAGGTGTTACACGGGAGTATCAGGAAACCCCCACCACCACTTGCGCGGCTGCATTCTGCACCAGCTGAAGCCTCCGAGTAGTCTTCAAGGGCAGCCTCATGTAGAGAGCATTGCAGTAGTCCAAACGGGATGTCATGAGCGCATGAGTGACTGTGCGCAAGGCATCTCGGTCCAGATAGGGCCGCAACTGGCGCACCAGGCGAACCTGGGCGAAGGCCCCCCTAGTCACAGCTCCTATATGATCTTCCAAAGAGAGCTGTGAGTCTAGGAGGACACCCAAGTTGCGAGCCCTATCTATGGGGGGTAATATCTCACCCCCCATTGTTAACGATGGAATGAACTGAATTTCCCGAGACACCGGCACACACAGCCACTCAGTCTTGTCGGGGTTGAGTTGAAGCCTGTTCCTCCCCATCCAAACCCGAACCGCCTCCAGGCAACGGGACATCACGTCGAGGGCATCACTGGGGTGGTTTGGGGTAGAAATAAAAAGCTGGGTATCATCAGCATATTGATGATACCCAACCCCAAAACCACGAATGATCTCACCCAGCAGCTTCATATAGATGTTGTATACAGGCAATCCTCTACATACAGTATAACCATTCATTTAGCAAGCATTCAAAGTTACACTGAAAAAAAGTGAGTTACAACTGATCCTTACAACCACTGCAGCATCCCATAGTCAAAATGATAAAAATTTAGGTGTTTGACATCCGGCATGTATTTATGATGTTTGAAGCATCCCAGGGTCTTGTGATCACCAATTGCATCCTTCTCAGCTGGCTTCTGATAAAATGAATGGGAAGCTGGACTCTCTTAATGACTGGCATGATTTGCTTAATAACCATGGCAGAAAAGGAAATAAACGGTGACAAAACAGTGACAGCAACAGGCAAGATGGTAGTGGATTATTATTATTTCTCATGCACATGAGATACCATCAGCTGAGGCACCTGTCAGGAACTCTCAAATAGATTTGCCTACAGTTTATTGCTTATGCCTATGTGTTCTTTTTTGGGGGCTGCCATTCTGTTGGGAGGGGGGCTGGTTGGTTGGCGGAATCAATTTGCCTTGATCTGTTTTGCCATCCCTTTCTGTGAAAGGAATGTGGCTTGAAAACACCGTGTCTTATCTCTAGACAATGGAACCTGGGACCATTGGGAAACAAAACTGAGAGAGACTTTGAAAAGGGCGCTAAATCACTAGGTACTCAAAACAACTTATTACCTATGGATTGGCTGGATTTCAAATGGACAGTTGGACACTGGGGGAGGAGACCTGAAAGGGCTTTCTGATGTAACCTTTCATGCGTGAAATCTTCAGACCTTGCTTTGCCTTCCTGCTATCACTAACTCTCAATAAAAGTTCCTTTTGAAACAATGCCTGTTTCAAGAGTTCTGCTTCCTTGGGAGGTCTAGTTGAAGCAGGTCCTTACAGCGCCTATGGTAGTGTTGCTATTGGCTTATGATCTAACTGACCATCTAAGACACCTAAATTTATTTTGAAGATATTGTTACCCAGCAACATTTCTCCTCTCTTACATTTGTATATTTAAATTTTTCTGCTTAAAGAAAGAGTATTGATGCTTTTAAACTTTGGTGTTGGAGAAGACTCCTGAGAATAACATGGACAGAAAACAAACAAATGGATTATCGAACAATTCAACCCAGAGTTCTCAGCAATGACCAGGCTCAAATTATCCTACTGCAGACACATGCAGTGAAGACCCAGCTCTCTGAAAGAGGCTCTAATAATGGGAAAGGTAGAAGGAAAGAGAAGAGGATGATCAGCAGCAAGGTGGATAGGCTTAGCTATAGTGCTGATGATGGCACCGTTGGAAGACTTGAAAGACCAAGTTAGAGACAGAGTCATGGAGAAAATGTATGTGGTTACTAGGAGTGAAAAAAATGACTTGATGGTACATACAATAATCCTTGACTTATAGCCACAGTTGGTCCCAAAATTTATGTTGCTAATCAAGACAGTTAAGTGAGTTTTACCCCATTTTACAGACTTTCTTGCCACAGTTATTAAGTGAATCCCTGCAATTGTTAAGCAAATCACTTGGTCATTAAGCAGATCTGGCCTCCCCACTGACATTACTTGACTGGAGCCAACTGTGAAGGTTATAAATGGTGATCCCATGACCACGAGACAGTGCAACCGTCATAAATACATGCCAGTTGCTAAGCATCCAAATTTTGATCATGTGACCGTGGGGATGCTGCAATGGTTATAAGTGTGAAAATTGGCCATAAGTCACTTTTTCAATGCCGTTGTAACTTTCAACAGTCACTAAATGAATGGTTATAAGTCGAGGTTACCTGCACTGTAACAATTCAGATTCAGGGGTTTTTAAAATTTCTTTTCTCAGTCCCTAAAGCAGAGGTCCCCAACCTTTTGGGCACCAGGGACCGGTTCCGTGAAGAGAGGTTTTTCCATGGACTGGAGGGTGTGTGCTTTTGTGTGCTGCCTGCATCCCGAGGATGGGGCTTTGCTTGTTTGTGCAGACCAGTCGCTGGCCTGCCATGACCTGCTACTGGTCCACAGCCCAGGGGTTGGGGACCCCTGCCCTAAAGCACTTTAGATTCACTTTAGATTCAAGAAGAGGAGGATAATTCTTACTATTTTCGACATACCCAGGTTTTCTGTCATCCTGGTTCCCCAACTCCCCAACAAGCAATTCTGACAAATCTTGATATTTTGTTAGAACAGGTGTGCTCTCCAGAGGGTATGGTTAAAATAAGCCCCATGCCAAAATAAAACAGAATTCACTTTCTGTTTGGGAGTAGTTATGTAGGTGAGTTCAGGCAGGTGTTATTTTTTTTTCTGATTTGCTGGGTACACCCATGGCTTGAGAGGTCCAAATCAATATACTGCAGGAGCCAGGCTTTCCATTATTGGTACACTTTTTAAAGCTAGCACAACTAGAACTTAGCTGCAAAAATCTAGATACCCACAAGATACCAGCAAAAAAGTGCCAGAACATGCCAATCTCAGATGCTACCTAGAGGCAAGTATATATTTTTACAGCCTCCATCTGATAGCCCTTTTTTCAAACTGAGAAAAAAAATACCTATGAAGTGAATGTTGCCTATGTTCTGAAATTAACACTAGCAATCATATTTATATGTACTTATATTTATACTGGGACACGGTGGCTCAGTGGGTTAGGACGCTGAGCTTGTCGATCAGAAGGTCGGCAGTTTGGCGGGTCGAATCCCAAGTGCCGGGTAACAGAGTGAGCGCCTGTTACTCGTCCCAGCTTCTGCCAACCTAGCAGTTCGAAAGCACGTACAAATGCAAGTAGAAAAATAGGGACCACTACGGTGGGAAGGTAACAGCGTTCCATGCGCTTTTGGCATCTAGTCATGCCGGCCACATGACCACGGAGATGTCCTCAGACAAGCGCTGGCTCTTCGGCTTTGAAACGGAGATGAGCACCGGCCCCTAGTGTTGGAAATGACTAGCACGCATGTGCGGGGGAACCTTTACCTTTACCTTTATATTTATACTCCATTCTTACATTTAATCCAGAACAAGCAAGACTAAAAAAATACAGCTGGTCATCAACAGTATAAAAACATTATGTAACATCAGTACTATCATAATTTAAATCTGTATCAAGTTGTGCAACTGACCAGAACAGTTCTTTCAGCTTCATAAAGTTATATAAAAAAAGTATTTTAAAGGATTTTTTTAAACCTCCTGGGGGATCAGTCTCCAGATGCACTCAAGAGGAAGACAATTCCAAAAAGTAGGAACTAGGTGGAGAATGCCCTAAACCAGGGATCTTCAAATCTGGCCCTTTTATGACTCACGGACTTCAACTCCCAGAATGGCTGGCTGAGGAATTCTGGGAGTTGAAGTCCGCGAGTCATAAAAGGGCCAAGTTTGAAGAGCCCTGCCCTAAACTGTGAGGTAGCCATTCTGACATGGGATAAAGCTTGTGAAGAACTACCCTGATTGCACAGTCAACCTGAGCCCACAGTGAAATTGCAATCCAGCTGTTCAACTAATTGGACCTCCAGGGCAAACCTTGCACAGCTGTGTAGGGTTGAGGAAGGAAGAATTTTATAGGTTACAACCGTTACAGCAAGGTATAGTTAATGTTCTGTTAGTCTGGGATGAACACAGAATCTAGGAAAGAGGAATTCCTAGCAGAGTGAGTTAATTTTAATTCAGGTGATGTCTCTTGGGGTGGTTTGAAATGCTTCTTCCCAGATTTCCTTTCACTTGGGTTAAGTTGTCATTTTTGAGACGAGCAATCAGCATTAACAAGTCCTAGGTGTCTCTGTCTGTGTGTGATGTGATTCAACCCACCCCCAACTCTCCCATTCCTATATGTGTTGCCTGAGAAATCAATGCCAGCTGTTTGAACTGCAATGGTGCAATTATTTCAAATATCCATCTAATGTTAGAAATGGTGGAGAGAATTTATTTATATAGAGGACCCAGATTACCAGGGGCGATATGCTGACTGTGTAAACTGCTTAGAAAATGCGCTAAAGCATTATGAAGCAGTATATAAGTGCTATTGCTGTGGTGCTATTGCACATTTCTAAATCGGCTATCTCCCTCAAAGAGGGACTCTGGCAAGTGTGCATAAAATATCAGAATGAGAATAGCTAATAGACTGATTATTTATTTTATTCAGAAGTCTTTTTATCTTTCTTTCTAGTGTTGTCCCACTAATGCAGAAATCTTTTTTCAGATCAACCCAGTGTTGATCTTTTGGTTGTAATAAAGGTAAAGGTAAAGGTTCTCCCGCACATGCGTGCTAGTTGTTTCCAACTCTAGGGGCCGGTGCTCATCTCCGTTTCAAAGCCGAAGAGCCAGCGCTTGTCCGAGGACGTCTCCGTGGTCATGTGGCCGGCATGACCAGATGCCAAAGGCGCATGGAACGCTGTTACCTTCCCACCGTACTGGTCCCTATTTTTCTACTTGCATTTTTATGTGCTTTCAAACTGCTAGGTTGGCAGAAGCTGGGACAAGTAACAGGCGCTCACTCTGTTACCCAGCACTCGGGATTCGACCCACCAAACTGCCGACCTTCTGATCGACAAGCTCAGCGTCCTAACCCACTGAGCCACTGCATCCCTTTTGGTTGTAATAGGAATTGACAATTGTTGCCCAAGCCTGATGTCCTAAGCTAGGAGAGATGGACTGGTCCAAAGGCATCCAGCTGGCTTTCATGCCTAAAGTGGGACCAGAACTCACATTCTCCTGATTTCTAGCTTGATGCCTTCATCACTGTCTCTCTCTTCATTTGGAACACTTATTGTGCAAGAAAATTGCTTTACACCATGGTCCCTATTTCCCCTTTCCCCCCAAATCACTACTTTTCATATAGACAGGCGTGATTACATTATTTTTGGATAAGAATTGCTCCCTGAAGCTGACCCTAGATCAGGGGTCTTCAACCGTGGCTCTTTTATGACTTGTGGACTTCAACTCCCAGAATTCCTCAGTCAGGCAGGCTGGCTGAGGAATTCTGGGAGTTGAACTCCAAAAGTCATAAAAGGGCCAAGTTTGAAGCCCCCTGCCTTAGATCAAGGTGGTGGGATTGCATGGCTATTCCTTGTGTTTTGAGATGACTACAAGTTTCTGCTAAGTTCTACATCAGCCTTTTTTCATATTTTGGTGACTTTAAGATGAAAGTACTTGAATTTCAAGAATTCTTGGATGGAGAGAATTCTGGGGATTGAAGTGCATACATTTTAAAGTTGCCAAGTTTGAAAATATCACTGGATTTTGCCCCACAAAATGAATGTGCTTTCCTTTCTCTTTTTCCTACAGCTAAGTCGTCTTTGGCAAAAGGCCTCAAGCCTCACACCCCATGAATGGATCAGAATGTGTCAGATGGTTTGATTTATTATCATTATTTTTTTTTACTGGGAAAGAAAGTCTCCCCTAGGAACACAAAACCATTCCTGCAGCCTAATGCAGCTGTTTTGTGGAAGGGGATGAATACTCAAATCTATTCCAACTGCTATCTTCCAGATGTGCAGGGGGTTATAGTCCCCGCACAACTGGAGCAAGTTGGGTAGGATGATTTAACATTACAGATGTCAGAAAGTCTAGCCGAGGCTATTCATAAGAATTTGTTGGAATTGGTATTTTTTTTTGTACATTTGCGCTTTTGTGTGTTTTAGCGCTTATTTATTTATTCCTTTTGTAAGAGGTTAGGTATGTAAAGTGCTCTTTTCACGCCAGATGGCTGTGTCAGTATTGGGAGAAATTTTGATTACCTTGATGGAATTTGTTTGGGGAAATATTTGCAAGCCTGCTTTATTTGCAATATCCTCATGCAGGGTGATTACTTTCTCCTATCTTTCCTAGTCAAACAGAGCTGATGTGTCACTTTTTGGAAAACATATATCATACATTTAATGAGGATTCTCTAGCCTCTGGTGGAAATTTATGATATCTTTTAAAAGAGGTATATGCATGCTTCCATAACCGAATGTTGTCCAATTTTTGGTAGAAACAGCAGACAAGCCAACAAAGGTATTTGCACCCTCATCTAAGAAATGGAGAAGCTCAGACTTGTCAGAGGACAATTCTGAAAAACGGTCAGAACTTGTTGAACCGAATTGATCAAACTGCTCGAACCAAGAAGCTCAGAACATCATCATCATCATCATCATCATCATCATCATCATCATCATATTGGAAGGGACGTTGGAGGTCATCTAGTCCAACCCTCTGCTCAGGCAGGAAACCCTATACCATTTCAGACAAATGGCTGTCCAGTCTCTTCTTAAAAACTTCCAGTGTTGGAGCATTCACTACTTCTGGAGGCAGGTTGTTCCACTGGTTAATTGTTCTAACTGTCCGAAAATTTCTCCTTAGTTCTAGGTTGCTTCTCTCCTTGATTAGTTTCCATCTGTTGCTTCTTGTCCTGCTTTCAGGCGCTTTGGAGAATAGCTTGACTCCCTCTTCTTTGTGGCAACCCCTGAGATATTGGAACACTGCTATCATGTCACCCCTCGCCCTTCTCTTCATTAGAGTCGACCAGCGCTTTTCAACCAGTGGTACAGGCACCACTTGTGGTACTTTGGCACCTGGCAGGTGGTACGGGACCATCCTAGAAAAGTGGTAGTGGGGGAGGGGAATGAGCTGAACCGGTGGCAGCACCGCACAAATCTGAGCAAGAGATTGCCCAGAAGCGCCGATCAGCTGGAATGTTGTAGCATCCCCAGGGTCTTGTGGTTTACATTCAGATGATTGGCAACTGATTCATATTTATGATGGTCACTGTCCCAGGGTCACGTGAAGTGACCAAAACCTGCTGCAACCACCTAGCAGACAGAATAAAAACCAAACATACCCCCACCTCACCCCCGCTGCCAATTCTCAACAGAAATGCTCACAATGAAAACCTTGGACAGGAGGAAGAGCGCCACCAGGCGGGCAGGCAGGTGTCTTGCTCGGCTATGGCTTGGGGGGCACTTTTTTCAGTGCCATGTAACTTCGAATAGTCACTAAGCAAACTGTTATAAGTCGAGGACTACCTGTACTTCATTACTTTTTTCCTTTTTTTTGTCATCATATTTTTGACACCCTGCTAGGCGACTGGTGGTACTTGGATGTTGCCATATCCTAAAAGTGGTACAATGGGTGAAAAGGATGAAAAGCCCTGGACTAGACATGCCCAATTCCAGCAACCGTTCTTTATATGTTTTAGCCTCCAGTCCCTTAATCATCTTTGTTGCTCTTCTCTGTAGCCTTTCTAGAGTCTCAACATCTTTTTTACATCGTGGTGACCAAAACTGGATGCGGTATTCCAAGTGTGGCCTTACCAAAGCATTGTAAAGTGGTATTAACACTTCACGTGATCTTGATTCTATCCCTCTGTTAATGCAGCCTAGCACTGTGTTGGCTTTTTTGGCAGCTGCAGCACACTGCTGGCTCATATTTAAGTGATTGTCCACTAGGACTCCGAGATCCCTCTCCAGTTGCTACTGTTGAGCAAGGTATCCCCTATATCAGGGGTGGTGAACCTTTTAGAGACCAAGTGCCCAAACTGCAACCCAAAACCCACTTATTTATCGGTGGGTGCCAGGTGGGTTGGCCCACTGGGTGGGTGTGGCTCTGGTGGTCATGGAAGATTGGGTGGGTATGGCCAAGGTGGGTGTGGTCACCTCAATGTTGCTCATGGCAAGGGACACCTGTGGGGGTTGGGCAGGGTTGGGCGAGCTCCAGGAGGTCTCTGGCAGGTGGGGCGGTAGGCAGGAGACTCATCCTGTGGGCTGAGTTGAGGCAGGGTGAGGGTGCCATTGCCATGGGGCAAGGGAAGAGCTGGGGCAGCTGCTGCCAGACATCATCGCCCCCTGCACACAGAGGCCAGCGAGCGCATGGGGGCCAATGGTGTCCGTCAGTAGCCACAGCCTGCCGGCCCCTCAACAGGCGCACTCTGGGGCTCTGCAGCCCATCGCCAGCAGTTGGATGGTCGCCAACAGCTGAGGAGGTGATGCAGTGGGTCATGCCTGGCAAGGAGACCATGCGAGGCCAGGAGGGACAGTGTAAATGGGGAAAGGAACCAGCCATGCCGGGATGCATTCAGCCACGTGGGACTTCGGCAAATTAGCAGGCGGCTGGTTGAAGAGGGATAGTTCCCACCTCCGGGGCATGGTGTGGGTGCCCACAGAGAGGCCACTGAGTGCCGCCTCTGGCACCTGTGCCATATCTTCACCACCACTGCCCTACACTATACCTGTATATTTGGTTTTTCTTGCCTAAATGTAGAACCTTACTTTTTTCACCATTGAATTTCATTTTGTTAGATAGCGCCCAGTGTTCAAGTCTGTCCAGATCCTCTTAAGCCTGTCCTCTGGAGTGTCGTCTGCAAATATGATGAGTTCCCCATCTATCCCCTCATCCAAAACGTTGATGAAGTTAGCTGGCTATATTTTTGATGGCTATATATGGTGCCTTAACGTTAGGAACTCTCTAGGGCAGGGGTGTCAAACTGCCGGCCCATGGGCCAGACGCATCACGACAAAACCACACCCACCCCATCGCCGGCAATGGGGAAAAAGCTCCGATACATCACGTGACGTCACGTGACGTTGCAACTTTGAACATGCCTGCTCTAGGGTGTAACTTTTAAATGTGCAACATGCAATGCAGGTAAACATCAACTTAGGCCCGCTGGTGAGGTCAAAATTTCTGTTGCTAAGCAAGATGGTTGTTAACTGAATTTTGCCCCATCTTATGACTTTTCTTGCCACAGTTGTTAAGTGAATCGCTGCAGTGGTTAACTTGCTAACACCGTTGTGATTCTAGCTTTTCCGTTGGCTTTGCTTGTCAGAAGGTCACAACTGTCGTAAATATGAACCAGTTGTCAAGCGTCTGAATTTTGATCACATGACCATGGGGATGCTACAATAGTGATAAGCATGAAAAATTGTCACAGGTTGCTTTTTTTCAGTGCTGTTGTAACTTAGGTCACTAAACGAATGATTGTAAATCGAAGACTACCTCTACATACTGTACAAAGAGATGAATTGGAAAAAGACGAACATACTTTTAAAATTGGAGGTAAACATATTAATAGTACGCACTACATTGATGATGCCACCCTAAGAACTGAAATTGCAAATGGTTTGCAAGGTCTGGTAATGAAAATCAAGAAGCACTGTACAAAGTTTGAATCCTTCCCCATAGGAATTGCAGGCTCAGTAAGGATGCTAAGGAACTGGAAAGAATGCAGGGAAGAAGAACAAGATGATAAGAGACTTGAAAGTTAAACTTTATGATTTGATTGATTATGTACTATCAAGTGATAATTCAACTCCTAGCTACCATGCAGATAGATTTTCTCCATGACGATCTATTCCCTCACCTGATCAGGTCTTCCAATTTGGGCTCTCTGGAAAAGCCTCTAATGCTGAAAAAGGTAGAAGGGAAGAGAAGACGAGGATGATCAGGAACAAAGTAAATAGTTACAGTCGCCTTGAGTGCATTTTGGAAGACCTGACCAGGTGAGGGAATAGATTGTCTTGGAGAAAATCTATCTAGGTGGTAGCTAGGAGTAAAAAATGACTTAATGGCACATAATCAATCAAAATATAGGATTTAACCTTCAAGCTCTTTATCATCTCGTTGTTCTTTTCTGCACTTCCTTGGTATCCTTTTTGCATTAGAAGTGAGCACAGCATCCCAGGTGCAATTTGGCCAGTGCAGCGTAGAATAATGCCGTCATTTCTCATGGTCTTGACACTATTGTATACTTCTGTTGATGCAATCCAAACTCGCATTGATTCTTTTGGCAGCTGCAGTACGCATATTTTTTTTCCTTCTGTTTTAATACCTAGGATTTTAGCTATATATCACAGACCATGCTGTGAGCCAACTTTTCAGAAAAGATAATACTTTAAATCCTATTGAGTTTGGTCAGTTGCATTTCCAAGCAATTGGACTAATTGAATGAGCAATAAAAAAAAAAAGAATGAAAGAATGAAAACCTGTCGGGGAGATGGAACTTCAGAACCAATAGCTAAATCAGCCTTCTCATTCGGTAAATCTGAAGGTCACTGGGTTGGGGAAGGGGTTTCAAGGATATAATTTCTTTGCTGCCACCCCCAATTTGTGGTCCTACAAGGCTGATGTATGTATGGTTTGATTAGCAGACACCAACCAGGAAAAGTTTGTCTACTGTATGAAATAGGATGCAATATTTACCTATGGCATACCTGGAGCTTCAACTGTGTGCAAAATAAAGGCTCTTATTAGATCAGATCTTGGGCTTATCTAGCACCCCAGTCTCTTGCAGAAGTCAGTTGGTTGTTGCTGGGAAGCCCATCAAAAAGGTGAGGTCAAGACTTCTCTTCACCTGGTCTTCCCCAGTGATTGGTCTACCTACTGCTTCTGAATGTCCTGATATGGAAGCATTTGTCATTTTGCTTGCAGTGTTACAGTATCCCCCTGGATAACATTCTATGAGACATCTGTCAAGGTTCCAACAGACAGAGACAAATAAAGCAGAACTCCAAGGCTTGCAATTCCTCAAAGAACACATTTATTGATACAAAGTATAGGCACTTCAAAAGTGAAGCCAACTCTGAAGAGATGCATAACAATTCCCCAATACAAAGTTAAGAAAATCCCACCCACCCCTAAGGCTATGCAAGCAACTACATTTCCCCACACTGCTGGTTGGCGGGCTTTTCATGAAGCGCCCAGCCCGCAGTCTCGGGGAGCAGCCGATGACCTTGGTTCCCATGAGAGAAAGTCCGCGAGAGAAGGTCTGTTTTGTCTAGCGCAACACCTGGCAACCCCCCCTTCCCTCCATGCTATTTGTCAACTAGAAATGAGAAGGACAAATTGGCTGCAGCCATGCTCATTCTAAAGTTGACAACATCCAGACCCAAACTATATGAAGGAATGTCAACACTACCAAGGTCTCTAAGCAGGAAGGACCTGAAGAAATAGAGCAGTTATTTTCCAAACCTGAGCTTGATCTTCAGGCAGCACCATAGCCCAAGAAATGGTGAAGGGGAGAGAGAGCATGCTGGGAGAATGAACGTTCCTCTGGTGCTCCAGCCTACCTGGATAATCAATGTCCCTTAGTCTGCCCCTTGCCCTTGACTATGTGTGGAATCATAGACTCCTGGCTGTTGTTGATCAAAGCACTCCTGGAGCTCTAGATGCTGAATCAGGGCTCAGCAGGAGCCTGAATACCTTAACTCTTGCCTTGCTTGGCCAGCTGCTGTCTTCCTAGCAAGCAGAATGATAAATAAATATGGCATTCCTAGCTTTCCTTTTGATTGACAGAGATCCATGAGCTCCGATTCCAATGGGCATCCAGGCCCTTGATTCTCACACAGCGGTACACCAACAAGTCACTCCTCTTCCATTCTGTAGCGTGTTATTCCCTAATATTGATGCCCACAGCTTGGAGCTCGATCCTGACATGACCCGAGGTCGACTCAGACTTCCATCCTACTGAGGTTGGTAAAATGACCCATTATTGGAAGCAATATGCTGATGTTATAAACTGCGCAGAGAGTGCTTTAAAGCACGATGGGGCAGCATATAAGGCTATTTCTGTTGCTATTGATGTCCTTTGGACATATGTGGACTTCAATTCTTAGAATTTTTAATCATGAGTGTACTGGCCGAGGAATTCTGGGCGTTGAAGTCTGGAAGCATTCAGATGAAAAGGGATTGCTATCATGACTAAAAATTACTCATTTCTAAAGCTGCAGAAGTTCACTATTGGACTATACAAAATGGTGTTCCAGAGTCCATTGTTATAATAAGGATCAATCACCACATACTGTATATCTCTCTGGCATGGGTAGAGGATCTGCGACTCTCCAGAGGTTGGTGAAGGGCCTCTGGTGAATTCCCAGAGGGCCAACAAGCATAACCAATTGTGAAGGATGATGGGACATGCTAGGGCTGAATGTTTTCTCCTCATACCACAGTGCTTAAGAGGTTTTACCATTATCTTGCTTCATTCTTTATAACAGGGGTCTCCAAACATGGCTGCTTGAAGACTTGTGGACTTCAACTCCCAGAATTCCCCAGCCAGCATCCACATGGCAGATGAAGCACTGGGGTTGAGAGAAAGTCAATAGCATAAGCCCAGCTTATCCACAACTGAGGAGTAAGCCTCATGAGTTCAGTGATTCCTACTCTCAAATAAGTGTGCAGTGATTGAACAGAAGCCTTTCTCTGTTTAGATTTACAATAAGCCAAAGCATATTAAATCATCCCAAGAGATATTTCTCTCTTGCAAAGTGTGTCTATGGATTTGTTCCAGAAAGCATCTGCCTGAAGGCTCAGGGTGGGTACATGGTTTTCCTTAGACGACAGGAGGATCTTGAAACTTTGTTGGGCCATTGAACATCTGAGTCTGCTTTGTGCTTTGAGTCATGGATCCAAAAGGGAGCTATATTTCTGAGCAAAATGCCACATGGAATAATGTACACAAGCTTAGCTTATGGGCCTTTCCTTATGCAACTAGTTCTCGACTTACGACCATTTGTTTATGCCAACTTACAGTGGCATTGCAAAAAGTGGTTTGTGACTGCTTTTCACACTTACGACCATTGCAGCATCCCCATGGTCATATAATTGAAATTTAAACACTTGGCAACTGGCTCGTATTTACGGTGGTTGCAGTGTCCCAGGATCATGCAATCATCTTTTGCTGCCTTCTGACAAGGAAAGTCATTGGGAAAGCCAATTCACTTAACAGTTAAGTTACTAAGTTAACAGCTGCAGTGATTCATTTCGTAACTGTGGCAAGAAAAGTCGCAAAATGGGACAAAACTCACTTAACAACTGTATCACTTAACAGCACAAATTTTGGACTCAATTGTGGTCTTAGGTTGAGGACTACCTATATACAATATATCTAACCATGGAACAAACATTCCCTAGCAACCTCATTGCTTTTCCTGCCTTCTTCCTATAATACTGGTTTCATTTCATCCTAAGCTCTCGATGAGACCAGCTTAAGAGTGCTGCTCCAGACTTAAGCTTTGCTGCTTCAAGGTTACAACAGTGCCCTGTTCCTTTTTCCAACCCTGCCATCAGCAGTGTATGGTGTGTAAAATTAGTTAGGCTTTGTCACTCATCACCTTGGTGGGAACTTGGGTGACTTCGGAGACTAGGAACAGAGTCAGTACAGGCAGGATCTGAACTGGCAAGGGGACAGCAGATTTCATAACAGTGTAGTTTTCCACTGACTAAAATTGAAGAGCAGGGCCAGGACTAAAAGTTGACTTGATGAGTCCTTAAGCTGTGAGAAACTGCAGAGGCCCTGTTTAGCAACTGCTGGGAAAGAATAAGGTTGTGTCACAACTGACCTTGGCAAAAATGCTGCCAAACTCATGATAAGCTGGGAAAGATCCTTCTTTGACCGGGAGGTGTGAATACATGCGGAAACAGTGCATATTTACATGAATGAGGATCCTGTGACCTATACAGGAGGGCTTAACTTTGGGGACCTTCCAGGGTGGAATGATAATAAAATTGTAGCAAATGGGGGAAAAAAACATCTGAACGTTTGAGAGGTCCCATCAGACTGAGCCGGTAAGCTGTAGTTCGTTTAGTTTATGACTGAATTCAGCACTGGTGGAGAGCTCTTCAGCTCAGCAGTGGGGAAACAGCCCTTTAAAGAAGTGAAATGCCGAATCTGGGACTTCTTCTGCTTCATGTAGCACAATCTGCCCTTAGGGAAGGCAGGCAGGCTCTAAATCTGAACAATAAAATCGAAGAAAAAGTCTCACAGTGTAATCTCTAGTACCACTTTCACCAACTGGGACTTTCTAGATGCTTTGGGAACAGCTGTTCTAATCAATGTCTTCAGGACCAAATCTCAAGCCATTCTGATATCCTATATCAGCTCCAGGTTTTTCTGAGCTATCAAAGATGCTGTGACTGGTCCCCATTTTCTCCTTATTCCAAATATCCAAATTTTTGAATATCCAAAAAATATTCAATGTATGTTTGTAGCAACAAAGATCTGAATGGTGGAAGCCATGGTGTTCCCTGGGACACGCTACGGAAGCGAAAGTTGGACTTTGAAGAACAGGTCAAAGAAGAGTATTGATGGCTTTGAACTTTGGTGGTAACACCTTAGGTTACCATGGACATCCAGGAAAATATACTGATGGATCATCAAACAAATCAACCCAAGTTCTCATTTGAGGCACAAATGACCAGGCTCAACTTATCCTACTTCAGGCAGATGATGTGAAGACTCAGGGCTCTGTAAGAGGCTCTAATGCTGGGAAAGATAAAAGGAAAAACAGGACAACCAGCACCTAGGCTAGGGGTAGGCAACCTTGGCTCTTTTATGACTCATGGACTACAACTCCCAGAAGCTGGCGCAGGAATTCTGGGAGTTGAAGTCCATGAATCATAAAAGAGCCAAGGTTGCCTACCCCTGACCTAGGTGGATGGACTTAGTTACAGTGGCAATGAGTGCACCATTGGTAGACTTGAAAGATGAGGGATAGGGTTAGATTGTCCTGGAAAATATCTATATGGTTGCTAGTAGTTGAGAATGACGTGATGGCACATAATCAAACCCTAAATTCCTACCTCTAGCTCTCATTTGCACCTGTGATTATTCTATGAGCTCTCTAGAGCAGGGGTAGGCAACCTCGGTTCTTTTATGACTCGTGGACTTCAACTCCCAGAATTCCTGAGTCAGCTATGCTGAGGGAAAAGGAAGAGGTTTCCATGCTGAGCCATGCTGACTCAGGAATTCTGGGAGTTGAAGTCCACGAGTCATAAAAGAGCCAAGGTTGCCTACCCCTGCTCTAGAGCTTTCAAAGTGGCTTTGAGAGGGGGGGGGGGATAATTTACCACAAGGAAGATCTGGAATTGAGAGACTCCATGCCTTCCTCCTCCCATATTTATTATCTCTGCTTCGTCAGGGCAGGAATGTTTTGTAGGATTGGGCAGCATTTGAGATTGGAAGAGCGAGATATGGTTTGGGGCATGGGTGCATGGGTGATGTATTTATCTGTGTGTATTTGTGTGTGTGGAGCTGGGAAAAGAATGCAGAACAGACATAAACCGCCAAGAGATGGGATGGCAAGACAATCAAGAGATAGCAGTGGATGTGTCAGTTGCCCCTTGTACCCGCTGCTTTTAACAAGAAAGCTGGGTAGAAGTGTTTCAAGGGATTGCAATTCAAGGCAATTCCACCTTAATTATTTTGCTATAAATGAAGGTTGGAAATTTATTTATTTTAGTAAACTTGTACGGGTACTCTTCAATTTACGACCACAAGCGAGTTCAAAATTCCTGTTGCCAAGTGAGATAGTTGATAAGTGAGTTTTTGCCCCACGTTATCACCTTTCTTGCCACAGTTAAGTGAATTGCTGCGGTTGTTAAATTAGTAACCTGGTTCTTAAGTGAATCTGGCTTCCCCCATTGACTTTGCTTGTCAGACGGTCACAATAGGTGACCACATGACTCCCGGACACTGCAACCGTCATGAATATGAGCCAGTTGCCAAGTGTCCAAATACTGATCACGTAACCCTGTGGATGCTGCAACGGTCGTAAGTGTGAAAAATAATCATAAGTCACTTTTTCCGGTGCCATTGTAACTTCAGATGGTCACTAGCTGAAAAGTAAGGCGAAGGTTACCTGTATGATGCCTATCTTGCCTAGAGGTGACCTACAATCATAATAAGATAAGAATTCCTACTAACATTTTGTATTTATTCCCCACTAACAATAAAGTTATACCACTCTAATGGCAGAAAGTGAAGAAGAACTAAAGAGCCTCTTGTTGCGAGTGAAGAAGGAGAGTGCAAAAGTTGGGTTGAAACTAAACATTAAGAAAACCAAGATCATGGCATCCGGCCCTCTCAATTCCTGGCAAATAGATGGGGAAGAAATGGAGATAGTGACAGATTTTATTTTCCTGGGCTCCAAGATCACTGCAGATGGGGACTGTAGCCAAGAAATTAAAAGACGCTTGCTCCTTGGGAGGAAAGCCATGGCAAATCTAGACAGCACACTAAAAAGCAGAGACATCACCCTGTCAACAAAAGTGCGTATAGTCAAGGCTATGGTCTTCCCAGTTGCAATGTATGGCAGTGAAAGCTGGACCATAAGAAAGGCTGAGCGCCAAAGAATTGAAGCCTTTGAACTTTGAAGACTCCTGCGAGTCCCTTGGACTGCAAGGCGATCAAACTGGTCAGTCCTGGAGGAGATCAACCCTGACTGCTCTTTAGAAGGCCAGATCCTGAAGCTAAAACTCAAATACTTTGGCCACCTAATGAGAAGGAAGGACTCACTGGAGAAGAGCCTAATGCTGGGAAAGATTGAGGGCAAGAGAAGAAGGGGACGACAGAGAATGAGGTGGCTGGATGGAGTGACTGAAGCAGTAGGCATGAGCTTAAATGGACTCCAGAAGATGGTAGAGGACAGGAAGGCCTGGAGGAACATTGTCCATAGGGTCACGATGGGTCGGACACGACTTCGCAACTAACAACAACAACAACAATAAAGTCTCCCAAGGGCTTGCTTTATTGATCTTGCTCAGCTTTTGGGGAATAGAGAAGCATGGGGGGGGCACATTCGAGGGGCTAGTGAGGGAGGGGGAAAATAGCAGCTGTCACGAATTCATTAAACTAGACCTCACTTTTTGCAGACTCACAAGGCAACTGTGAGAGTCCAGGAAAAAAAAATGCAGTTGCTTTAAAGCAGCCTTTTTGAACTTGACAACTCCAAGATGCCTGCTGGGGGAATTCTGGCAGTTGAAGTCCGCACAACCTGAACTTGCCAACTTTGAAAAAAATGCTGCTTTAAGGTGTCCCTGACAGCTACCACATACGCTCCATGCATTGCACGCATTCCAACTTATATTTAGCCTTTTGCATCCGTGGTGCTACACAGCCCTAAAAATAATCCCCCAGCCAAGCTAACTTCCTACATTAGAGGGGTGGGTGGAAGAAAGCCAGCAGAGTTAAGAGTCAGAAATCTTAAGGCAGGGAACAACAGAGGTTTTGGCTTCTGTCTCTCACACATACAGATTAGGAATTCTCTCTCCCCCCCACCCCCAACCATGAATGGAGGACATAGGAAGAATAATTGGGGCTGCTCCTGTCAGAGTCAATTTTCTCTCCTCTTTCTCAGCAATTTGAACATAAATTATGCTGTAATGGACAGAGTGAATAACGTCAATCAGGGCAGGGAAACATGCTCCTTGGGGAAATCAAGGGCCTTTGGTGGGCTTTGGGTGGGGGGGGGGTCAGGGGGAGCAATAGACGGGTTTCACTGGACTGTTGATCTAATGGCAATTAGGTCAAAAGTGACTTACAACTTGCCTTACGCCTCAGTGAGGATCTCCAAAGCTTGCCACCCATCTGTGATATTTATGCTAAGCAGGATAGTTGGAGAAAGAAATGAAATTGATGGAATTGAATTTTTTAAAATAAAATAAAATAAAATAAAATCTTAATTATATGAGCAGTTTGACAGTGGGGGCCAGCTGCATATGGACTAGTGGTTTGGCCTTTGCTCAGTATGTTCAGGCTTGATCTCTGCTCCTTCCTCAACAATTCTGATTGTTACACATACTGTAAGCATTCATTTAGTGACTGTTCAAAGTTATAAAGACACTGGAAAGGGCATGACTGTTTTTCACACTTACAACCGTTGCAATGTCCCCATGGTCACGTGATCAAAATTCATGCACTGTACAACTGGCATGTACTTATGACCGTTGCAGTGTCCCAAGCGCAGATGATCACCATTTGTAATCTTCCCAGCTGGCTTTTAACAAGCAAAGTCATGGAGGAAGCCAGATTTGCTTAATATCCACATGATTAGCACCTACAGTGATTCACTTAACAACTGTGGCAAAAAGGTCATAAAATTGGGCCCAACTCACGTAATTGTCTTGCTTAGCCACATAAATTTTGGGCTCAATTGAGGTCTTAAGTTGAGGACTACCTCTGTTTAGCCTAATTTAAGTTATAGGACAGGAAAGCCAAATTTCATTTTTATCCTGAGCTTTTTTCCCCCCTGCTGATCACCCATGGCCCTTTGTTTATGCGTCACTTACTGTGACTTATAAACCAACCATATCTGGGCAGCAAAATGACAAGGAGCCCCTAGATGGCAGCAGAGATACTGAAATCTCTTACCCTAGTTCTTTGTTGCCATTTAATGGCCATTAGTATATTTTGCAGCCCAGATATAATAAGCCTAGCAAAGGGATAATGGAAGTGGGTTCCACCTGGCTACACAAAAGTGTTAAGTATACTCTTGTTTTGTAATATGTATGAGAAATTTTTCACATTCTTCTGCAATCCTATCCTTGCAAAGAGAGAGTTTGGAGACTTCAGGCACAAAATGTTTAGCAATTATTTGTGGCATTAACATGAGACTAAGCAATAACTATCTGCCATTACCGGTCTGGGACCTGCCTCCAGCTGGGCACGCAATTGGAACTCTTTTTTTTTTTTAAAGCTTAAGCCATTTAAGTCAGGTTGCAACTCAATCCTTTCAGATACACAGACACATCTGAAATTTTGTGAGTATTATAAAGATTCTCACAAAATGGACTTTTCCCATTTGTGCCTAACGACCATGGCACAAAAATCCCCTGGCAGAATTATTTTTCAATTGTGGCCTGTGAGGTTGCTTACATCCTATCTCCAGCCCATAAATGAAACAGACTTGTGATCCTCAGCTACAGCAGGGTTAAAGCAATGTTTACTGTCTCAAGCCTACGGCATCCAACAGCAGCCACATAATATATTGACTCTGTTATGCATCGGCACCTGTTATGCTGGATACAAAGGCAGGTGATCAGTACTGAGTGAGAACAGAGCACTTCTCTTGGCACACACCCTCCACTCCAGTTACTGATCAGCTTCCTCTGCCAGCTGTTGATCCCTGAAGAGCCAAGCTACACATCTGTATTCCTGGCAGTGTGGAAGTTGCATTGCAAATTCCTGGGAAGCTGTAAGTGTGTTTGGATAGGGAGAAACAGACTGAGATTTAATCCTAGCAAGTTGGAGTGACTGTGGATTCAGTGCCCATCTGACTCTGGGATTATACCAGTTTTAAATTCTGGATGGGCTTGTGTTACCCCAGATAGAGCTACAGGTGCTCCTGCTGCCAAAAGCATGTGGAGGCTCTGTCAGCTTTGATTTTCATTCATTCGTTCGTACATTTGTTCATTCGTTCGTTTGTTCTTTCATATCCTGACTTTATTATTTTTAGAAATAATTCAAGGCAGTGGAAATGCCTAATACAGGTGGTCCTTGACTTACAACAGTTCGTTTAGTGACCATTCAAAGTTCTAGCAACAAAGTTATGGCAAGTGAATTATGATCATTTTTCACCCTTACGACCACTGCAGCATCTCCCAGGTCACATGATCAAAATTCGAACATTTGGCTACCGACTCATATTTCTGAAGGTTGCAATGTCCCGGAGTCATGTGATCCCCTTTCGTGACCTTCTGACAAGCAAAGTCAATGGGAAGCCAGATTCATTTAACAACTGTGTTACTAACCTAACAACAGCGGTGATTCACTTAACAACAAGAAAGGTCATAAAATGGGGTAAAACTGACTTAACAATTCTTAGCAACAGAAAATTTTGGCTAGATTGTGACTGTAAATTGAGGATTACCTGTATGCCTTCCTCCTCCTTATTTTTCCCACAACAACAACCTTGTGACGTGGGTTGGGCTGAGAGAGAGTGACTGTCCCTAAATCTGCTCTGGAGCAATATGATTGGCCACAGTCATTCACCCTCTTATCACCTTATGACTGAACTACAATATGCACGGAACCGCTTGAGGCCAGGTTATTTGATGGACTGCCTCTCCCCAATTACATCTATCTGACCTATCAGAGAAAGAAGGCGGGGCATGTTGTGAGACCCAACTATCAAGGAAGTACATCTGGTGGGACCTGGGAAAAAGGCCTTCTCTGTGGTGGCTCCCTCCTTTTGGAACATCATTCCCTGAAAGATCGGTCCCCCACCTTGTTACTTTTCTACAAGACCTTGTCTCAGCTGTCTAGGGGAACCCATTCGGAGCCGATCAAGTGACTTGTCTGATTCTGTGGTCCCTGCCATTGGCTGGGGAGGCTAGCAGTGGTGGGGAATTAAATTGTGGGTTTTTAATGTTGTATGCTGCTCAGAGTCACTCTTTGTAAATTGGATAGCTATGTACAGTAAATCAATTAATTAATTAATTGGTTAATTCATTAATTAATTAAAGATCACCCAGAAACCACAGCTAGGACAAAAAAGCAGCAACCCACTTCATAATAGGAGGACCTCTTAGGGTACAGGTAGTCCTCGACTTATGACAACAGTTGAGCCCAACATTTGTGTTGGTAAGGGAAACATTTGTTAAGTGAATTTTCCCCAATTTTACAACCTTTCTTGCCACAGTTGTTAAGTGAACCACTGCAGTTGTGACACCAGTAACGCAGTTGTTAAAGTGAATCTGGCTTCCCCATTGACTGCTTATTAGAATGTCGCAAACGTCAATCACATGTCCCCGGGATACTGCAACGGTCATAAATATGAGTCAGTTGTCAAACATTCAGATTTTGATCATGTGATCATGGGGCTGTTGCAACTGCCTTCGTAAGTGTCGCAAGTGTGAAAGCAGTGATAAGTCACTTTTCCCAATACCATTATAACTTTGAACATCCACTTAATGGACTGTTACAAGCCGCAGTATCCCAGTAAGGCCAATAACACAGGAACTTCTGGGTGCAGTTCAAGACATTGGCTATAAATCATCAATTAAAATCTCCCACGGCTCAGGATCTCCTTATAGGAGATAGAGCTTCTTCCAGCTATGATCTGCCTGCCCAAGGCATGTCTGCAGGGAATCTCTGCCCACTATGAAATGCAGCAAGAGGTGAGTATTGTAGGGCAGGAGCTCTTTTCCTAGGTCAGAGTTAGGCAACCTCGGCTCTTTTATGACTCATGGACTTCAACTCCCAGAATTCCTGAGTCAACTCAGGAATTCTGGGAGTTGAAGTCCATGTGTGATAAAAGAGCCGAGGTTGCCTATCCCTGTCCTAGGTAAAGACCTTCTTCCAGATGAAGGATCTGGTAGGATCTGGCAGAGGTATAGGATCTCCGCACCCTCGGTCCTGATCTTCAGACAGCTTTTACAACACACCTTCAGAGATTGACATGTGAATGGTTAAGAGATCCTTGAGACATTTGATAAAAGGCACTGATGATACGTGATGGTAGGTTTTACGATTACAGCATGGTGAATTAGTTTATCATAGTTTGGATGACTCTGTTTTGGTTTGGGATGATGACGTTATTAATACTGTACCTGTATTTTGCTGAGCACATATCACAAAAAGAACTGAAGAACTGAAAGAACCAAATCATTGTTATGATCGTTCAATGCCCAGAGTCGCTTTGTCTCTGATGGGCAGCTATGGAAATTGAATAAGTGAACAAATAAAATACAGAAATAAAAATATAACCAAGTCCACATGTGGCCCTCGGTTTAATTTCACATGGCACTCAGCCCAATTTCAAACATCCTTTGCAAATCACTGGTGGAGACCTCTAACTATTGTTAATTATTGTTTCCCCCCCCCCCCATATCCAGCTGGATAAGGAAGAAAAGAGGAAGACAGAGAGAAAATTGCATCTAATAGAAAGAGATAACGGTTTTACCAAACATTACCCTTGGTATAGTCAAGGCTATGGTCTTCCCAGTTGCATTGTATGGCTGTGAAAGTTGGACCATAAGAAAGGCCGAGTGCCAAAGAATTGAGGCCTTTGAACTCTGGTGCTGGAGAAAACTCCTGCGAGTCCCTTGGACTGCAAGGCAATCAAACCGGTCAGTCCTAGAGGAGATCAACCCTGACTGCTCTTTAGAAGGCCAGATCCTGAAGCTAAAACTCAAATACTTTGGCCACCTAATGAGAAAGAAGGACTCACTGGAGAAGAGCCTAATGCTGGGAAAGATGGAGGGCAATAGAAGAAGGGAATGACAGAGAATGAGGTGGCTGGATGGAGTCACTGAAGCAGTAGGCGTGAGCTTAAATGGACTCCAGAAGATGGTAGAGGACAGGAAGGCCTAGAGGAACGTTGTCCATGGGGTCGCGATGGGTCGGACACGACTTCGCAGCTAACAACAACAACCCTTGGTTTATTTAAATTGAACAAGGAATGTTTGCATTTACTGAAACTGACCTCTGAGGCATTTGTTCTGTCTGAAAGATGATTATCCACAGTGATGAGCTGGAGAAACATATGCTCTTAGTGGCCAGCAAACAGCCACATATCACAGGAAGAATACTTTTACTGTATGGATGCTCTCAGCATCCATTCGCATGCACGGTTTTGAGACAAGGGACATTGGCAGTGGGAATAGATCTACCCCTGCAAGTTAAACTTCAATTTCCCAATTTACCTTACTATAGTCTTAGATTTTCCTCCTGGTCTCCAGTTCGAGAACCAACCAGGTCCAATCCTGCTTAGTTTTCAAAACCAACCAAAGTTGGATGAAAGCTTAATTTTAATATTTCTTCTGGTTCCTTTCCTATATGAAAGTTGAATCGCAGGGACAAGAGTTCTTATCCTTAATTAATCAGTGGAGAGGGGTGGTGGAGAAGGGAAATCATACCTTTCCTGTACGATGTCCTGATTCAACATTGTATCGCGATCTTTGGCTAGATCACGATTTGTTTAGGACTTTTGGGGGGGGGATGCCTTTGAGTCCATTTTGGCTTCTGGTGACTCCCTGGACTAAATCCCTGGAGTTTTCTTGGCAAGATTTCGGAAGTGGTTTGCCCTTGCCACTTCCTCTTTCTTCGAGTTGACCCAAGCAGCGGCTTCGTGACTGAAAACCCCATTCCGTGTCTCCTTCCGAAGCAGACGACAAAGCGGCCGGAGGCGAGGTCACACGGTCGCCACGCCGCCAAACAGACACGGCTCAGTTGACGGTTCTGGCAGGACGGACTGACTCCCAGGCCGAGCCTCAAAACAACAATGCGGGCAGAGGCGGGGCTTCGGAAGGCAGCTGCAAACGGCACCTCGGGCCGCTTCCCCAGCCCGACAACCGTCCCCGCGCCGCTCACGGGCCGAGTCCCGCCCGGGCAGAGCTCTCCGGCCCGGCTCGGCCGGCTGTCAATCATTCTCCCCTTTCCCTCCCTCCCTCCCTCCCTCCCAGCCGCCCGCCCGTCCGTCCACCTCGCGGCAGGCAAGGCGGGCGGGCTGGAAGTCCCGCGCGCTCGCGGGGTCCGACTTCGGGCGCCTGGTCGCGCGCGGCCCTTCCCCCCCCCGCCCCCCCCCTCCGCGCGCCCTTTTGGACAGCTCCTCGGCGCCCAGCGCCGCGCGCTAACTTGGGGACACTTTCCCGGGCCCTCTCTCCGCCCTCCCAGCCCGGGCGCGGCTTCGCCCCGAAGAAGCGCCGCTTCGCCTTCCTCGCTCCGCTGATTTCGGGGTATTCTCGGAGGCGCTCGCGCGCACGCTCGCGCTTTCACACACACACACACACACACACACACACACACGCACACACACACAGAGGGAGAGGGAGGGAGGGAGGGAGGGAGGGAGAGAGAGAACACACACACACACTTCTCTCTCCGCACGCACAGGCCCCTCCTCTACTTCAACCCCAAACCCGCTCTTCCTTCGGAGAAAGCAGCAACAGCCGCCCAAGCGGGCGGGCGGGGGTGGCGGGCGGAGACGGACTGAGCCGCCCTCCTCTTCTTCTCCCCCCCACCCCCTCCCCCTCCCCCTCCCCTCCCTCCCTCCCTCCCTTTGCCTTGCCTTTCCCGGCACCGCCCCAACCTCGCTCAGCCTCTCACCCCGCGCCCATCTGCCTCTCCGTGGGATCCCAGCCCGGACCTGCCGCCCCTTCCTCTCCGAGGATCGCCGATCGGGACCTGCCGCTCCTCCCTCCCTCCCTCCCTCGCTCCCTCCTTTTCCCGCTGCCTGGCGAGATCTCGTCCTCCTTCCGGCTGGGATCCCTTCATCACCTAGACGGCTGTCCCTCTTCCGTCGCTCCCGCAGCCTTCCCGGGCGGCTCTTCCTAAGCCTGGGCTCTGGCCCCGGCATGCCTCGGCTTGCGGGGAAACCTCGCTGATCCGCAGCTCTCTGCCCGGCCGCCTCGGGGGACGCCGACGCGGCGCCTCCTGCTCGCCTGGAAGATCCGGCACCTTGGACAGCGCCCCAGGTAGGGATCCCGCGTTTTCTGGCCTAGCCTGGGAAGGAGCGGCGGCGAGGGGCGCTCGCAAGCCTTTTGTTCCATCCATCGCTTCGCCCTTTGGTGGGACGGGAGGTTCGTGGCGCTGGGAGGGCGACCTGGGAAAAGGCTATTCCGGGTCAAGAAATGGAGAAGGGGGGGGGCGACCCGGGGCACCGGGATGTGGGAAGGGTGATGGGACCACGGTAGCCTGCGACTGTATCGGGGGTATCAATCACCCGTGTTCGCTGTGTGGCAAAGTGCCAGCGCCATCCCTCGTGTACAGGGCAGCAATTTACAGAGCGGGTGCTTTGCAGCAAGGCTCGGATTTATGCCTGGTGCCAACCGGCTTGATTTATGCCCGTCCCCAGAGCCGGGGCCGTGGAGACAGCTCAATCCGGAATGAAATTCAGGGTTCGTTCTGTGCATTGCCAGAGGGACTTGAGAGAAGGAAGGTCTAAGGAGGCACATTTTAGCAAAGAGCCAGGCTGGGCTAACATCTAGGCCTTGCAGTTTCCCATGTGCTATCTTGCTCCTTCTGATACTTAAATCTTCCACCCAACCCGCCCCAGCCTCTGCCAGGTACACCCCTCCTCCTGTTTGCCTGCTAATTTGGGGTACTAACTTTGGCCCCCAGATGGGATGTTTGCCCAATCAACTATCATCCCAGAAAAACCCACTCTCCCCCTTTTAAAGCATGATCTCTCCCCTCTTGTCACTAAACTTTTTCTAAGGCTTGGGTGAAAATTCTGCCATGGGACAGTTTCTTAAGTCCCCTTTTTCTGTCTCTCATCCTGAAGAAAGGTAGGGCTGGCATCTGTGGGAAAAGGGATGTGGGCAATAATGCAGGGGAGTTTGTCTGCGTGCAACAATAGCCTCCCCATGGACCCGATCCCAAATCATGTCCTCCCCATGCCAACTTTCTCCTTTGACTCCCCCCCCCACCGCAATGGCCAAGTTCTCCCCTGGTTCAATTGATGCTTAGGAAATCGGGTTAATGTGCACCTGAAGCCTCTGAGGCAGCTGCAAGCATGCCTCCAGGCAATGAATAGTCTCCCTTCAGCAGTGTGGAGCGAGGATTTGCTCAGGGGTAGCTGCAGCCTTAAATCTAAATGTAACATAAGGAGAGGTGGGAAGCCCCCAGGCCCTCAGCTCCACTGAGATGGTGGACGTCCTGCTGGGGGACCCACTCCAGCCAGGAGCTGATGGGCGCAAAAAGGCTCTAGACCAGCTTTATGCAGCATGGACGGAACAGAAGGTAAATATGTAGGGACTGGCGGCAGGTGAAGTATAAAAGCAATCCTGGCTGCATCTCAAAGACAAATAGATTTTCAGGGCATGCAGGCAGTCCTCAACATACAGCCACAACTGAGCCCAAAATGTATATTGCTAAGTGAGAAATTGGTTAAGTGAGTTTTGCCCCATTTTATGACTTTCCTTGCCCCACTTGTGAAATGAATCAGTGCAGCTGTTAAGTTAGCAACCACTCAGTTTTTGAGTGAATCTGGTTTCCCCACTGACTTTGCTTGTCAGAAGGGATACTGCAACCATCATGAACGTGAGTCAGTTGTCAGGCATCCGAATGTAAATCACGTGACCAGAGGAATGGTCGATGCTGCAATGGTTGTAAGTGTGAAAAATGGTCCTGTGGCTTTTTATTTATTTTATTTTATTTTATTTTTTCCCGTGCCGCTGTAACTTCAAAAGGTCACAAATGAACAGCTGTAAATTTTTTGTTTTTTTTAAATCCCATTTATATCCCGCCCTTCTTCGAAGACTCAGGGCGGCTTACAGTGTAAAGCACAAATCAATGTGCTTAGCAATGGCCTTCATTCTATGTATATGGAATGCTTATTAGGGCTTTCGCCCTTCCCCCCCCCCAGCAGCATTATTACAAAGTCAGCTTATTGCCCCCAACAATCTGGGTCCTCATTTTACCTACCTCGGAAGGATGGAAGGCTGAGTCAACCTTGAGCCTGGTGGGATGCGAACCTGCACTAATTGCAGGCAGCTGGTGTTACTTAAGGAGGCATTAGCCCACTGCTCCACCAAGTTGAGAAGTACCTGTGTTCTTTTAAATCCTGCTTTGTTGGGATCGGGACCCATAGTGGCAATATTACATGCTCACACCCTATGCCTATACAGACAGGTGTGATCAAAGCTCCAGCTAACTAGCTCTAATGAACCTCCTACAATGTCCCCAGCAATGAAATTCACATCCACATGACATTTGCAAGCATACATAGGAAAAGTCCTGTCTCATGTTACTAAGTGTTTCGGCAAGATTGACATGTTTCTGGGAAGACAAAGCCTCCAACTTTTCCTTACTGGTGCATCTGACACCTTGAGGAACTCAGGAGTATGGTTGCTGCTCTTGTCCTACCACAGAGCTTTGGATGCCCCAAGTGGCAAGGGGTCTGTGTAGGGGAAACTGACCTGCCTGTCCCACTTTAAAAAAAAAAAAAAACAAGCCACAGGCAGGGTGTGTGTGTGTGTGTTTTGCTGATCTGTTTTAAAGGGCTTGTTCGTGTAAAGAGGTCTGCCGTGTTATGTAGCAGTTTCTCATTAAAAAGTCCAAGCTCTCTTTGCTGTGCTTTGAGCAGTGACTGAGTCAGAGGATCGTGTTACAAGAAATAAAAGGGAAAGGATGATGGCCAAGTGCAGGCCATTTTGGAAAAGAAGTCTCTGAATCAGGGGTTTTGGGCTGCAGCCCAGTTGACTTGTATGCGCACCCATGTTTCTTCCCTCCTTAATGCCGCTTTGGGTATCATTATGGGCTTGTTTACAAATTGCATATGATGAAATGGAGCCTAATCCACCGAACCTTATGCTGCAACACATTTGTTAGACTTTAAAGTACCACAATGCTCTTTTGGTTTTGCTGTGACAGAGGAGCAGGGCTCTCTCTCAGGATAGAAATGGCTTTGCATACTCAGAGGTGCAGGAATAAATAATAAACTGCACGATGTGAATCTAAACCTCACGAAGATTTGCCTTTCAGTGCAAGCCTCATGCTGGAAGGATGGGAGAGCAGGATAACAGTAAAGCCTGAACTTTACTCAGATGAATTCCTGGGCTCTTCAGCAAAGGGGCCCAGGATGGCCACTTAGAGCGTGGCAAGTGATAGAGAGTAAAAAAAAAAAAAAAAAGAAGAAGACTTGGTTTTCTCTCTCTCTCTTTTTTAAACAATGCATCAAGGCTTATTCCCGAGGTAATGTATTTAGCATTGAAGTAGCAGGGAAGAAAGATACATTTCTATTCCTGTCAGCATGATGGTGCCATAATTTTAAATGACTCCAAAATGCAAAACTGCATATGGCACGACTGAGGAGTTGCCTTTTTTTCTGGTTTGTGTAGAAGCCGTTGCAAAACATTGGCTGGTGACAGAGGAAAACTGAGCTGTGTGCTTCATACACTGTACATAAGCTGTACATACATCAAAGCCTCCTATCTTGCAGGCTCCAGCAAGACCACCAAGCTCCAGGAACACAACTCCTTTGCCTCCCCTGCTCCCCAAGCAGGCTAATGCCCATGGGCGTGAGACCCAAGCCAGGAGGCTCTGTGTTCAAATCTCTTCCTGGCTGCAAGCAGCCCCCTCGGGGTTTTAGACAAATAACTCACTTCTCAGTTTCACTTTGGCTATATGGAGATAACAACTGCAACTACAACCCCTTTACGGCAGTGAATTAAAATACAAGTGTTCCTCGATTTGCTAACACAATTGAGACCAGAATTCCTGTTGTTAAGCAAGTCAGTCGTTAACTGAGTTGCACCCGATTTTACAATCTTTTCTGCCACCGTTGTTAAGCCAATCACTGCAGTTGTTAAGTGAATCCCATTGTTGTTAAGTGAATACGGCTTCCCCATTGACTTTGCTTGCTGGATGCCATCTGGGAAGGTGGCAAATGGTGATCGCATGACCATTTATCATAAATGCATGCCGGTTGTCAAGTATCTGAATTGTGATCACATGATCATGTAGATGCTGTGATGGTCATAAGTGTGTGGATGTGTTGTAAGTCACTTTTTTCAGTGCCACTTCAAACAGTCCCTAACTAAAAGGTTGCAAATTGAAGACTACATGTAAGACATCTTTGGTATGAAAGCCACCTCAACAAGCCTTTGGATGACAGGCGTATCCAAAGTCCACATACATGTCTGCATCCATCCAACTTGCATTCCTCAGATGTGGCAAACCTGCACTTTCCAGCACTCCCTGCGAACTCAGGTTAGCCATCCCAGATAGAAATGGATAAATGAATTGATGTCAATAAACAAATAAAAAGGCCAAGACATAATTCTTTGAGAAGTCCATTAACTATTACGGATTTCAAGCTGCCCTAACTCCACTGGTTTCGATGTATCCAGCTTGGTACCCAGAACTGTTCTGAGGAAGGAAGGAAGGAAGGAAGGAAGGAAGGAAGGAAGGAAGGAAGGAAGGAAGGAAGGAAGGAAGGTAGGTGTGGATCATGAACCTCTCTGCTTGTAGGAAAAGTGTGACAGCAACCTGATTAATATTAATGGATGAACAAGCCAAGGTGGCACAAGTAATGGAGAAGCTGGCAGATTGCATTTATTTATTTCCTGCAAAATGCTGATTCCTTCTCTCTGTAAATAGATTCTGGAGCGGATGTTTCTGGGGCTTGGCCCCATCACTGCTGTCTCCTGGGGCTTCAAGGGGAAGAAACTGTCAGTGGCTGGGAGACAGGAGTTGTGTGTGTGTGTGTGTGTGTGTGTGTGGGGAGAGAGATGAAGGGCAGATCCCCTCCAGCAATCCTGCTTGGACGTTGGAGCAGTGAAGATTCCCTTCAGCTCTGGCTGTGCTGATGCTGTGCCGAGAAGGAAAATCGTTCTTGCTTTTGCGTTGTAACTCAAGTCCATGGCAGAAGCTTGTGCGTGGAAGTGGGGAGGGTGGGAGCATGGCACGGGGCCTTGGAAGGTGAAGGAAGGACTGGTGGAAGGCTCTGGGTAGAATTCCTTTGCCTAGGTCACACCCAATGACAGACAGTAACTAGGCAACTCTCGGAAACTCTTACTAGCTTGGATTAGCCCTCAAAATCATTAAGCCATGGGGGTCAGGAAAGGGAACATCTGGAAAGGACCCTTCACATCATATTGATAGCAGTAGCGCTTATATACCACTTCACAGTGCTGTACAGACCTCTCTAAGTGGTTTACAAAGTGAGCACATTGCCCCCAACAATCTGGGTCTTCATTTTACTGACCTCGGAAGGATGGAAGGCCGAGTCAACCTTGAGCCGGTCAGGATCGAACTGCTGGCAATGAATTAGCTTGCAACGCTGCATTCTAACCACTGTGCCACCACAGCTCCTGGTGTCCCAGTTTGCCTTCCTTCTCACCAAAGGTAGCCTGCATCATGGTGGCATTGTTTGAGTTAGCCTCAGTCTATGAATGAACCGTGCACTTGAGGGTTTCTAAGTTACGTTTTGTGGCTGAGTGTGGTCGGCTAGCCCACCCAGGTATGGTTTACCCTAAAGCCATAAATATACCATGACTTAATACAGGGATAAATCTACACCTATAGGTCCACCTTGACACTAATATTATAGGAAAATCTCAACGAGAGTATGAGAACCATCTAGCCCAGCAGCCTTTATCCCAGTGTTTCCTAACCTTGGCAGCTTTAAGATGGATGGACTTCAGCTCCCAGAATTCCTGGGAGATGAAGTCCATCCATCTTAAAGCTGCCTAGCTTGGGAAAAAAACCCACAACTTTATCCAGACAGCCAAAACATAGGAGCGTCTGCAGTGGGGGTGAGAGCTGTCAAAACTTCAAAATGATAATATTCGATGTATTGGAAGATCTCTAGGAGTGGATGGCATATTTATCTTATTCCACTCTCAGACTGTCTTTTGTTGTCACCTGAGGACAGGAAGGATAATAATAATAATAATAATAACAATAATAATAATAATAATAATAATAATAATAATAATAATAATAATAATAATAATAATAATAATAATAATAATGTTGTTAGCTGCAAAGTCATGTCTGACCCATCACAACCCTATTGACAACATTCCTCCAGGCCTTCCTGCCCTCTACCATCTTCTGGAGTCCATTGAAGCTCACGCCTACTGCTTCAGTGACTCCATCCAGCCACCTCATTCTCTGTCATCCCCTTCTTCCCTTGCCCTCAATATTTCCCAGCATTAGGCTCTTCTCCCGTGAGTCCTTCCTTCTCATTAGGTGGCCAAAGGATTTGAGTTTTAGCTTCAGGATCTGGCCTTCTAAAGAGCAGTCAGGGTTGATCTCCTCTAGGACTGACCGGTTTGATTGCCTTGCAGTCCAAGGGACTCGCAGGAGTCTTCTCCAGCACCATAGTTCAAAGGCCTCAATTCTTTGGCGCTCAGCCTTTCTTATGGTCCAACTTTCACAGCCATACATTGAAACTGGGAAGACCATAGCCTTGACTATATGCACTTTTGCTGACAGGGTGATAATAGGGTAATGATGATGATGATGGAAGGGGCCTTGGAGTTCATCTAGTCCAATCCCCTGCTCAGACAGGAAGCCCTATACCATTTCGGACAAATGGCTATCCAGTCTCTTCTTAAAAACTTCCAGTGTTGGAGCATTCAGAGCTTCTGGAGGCAGGTTGTTCCATTGGTTAACTGTCAGGAAATTTCTTCTTAGTTCTAGGTTGCTTCTCTCTTTGGTTAGTTTCCATCCATTGCTTCTTGTCCTGTCTTTGGGTGCTTTGGAGAATAGCTTGACTCTCTCTTCTTTGTGGCAGCCCCTGAGATATTGGAATACTGCTATCATATTCCCCATCATCCTTCTCTTCATTAAACTAGACATACCCAATTCCAGCAACCGTTCTTTATATGTTTTAGCCTCCAGTCCCCTGAACCTCTTGGTTGCTTTTCTCTAATGTTTTCTAATGTTAGAAAGAATATGGAGCCATGAGAGTGATGTGGATTTAAGGATTCCAAATATTATTCTCGTTATGTCATTATGATGAACATCAATCTTGTTGGTATGACAACTTCCCCCCCCCCAACGTGGGTATTCCTAAATGTTACAGAGTGGGAGGGGTACAGTCTAAAACCTCCAAGGAGCTCTGCAGTAATTTATAATAATGATGGATTGCTACCAGACAGACTGACCATCCTGATATATTCTAGTTTATCCAGCTGGAAAGCTCTGCACACTTTCAAGACCTCTCTTGCAGACCAGCCTTGAGAAAATAGAAAAGAATATAGTTGGCTCTTCCTGTCCAGAGTCCTGAAGTGTGGTATTTAAACGTGCAGTTTTAAAATACGAGAGAGTAATTGTGCAAGAGGAAGGCTTTTACTGAGAAATCCCCTTACTCATCCGTAATCATCCCAAGGAATTTATTGAGAAAGGGGAAATTTAGGAAAAGCAACAAATGATGGCAACAATCCGAAACACAGAAGTTCAAATAAAATTAGTAAATAAAAACCATGATGATGATGATGATGATGATGATGATGATGATGACGACGACATCCATTCAGTCATGTCCAACTCTTGGTGATTCTATGGTCTCACCATATCTTCCAATTTTTTTATTTTTTTTAAAAAATAGCCTTGGATAATTGAAAGGCAATTGCTTTGCCCAGTCAATCATAATGCTTTACTTTGGGACTCCTTGGTCCACCAAGAAAACCATAAATTATCTAGTAGCTAAAGCCACCATCTTAATGTCCCTTGCTGGAATGATACTTAGAGGAACAATACAGGCGTAGTTGAGTTTTCACTAGTGAGGCTATTGTAGTAAAAGAATTACAAAGGAGAAGATATTTTTGGAAGATGAAAGATGAATTTTGTCTCTTCACAGCTCTCAGCAAGGAATCAATTTACCAAATGGTGTAGGTGGCACTCTTGTGGATAGGGAAAAGATCAGCTTGTTGTGCTAATTCACAATCACTATGGCAAGCAGTGGTTGCATCCCCCATGCCTCCAGTAGCTTCCTATCTTTCTAAAAAGCCTCTGGTGGTAATACTCCGCATGCTTACTCTTCTCTGTTGGGTTGGCCTTCCAATCAATAATGTGACTGAGTGTAATGTTAGGGTATAGGTCCTTACTTTATGCTGCATGTACACCACAATTGCATTGAGTGAAGACTTTGTGAGTTCCTTCTCCTGGTGTATGCCTCCATCAATGTGACTGCCATTTTATTTGATTAGTGTTGGGAAACATCTGCAGAGCTCAGATGGACAAACAGTCTAAAGTACGCAGAGATCTTTGGCATGTTTCATTTCCCCCCAGCAATTGCTTAGAAGGAACTAAAACAAACAAAAAAGGAGCACAATTTGTCAGCGGCCTTGCAAGAACACATCTCATTCTCTTTGCGGCTGTTGCCATTGCCCTCACTTGTCTGGAGGTCAATCCACCCCAGCAGGCTGGAAAGAGACAGCAGTGAAGGGGAGGCTTCCTGCCTCTGTAACTGCTCACTTGCTCAGAGAGACAAATGTGCAACCAGCAATAGTAGGAAAGAAGAAAAGCAATGGGACCCCTGATCCCTGTAGCCACAAGCAGATCCCCAGGCAAGGATAATAATAATAATAATAATAATAATAATAATAATAATAAT